>JASEVX010000009.1:71549991-71945784 GCA_031761405.1 Serripes groenlandicus
CTTTCAACATGTCGATGGAAAATGTATAAATACACTGACTTCACCCTGTTGTCACACTTTGACATTTTGAAGTGGATTGCTTTGCAGTTATCAATTAACTGTATCAATACAGTGCGGAAGAAACAGTGTTGATAATATTGCGGGAAAATGCGAAACTTCTCATTCAAGTGTCGACGGGTTAACCCTTTCCCTCATATAGACGCTTTCTGACACCTCTGCAGCAGACGGCTTTTTGAAAACATAGTGACAAAAGAAGAAATTGCTCAGAACGAGCAATTTCTCCTTTTGCCACAATGTTTTCTACTTTTAGTCATAGGTTATCCATTCAATTATAGAGATTTTCTATCTTTTGACAAAATATGTTTAAGGTCGTCTGCTGCAGAATTGTCGTATGAGGGGAAAGGATTAACTTAAACGCATCACCAGCGTTTGAATCGGATGAAGGGTTAAAACTTGATTTCTAAAATGAATGCAGAACGGGACGATACGCACGAACTACTTTCTTTCGTAAAGGCTATATGTTACAGTTGCTAATCGTGGACAAAAAAGTCCGGCTTAATTACATTGATCCAGTTTGTATCGACGCTATCGACGCTTACCCGTATTCAGATGCAGCGTTTGTATAAAACATCTGTAGCAGACGACATTTGAAAACATTTTGGCAAAAGGCTGATTAATTCATGAAGAGCAGCTTGACGTGTGTTTGTCTGTTTGTGTGCGGTTTTACGGCGCGATGCGTTCAACTGTGTTACAATTGTTCAATGATATCCCGGTTAATGTACCAGTACTACCGGTACATGTATTCTGACACCAGCCAGTCAGTCGTTATGTTAATCCCGCAATCTATAAGCGCGAAGGAGGGGCATTACTATTATTGTTTGAGTATTTGTACCTGTTCGGACTGGGATCGAACCCGCACTTCACCACAGAGGGGATAAAGCAACTTTTCATTTGCCACAATGTTTACAAATCTAATCAATACTGTTTTCTTTCATTGTATAACGATTTAAAAATATTTGCATAGATGTTTCATTTGCCACAATGTTTACAAATCTAATCAATACTGTTTTCTTTCATTGTATAAAGATTTTCAAAATATTTGCATAGATGTTTTCAAAGTTGTCTATTACAGCTGTGATCTAGGGAAGTCATTTACCCTTCAAACTGATACAGACGACATCTCTCACGTTTTTCCTGAAGGCGAATATATTCATGACAGAAAATCCGGGTGAAACAATCTCAAATTGCGTAATTTCCCCTTTATCACAACGTTATCGACATTGCTTTAAAATTAAAATTTAAATGTTGCAGATGATGTTGTACTGGCTTCAACGCAGACTCCATTCAAAGAAAACTTCTCTTAACTCTTTAAGCAATATTGAGGTGTTTGCAAACAGTACAGATTCATGTGAGTCAGCTCGTAACGAGCTGTCTCACCTGACATCAGTATTGTTTGCCTTTTAGTTATAAAAATATTCCAAACTCTTATTACAAGAGAAATGGAGTCGCTCGATTTTGAACATGGAAGAGTCTACTTTAAACAATTCGGCGCTGAAAGAGTTAACCCCTTCACATATACAATTACTCTTCAGCAGACGACTTTGACAATCAACTGGGCAAAACTCTGGAAAATCTATATGAATGAGAGACTAATTATTCAATAGAGTTAAAACACAGTTTGACTAAATGAGAGATTGCTCCTTATGAGAAATGTCTCCTTATATCACTAAATATTCTGCTGCAGATGTGACAACATGTGTATGTATGCGTGAAAGGGTTAATCTTCTAATGAGATAAAACGGTTTAGGTTAATCGTGCTGAAAATCCACATTTCAGAAAAGAATAAAAAACACAACTCTTGTAAAGTATTTTAATATGGACCTGTCGGTTATCATTCCACTCTAGTCATCATCAACATTATTATTCCGAGTTCACACAAAACCGTATATTATTCATTTCAGCAAATGTATTTCCTAAAATAAATCACAGATCTTATGAAAATACATCTACGTCATAATGACATGCATGTTCAAAGGTCATGCTCAGGTCGATTTTGTTGAGTAATACACCGTTATAGGATTGAATGTACGGGGTTGATGCAACAGTCGCAATTCGCGTGCAGCAACCAAAGGGTTGAAAACGTAATCGATACCTGACGATAAGCTTGACCTTTGCATGTGCTTAAGAAGTTTATGACTTCAATAGATAGCAGTAAAACTCGATCGATTACAGTTAAATCTCTGTGAGGCGCTACGGGAAAACAGAACCTTGAGCAGTTTTCGACAAGTGTATACCCAGATCACCCTGAACCTTCGCATACTCTGTCTGATATGGTTCTACACGGTAAGCTAATAAGTCGAGGAATTATCAAGGAAGTCTGAGATACAATATACATTTAAATAACTTAAATAGAATGGATATCTAAATTGGTGGTGTTCTACATTCGTCAACTATACTATTAAGTTGGTTTTCAAAGAGCGTTATACATCGAATTTAATCCATACATACACGAATGCTGCTGTAGAAAACTTTCAAAACATCTAGTTAACCCTTTTCCTCATATAGACGTTTTCTGACGCCTCTGCAGCAGACGGCATTTTGAAAACATAGGGACAAAAGAAGAAATTGCTAAAAACGAGCAATTTCTCCTTTTTACCCCAATGTTTCCGAGTTTTAGTCATCTATACAATTATAGAGATTTTCTATTTTTTGACAATATATGTTCAAATTCGCATGCTGCAGAATTATCGTATGAGGGAAAGGGTTAAAAATGGAGCATCTCTGTACATAGAAGCATACATATCGAATTGAGTTGAGAACGGTCTTTTATCATCTGATAGCTAAACTGACTTCAAATGTCGTCTGCTGTCGATTTGTAAGAATGCACTTGCATATGGGAACCCCTCAAAAGAAAATATTGATAATATAGAATATTTGACAATGGATTTTTACGCCGTTTTCTTAAGTACATCAGTTATATCACGGTGTTTCCTTGTTAATCCGTCAATACAAACGGTAGTATCTGCCCTGACACCGATGCATCGGTCGTCATGGTATCCCCGCAAGCCTGCGCTTTAGGGAGGGGAAGCCAATACTAACAATCGCAATGTCTTTGGCATGAATCGACCAAGGATCGGATCTAGAGAAATGGAAGATATATCTATGTGTATGATAAAAGATCCACGAGGAAGTGCATTTTCAGAAAATATGACATTTTATTACATCGACGGTGAACGCATACAGCCTCAACTATTTGTTAATATATCCCGTCTGATCTTGACCATCACGCTGTACAACAGTCGTACAATTAAACACTTTTCTTAATCGATATTTGACTATTGGAATCAGAACTTTACTTGAATAATTTGTACGCTTATGTCTGACCTATACATTTTCATTGGTAATCGATTGTTACAATTAGTGATAACGAGTATACAGTCTGCAGTCGTGATTACCATTGATTAAACGAATGCGACACCAATAATCAAAGCGCTGGATTGATTGCATGGTGCTGAATGCCGTTTTCAGTGGTATTTCAGTTTTATCAAGGCGGTAAGTTAAAAAACCCGAGGGTTTCCTGGCTTCCAAGTACTCCACACCAAAATTCTTCGCAGGCAATCGGCTACCTTCCCATCTAAACCATTTGGCCAATTAGTGTAAGACAATCACTTTTTTCAATCATAGGAAAATTGAACGGCCGAGCCGATTTCAAATTAACGACCTATTGGTTGATATATAGCCGTAGTAATTACTAGGCTCGAGAAAGGTATTGGTCGAATTAGAGCGCATGCGTTTGAAAATACGAAATATCCAAATGATAGACACAGTTGACACGTAGGGACAATCGAGCAAGTTACACTCCTGGATTGAAGCCTATAGTACAGGTGTATCGATTTATTGTATTTTAGTTTGAGAAAGGTATTCAGTCGAGTGCCGGTAGTTCTGTCGGTAACGAGGAGGGCTTTCAATTAATATATTTCGAGTTCGAATCCCGGATCTGCCATTGATTCGTTACACCGACTGACAAAAGTTAGGGCAGGGAGACCCGTGTCATTCTTATTCCACAAATTGGTCAATATAAATGAGGGAAGGAAGCCAGTATCCTGTGAATTATGTTGGGTGGAGATATAGTGCGAGAAAGCTACCGTGATATAACTGAAAACAAACATATCTTTAAATCGATATTTCAAGCAACCAACCAATTACTAATTTGCTTGGTTATAGGTTGGTGTCGCATGGATTTACATGCACACTTCCGCAATTTCAGACCAATACTTACAGCTTGATTAACACCTTGCCAATTAGCTAAAAAGCAGCAGCTGTCAGACACCACGAGTGTTCAAATATGATAAATACTTGATGATTAGTTTTACATTTCTTTATGCTTAAGAAGGTGTTTAATATAAACTTTCCGCGTTCAATCAATGTTATTAAAATTCGACAAATTACACCCGCCTCTCTAGCAACTTAACAGAACAGGAGTGATATATTGATAAAATTATATTTGGTATGAGGTTAGTCACCCAACTGTGAAAAATAACCCATTACACGTACGTTCAGAAACGTACAGAGGACTAGACAAGGAGGAGTTAACTGGTATTTTCCCAACAACATCCTTCTTATGACTCAATTAAACCCTATGTTGTGGGTACTCAAAACATTGATCTCAACGAGACGATTTATTTGAGTATCCACAACATGATGTTTGATAGTCAAATACGGATTTTGGGATGTGAAAAACTCTTATTATCTTGAGCTCTAAAAGTAACTGTAATATTTAAAGCCATGAATAAACACAGTCCCTTTTCATTTCAAACCAGAAAATGTGTAAGGTCTGTATATTCTAGCTCAATAATAATTTTTATATCCGGCATTTTCACCTCTGAAGATTTACTTTTGTAAAGGTTTAAGCTGATACATTTTACATCGATTGCGAAACAAGCTTTAAAGCTTAATCACGATCGATGTCTGCTTCCTGGATATTTAACCGGTACTCGCGCCGTTTGTATTTAAAAGTCCCAAATGCAGAATCCGCTCATCACAGGATTTGAACCCGGGACCTTTGGTTCCAGAGCACAACGCCCCACCAGTGCATTAATCGTCCACATACCTATTACTGTCAGAAGGCAGTTTCTTCAGATCATCGGTATTTTGAAGAGGGAATATGACTAATTAGAGCACTAGATAAGGAGCATTTTTTTATGTTCTAAAATCCTTATTTGACATTCAAACCCTATGTTGTGGGTACTCAAAAGAATCGTCTCAGTGAGACAATTCTTTTGAGTACCCAACACATAGGATTTTGTTGAGTTATAAGATTTTTTTTTGGGGGGAAAGACCTGTTCACTCCCTCTTCTCTTGTCCTCTTATCTAGTCAGACTTAAATAATTTACAAAATAAATTTTATTCACAAGAGGTTAACATAAAATTTGATATCTTATTTATATTTAAGACATATCTTTAACCAGTCACTTAACTATAAACTTGTAGGGTTTGCATAATTTAGCTCAAGAATAATCTAAAATAATTCTTTATTTTCCTTTATAAGATTTACTCCTGTTTAAAAGGCAGTTTTCTTTATATATTTAGAATGTTCAAGGTATGACTGGTATAATAATTTAAACATAAATTTCACGCAATATGACTATTATAATTTGCAAATATAAATTTGATTCAATACATTTAACATCTATCTAGATAGTACGTTACGATGTACATGATAAACTCAGATAAATGGGCATTAACCCTCCCTTTTCGACATACAATTAATCTACAGCAGAAAACATTTAGTCAAACATATGGCAACTCTCAATACAATGAAATGAGAATTATTGAATAAAATCTTAAAAATTGTGACAAAAGGAAAAAATTGCTTAAAATGAGCCATTTCTACCTTTGCCAAAATATTTAAAAAGTGGTCTGCTTGAGAGACGTCAGTAGGCAGGTTTATATTGGAAAGGCTTAAACTTGTTTGATCGAGACAGACTTGTAATATAACATACTACTATAACTTGAATGCATATATAGTTATAAAACATGAGGTTATGATTGAGTACAAAACAAAAAGTCAAATGAAATATTGTATATTCCTCTGAACCCTTTATCACATATGGACGCTTGTTGACGCCTCTGCTGCAAACGAATTTTGAAAACACTGTGACTAAAGCAGACATTGCCCAAAACGAGCATTTTCTCATCTAGTCACAATGTTTTCAAATCTTTATAATAATAATTAAACCCTTATTTATGAAGATTTGTCATTTTTTTGACAATTTATTTTGACGTCGTCTGCTGCAGATTTGTTGTACATGGGAAGGGGTTAAAATGTAATTGAACGAAGAATTGAAGAAGAAAGTCCCATCGCCAATATTCCATTTCCGACAAAGGAAACAACACATCTTTGATCCGCGTTCGTAGGCTCTTTTTGCCCTGCGAACGGCGAGGACTCAGACTTAGCCTGTGGATACATTTGAGCCGTCCCACGAGAAAACCACCATTGTGGACTCTGCGTAAAGTATCGTCCCGGATAAGCCTATGCAAGACGCGCAACCTAACCCAGGCAGACACTTTTCGACTTCTGTGGATTTTCTGTTTCAGGAATCACTACTCCATCTATCCCCCCTTAGGCGGAATGTGTCGGCCGGATCAGTCTGCGCGGACAGCGCAGGCTGATCTGGTCGATACATTACGCAGATATATTGATATGAGCCGTTCCGCGAGAAAACCAACATTGTGGACTCTGTCGATACATAACACAGAGTCCATAATGTTGGTTTTCTCGCGGGACGGCTCATATATACGTTGTAACCAAGGTTTTCATTTTTTCGCACACACGTAGATGAGCTCCAGGTGTACTTTGGAACAAACGTAGGAAGTGTAGTCCGACCGGCGAAGCATCCACGTCCTTTTAACCCTATCCCACATGCATACGCTTTCGGATTTCTCTGCAGCAGACGACTTTTAAAAGCATTGTAGTTAAAGAAGAAATCACACATCACGAACAACTTCTCCTTTTGTCGTTTTGTTTTCGATTCATCTCATTCATTTCACTTTCATTTAAAGAGATTTTCAACAAAATATTCAAATATTTTAAAGTCGTCTGCTGCAGATCTGTTGTATGTTGTAAGGGTTAAATGAAACCAAAACGGTGCGGCGTAAGAGTCCTATTTTTCTCTTTGGGGCTCATTTATGTTTGTGTTTGTAGTATATACTTTGCGACTATTTCTGATCCAATTCATTTATTAGCAAAGGACGTGTAAGTCATGAATGTGTGGCTATATAAATGCTTTCTAATTTTCAGACGTATTTTGTTCCAGACACCTTTTGAAAACAATGAGCATTTTCTCCGTTTGTCACAATGTTTTCATTTTCAAAACTTTTAAACCATTATTCATTCATTTATAAAGAGTTTATAACTAGATGTTTTCAAAGTAGTCAGATGCAGATAAATCGTATGACGGAAATAGTTAATGATATTACGCGTTGGCATAATTCTAAGACAAATTGGCTTACAACTAGGGGAACATTATCAGAAGATGAATGTATGTATGTGAGAAGTAATCACTTTGGTGAGACCGTACATATGGTTATGCTCGCCTGAGTCTTTACTGTTCACATACCGAGGGCTTGGCGTGAAACGGTTGTAACTAAAAACCTATTTTGAAAACCCTGGTTTAGGGGCAAGTTTGACCCCTTTGTAAACAATGCAAATTTAGGTGCCATTGCTCGGAACGAGCAATGGCACCTAAATTTCTATTGTTTACTAAGACAAATGATTTAACGCTTATAAAGACTTTATGATGAGGTGATTAACCTTGGTAAATAAATACCTATTTTAGTTACAACC
Source organism: Serripes groenlandicus (assembly GCA_031761405.1). NCBI lineage: Eukaryota > Metazoa > Mollusca > Bivalvia > Cardiida > Cardiidae > Serripes > Serripes groenlandicus. The sequence continues at coordinate 71,557,838 of JASEVX010000009.1, forward strand.
GTTTCACGCCAAGCCCTCGGTACGATTATAAGACCCTTGCTATACTACGACTTCATTGAACGCATGGCTTCTGTATTATAGCGATGCTCTAAGGAAAACCGTTTCAGAATATTAATTAAAAAGTCTAAATAAATATCTGCCTGTATATCCATACTGTTGTTCTAAATAGACAGACGTTTCTTGAAACATTTCAAGACTTGCTGAAGATCATTGGAGATCACGATCATACTGCGTCGATTCGCAGGTCGATGCAAAAGGATGCCAGTTGCTTGAAATGTATGTTGTGTGGATTACTGGTGTGAGAAAGCTAGGAAACACATGAGTAGGTGAACTGGCCGACGTGATTTGACTTAAAAATTGTTGAAAACGGCGTTAAGTCCAAAGCAATCAAGCTGGAGCACCGCTCGTAACTTTGAGATCTTAGTCATTAATCGTGGTTTCAATATGAAACAGTATTTAACAGGTTAAGATTGTTTTTTATTCTTCTCAATACCAATATATTAATCGACATATTGTTTAAAGCTATAAACGGATTTGTTATGATTACGGTTAAGAAGGAAACATCATAATTTGCTAAGTAAAACCATTAAACCATTTCCTACATACAACATATTGTCAACAGATAGCATCGAGACGAAAAATACGGATGTATTCTTATAAATGACTACGTAATTTGAAAATAGAGTCGAAAACATTGTGACAAAATGAGAAATTGATCTTTATGAGCGATTTCTTATTTCGCCTCAGTGTTTTCGAACGTTGTCACTTGTAGATGTATCAAAAGGCGTCTGTCTGAGTGCAAAGGATTATGGGTACGAAGAAAAATATCTCATACACTTATTTAACCCTTTCCCTCATATAGACGCTTTCTGACGCCTCTGCAGCAGACGGCTTTTTGAAAACATAGTGACAAAAGAAGAAATTGCACAAAACGTGCAATTTCTCCTTTTGCCACAACGTTTTCCACTTTTTGTCATAGGTTATCCATTCAATTATGGAGATTTTCTATGTTTTGACAAAATACGTTCAAAATCGTCTGCTGCAGAATTGTCGTCTGAGGAAAAGGGTTAAAGAAGTTATACTAAACGGAGACATTCCGGTGAAGATGGCAACACAATCGCTTTGTCAAAGTCACGTTCTGTAAATATGGACCGGCGCGTAATAAAATCTAAACGACTGTATTGCTCGACTTCGATCAGTCTATGAATGTGCAGGGTCTGATATGAGTCACCTTGGCCGATGGAAACAAAATATTATAGACGATGCTTAAATCAATTACTTGGTATAGACGACTTTCGATGTCCGTGCAGCATTTGACCTTTGAAAAAGTCGCGTGAGTAAATGAAATAATAGTGCTCAAAACGAGAATTTTCTCCTTTTCTCACGTGTTCAATGCTAGATCAAATTTATGATTTAAAATGTCCAGATGTTACATTTTTTCTTCGATGTTCTCAATATTGACACTTCTTATACCCACTTTACTCCTCAATATTGACACTCCTTATACCCCCTTTACTCATTATTGACACTCCTTATACCCCCTTTACTCAATATAGACAATTTATGAGGCCTCTGTAACCGACAACTTATTAAAACAGTGTGACAAAAGGAAAAGCTTGCTGATAAACTTTAACCTATTTACCAATAATATCAACAATAATAAAACTTTCACTGATAAATATTTTCAACATTTTAAATATTATGAGTTCAAAGTCGTTAGCAGTAGATTTCTTGTATGTGGGAAAGGCTCAGTTTGTTTAAAATCCCCTTAATTACTTCCTTAATCCGACAAATCCTAAACATTTCTCAATACTGTATAAAGTCGATATGGTTTCTAACCTTAAGCGTCAACGTGAAAATGATTCGAATCCTCTAATTAAAGGTTTTCATGAAAAACTTGAAACATTTGTGGAAGAGATACCATTTTGAATCGCATATACTTAGAATTGATGAGAATATGATAACTTTCTCATTTATTCTGATTTAACGAATTGTTATTGATAGATTGATTGAATGGAGTTTAACGCCGTTTTCAACCGTATTTCAGTTATTGCACGGCGGCCAGTTCAGCTAACGTCTATTCTTGCCTTTCTCAAACCAGCACTCCACACATCATTCTTCCATGGCAACTGGCTACCTTTCCATGTAGACCAGTTAATCCCTTTGGAGAAAGACAAATGAAGCTAGTCACAATGTGCTGTGTCAATCATGGGAACATATGCATTAAAAAGCTGGGATGCGAACTCCCAATCCCTTGATTGATAGCCCTCGTCAGTAACGACTGAGATAGTGCGCCTCAACTTTATATACAAAGTTACTAAGATGATGTATTGACACCATGCTAGATACCACACACGATGATGACAAAACACAAACTTAACCGAAACAGGTCAAGTCTCGATCCACATTGGTTATATCACATCGGTTCCTGTGTAAATTGCCAGTACTGTCGGTCATATTTGTTCTGAAACCGATGCATCAGTCGCAATGCTATTTTATAGGAAACAAAGAAATTCCTTATAATAAGAAGACCAAGAGCAACCTTCACAATCTTGCATGCTATTCTTTATCCGCATTGTTTAGTAGTACCAGATCAATGTGAAGCCATGGCTACTCCATTACAGTGGTGGCCGTCTCCTTGGTGTAGTGGTGGATAGAGCATCCGAATGAAAGCGGGAAATCAGGGCTCCATACACGGTGGGGTTATACCAACTATGTTTTAAAATGGTAGCAATGGCGTCCCTCAATCGTGCTCAGGGCTGCGGATATAGCATAACGACTGCAGCATGTGTGTCATGATAAAATATGAGCCGTTCCACGAGAAAACGAACATTATTGACTCTGCGTAATGTATCGACCCAGATCAGACTACCCTTCAACACATATAGACCTAAGTTGACGAGTTTTGACACAATATCATTAACTCTATTTAATAATTCATACATTTTCGTTTGTATTTGCCTAGATGTTTGCATGATAGAAAGGCTGAAACAATAATATAATACGAGAATTACGCTAAGATAATACTGACACATGTTTCTTCGTTAATTAGAAATATGTCTCCGTATTTTTGTAGTGGTTAGAGCGTCCGTCTCGGAAGCAGGGCACCAGGGATCAATAACAAGTCGAGTCGTACCAAAGACTTAATCAAAGTACTGAAGTACTGAAGGTAGAATTGCGATCGTTTAAGAAGAGATACAGAAGTGCATATATGAATATTTATTTTACAAAATGTTGACGAACAGACAGACGGAGAGACAGACATCGCCAATCTATAGACCGGAATTGCTAGAGCAATCCGGCCAAAAATAAAAAAAAAATCATCAATTTTAGCAGTAAAATCCTGCCAAGAAGTAATGAATTGAGAAAAAAATGTGCTGAGAGGTCCATAATTTCAAACTTGCTAAGATTTGGTCTGTGCAATGAATGTACAAATTGAAAAATGTATTGTTGACATGTATTTTCTACACCATCATTGTAATGTTGTTTATCACAAATAAAATTATTCCTTTTTTTAAATAAACTTTTAATCAAAATGTGTGTCTCAGTGTTGTCTTCTTCAGCAGTTTGACAGAAACAAAGCCTAAATCTGAAATTGTGTCAATGTGTTATTTGTCAACTCTGTCCCATAAGTTTTGCTTGTGATTTGAACTCTCATAAAAAAAGCACGGAAAGGGACAACTTTCCCAACTTTGATTAAAAAAAATTTCAATTAAATTGTAAAAAATCTTTTTCTTGTTTTTTGAAAGTTTTGTCATTATTATTTAAGACGGACATTATATACTAGAATAGCCAACTGACTATCATTTGAAAAAGTGTTTCTTATTTAAACCTTTACCACTTGCATACGTAATTGCAGCCGACGACTTTTGAAAACATTGATGCAGAAGAAGAAATTACTCATAACAAGCTTTCTCCTTTTGCAACAATGTTTTCAACTATATTCAATGATTACACTTCCAATAAATGTGATTTTCTGTATCTTTGCTCAGATTTTTTTTTAATTCGTCTGCTGCAGAGTTTTTATATTGTGGGGTGGGTTGTGATTTGTTAAAGGGCAAGCAGGATTGGGAATTGAGTGTTGCACTTATCCTAATGAAACACTCGCCTGCCAGTGCATGTTTTAGCTTAACTTAACTTGTTAATGTTCTTTCCATCATCAACTTAGTCATCTGTTAGTAATCAACTCTATGAACGAAATAATCGCGTCAAAATCTTGAATCGCGTCAAAATCATAACAAACAAACTGTCAAAATCTAATTTTGAACTGTGTAATACAAATTTAGAATAAAAGGATGAATCAGTTATGTTGTAACAACCAATATCCGCGGGTCATTTACCTGATTTTGGCCGAAAGAAATGATCGATTTCTTGCAAGATTTATTCGTTATTCGTTCTGCCTATTATAATCAAAGTATTCTAAACGCTTTCTAAACAAGTGATTTAAAGCGCTCAAATCATTTGATGAAATTTGTTTCTTTAGACGCGGACCTTGTCGAAAGCACCTATCCAAAATGCCAGTCATCTTTAATCGTTGTCGAAGGAATAGATGGACTGAGAGAAAGAGAAAGAAAAGGCTTAGCAATGCATACTTTCTTTATGAATAAGGACATGAACGAATATGTATGGACTAGCGCCTAGAATTTCATACTAGCCGATCCTTCATTCCACTCGCTTATGCTAGCGGGCGAGTGGATGTTTACATCTCTGCCGAGAGGGAAAAAAGGGTTACAATTTACAAAGGGTAATTGCGCGGTGCAGTGCTATATTGGCGTAGTGATATCTAAATAATTGTGTACACTTTAAATATGATATTTACACTTACAAGACTTGTTATTTTCTATTATAAGCTTAAATAATCGGATTTTTTTTCGTTACTCTATGTTTGCTTTTGTGAGCATTCGTAAATTAGTCAAACCAAAAATTGCACTTAATTGTTGGTGGTGAAGGGCATATACATCACGTGACTTCAACTCACTATGACTATGGCAGCCTCTGCGCATGCGCAAGTCTACCAAAAAGTATCATCCTGAAAACGATCTATTTTCTAATTCTAGTTAAAATTTTGACGAAAACAATAACTCAGACTTCGGTCACGTGATCCGTTGATGGCACACTGGACACTTCAGTCAACCCGTATTTTACGATGATGGCTCTTTCAATCGGAAATTTGCTGTGACATGAGAGAAGACTGCACCAATCTTTCGTGTCATTTCATGTAACTGGTTAACGGATAACCAACCTATCATATGGATTGTTGCAGGCATATGAAAAACGCAAAACAAAGACTCAAGGCTCAATTTCAGCATGATAAATGACTTACTGAATTTTGCAGGGACATGAAAAACGCAAAACAAAGATGCAAGACTCAATTCCAGCATGATTAATGACTTTCAGGACTGATTTTGCTGCAAAAAACACGGAAAATCATAACAGCTATAGATTCAATACAAATCATCCTTGTTATCAATTTGATTTTTTAATACTGTTCATGTAAAAACAGTATTGTACGAAGATTTGTCACGTTTTACCTTCATAATCTCACTGGATTTAAAGTTGTTTTAAGCATAGTTTCAGTTATATCACGACATTAAATCATATGAGCCAGTGCATTAAAAAAGGTACAACCTATCTTCTGTGAACAGTATAGATCCAGATCAGCCTGCGCATGCGCAACATCAGATCAAGACCTTCACTGTTCACATGTTACTTACACAAGCGTGACAGAAGATTGAAGATTATGTCAACTTGTGTTGAGTCTGATAACACTGAGTAGGTAGCCAAGGTGATCTGACGTTCTGAACCTACAGAACTGTTCAGAAATTCCAACGTGCACCTTTATCATGTAATGGCTCAATTATATTTACGTGTTTCCAACGCTGCAAGAAGAGCGACGTTGAGAGGTTTAACCCTTTACCCCCATACGACAAATCTGCAGCAGACGACTTTGAAAACATCTGGACAAAAATATGGAAATGTCTATAATAGAGAAATATGATTATTAAATAGGCTTGAAATCATTGTGGCAAAGGGAGATATTGCTCATTATGACCAATTTCTACTTTTGTCACATTAATTACAAAAGTCGTCACAAGGTGAAGATGCTCAAGGTGAGAAGTGTCTTCTGCAAATTTTGCAAATAGTGACATCAAAGTAAGTAATAAGTAGTTTCAAACTATGTTGGCAGTACATGTTGAAAAAAACCTGTCAATTCAAAGTCATGGAATGTACAAAATTTGGCTTACTGGGGATGTCTACCCAGTAAAAATGAAGCATACACGATCAATATTAGATGTTTATGGTACTGGAAAGTGAAATAATTATTACTCTAATTTTATCCCAGAATTATGATTCAAATATTTCAACTTTTGAACAGTTTTAAAACTAAGTATTTGTGTGGATTTGTACCCTGTTATTTGTCAAAGATTCAATGTTTGTCCAGAAATTTTTGGATTTTTGATATAATGCTTGCTAAGTTTGTGACAAACAGACAATGTCCAACGCTTGACTTGAGGAGGTGCAGACAGATCTACGTCTTTACGGGTCTCAATTATTGGTATTCCTGCGGCTTTACCCCAACTGACAGGCTGTTCTTTCACGTCCTTCACCTTTCGACTTAAAGAACTTCAATTGTCAGACGTCTCGAAGACATTTTATATCAGTCATCGTAAGCATCGTTGTATAAAAGGCCTACAGATAATTGACCGTTTCGACAATGCATGACGTACACGTTTATAAAAACTAAAAAGTTAAAATTTGAAAGAAAAAAAAAGGGGCAGTTCTGATGGGCTAACAAAAGGTTTTGCTATAAACTACAATAGCGGTTGAAACAATGTTGGGATGTTTGCGTCGTTTTCAACATAATCTCGTTACCTTGGTCAATTGCAAGTAATCTTTATATGATAATCCAGACATTGATGCATCCAGGCACACATACTATCCCTGCAACCATGCTCACCAAGGAGGGAAGCCACTACTAATAGTACCTTGGCGGGAAGACACCACAAATAGTACAACGGTGGGAAGTCACTATTAATAGTACCTTGGTGGGAAGCCCATACGAATAGTACCACGGTGGGAAGTCACTACTAATAGTACCATGTTGGAAGCCACTACTAATAGTACCTTGGTGGGAAGTCTCCACTATAGTACAACGATGGGAAGTCACTATTAACAGCACCTTGGTGGGAAGCCCATACGAATAGTACCACGGTGGGAAGTCACTAGTAATAGTACCATGTGGAATGCCATTACTAATAGTACAATGTCGGGAAAACTCTTCTACTAGTACCATAGTGAGAAGCCATTACTAAAAGTACAATGTGGGAAGCCACTTCTAATATTACCATGGTGGGAAGTCTTTATTAATATTACCATGATGTGAAGCCACTACTAATAGTACCATTTTGGGAAGCCACTACTTATATTACCATGGTGGGACGTCAACACTAATAGTACCTTGGTGGGAAGACACCACTAATAGTACAACGGTGGGAAGTCACTATTAATAGTACCTTGGTGGAAGCTCATACGAATAGTACCACGGTGGGAAGTCACTACTAATAGTACCATGTTGGGAAGCCACTACTTATATTACCATGCTGGGACGTCAACACTAATAGTACCATGGTGAGAAGCCACTACTGATTGTAACATAGTGGGAAGCCCCTTTTTATAGTATCATGGTGGGAAGCCACTTCTAATTGTACCATGGTTGGACGCCAATATTAATAGTACCTTGGTGGGAAGACACCACTAATAGTACAACGGTGGGAAGTCACTATTAATAGTACCTTGGTGGGAAGCCCATACGAATAGTACCACGTGGAAAGTCACTACTAATAGTACCATGTTGGAAGCCACTATTAACAGTACCTTGGTGGGAAGCCCATACGAATAGTACCACGGTGGGAAGTCACTACTAATAGTACCATGTGGAATGCCACTACTAATAGTACAATGTCGGGAAAACTCTTTTACTAGTACCATAGTGAGAAGCCATTACTAAAAGTACAATGTGGGAAGCCACTACTAATATTACCATGGTGGGAAGTCTTTATTAATATTACCATGATGTAAAGCCACTACTAATAGTACCATATTGGGAAGCCACTACTTATATTACCATGGTGGGACGTCAACACTAATAGTACCTTGGTGGGAAGACACCACTAATAGTACAACGGTGGGAAGTCACTATTAATAGTACCTTGGTGGGAAGCTCATACGAATAGTACCACGGTGGGAAGTCACTACTAATAGTACCATGTTGGGAAGCCACTACTTATATTACCATGCTGGGACGTCAACACTAATAGTACCATGGTGAGAAGCCACTACTGATTGTAACATAGTGGGAAGCCCCTTTTTATAGTATCATGGTGGGAAGCCACTTCTAATTGTACCATGGTTGGACGCCAATATTAATAGTACCATGGTGGCCGGACAGGGGATCGAGCGCTGGTCTACCATTCTAACGGTGGATGCTCTTAGCACTCAGTAGTAAACTAAGTGATGATCCTCGTTTAAAAGTCCACATTTACTATCTTTATGAAATTCTGCTGCCGCTTCTATAGACATACATTTATACGGTCATTCCGTACAGAACAAACTCCCATTATCTCTAATAAACCCTTTTCCCACACACAACAAATCTGCAGCACACGACTTTGTTAACATGTGTGCAAAAAAAATGAAAAAGATCTATAAATGATAATGTGTTTGTATGTGTGAAAGTGTTAAGAACATAGCAAGAACTACCTGTACGCCTGTAAAATGCATAAACACAGGGCAGAATGCATCTTATCATCAAATCCACTCTCTCTACATCTGAAAAGTCGCTTTATCACATGTTAAGGACATTTCCTTAGTGTTTTCTAAATGTCGTTGGAGGTGATTATATAGTATTATGTTCTATGACATTTACAGCAGTTCTAAGATATGATATCCTTAATTGTTAAAACATATAAAATTAACGTTAATATAATAAAATATCTTAGAAGCCTTAACTATTTTTGGATAACAGAAATTTCAAAACTTAAAGCTATTCTTATACTTATTCAAGGTAAAACGTAAATAAACTAATCCGACTTATAATCTTAAAATAGTTTGGCACAACTATTCACCATGTTGTTATAATAGCTTACATGCAAGACCATGGTCAATATCACATAGGTCAAGGTCACATTTCAAGGTCAATATCAATTATATACACGTTTTGCTAAAGTTTTTGTTGTTGTGATTGTTGCTGTTGTTGTTTCAATATCAACCGACATGATAAATTGCTCAGTCGTGCTTTTACTGGAACGAAAAGACTGTACTACAGTAAGACCCCTTTTTGGCAGATGGCGTTCATATATAGTACAGACACGTTGTTTATCTTATTCCTAGTAAATACGTGTGTCTGCTGACTAGCTTAACCCATTCCCACATACAACACATCTGAAACAAACGACTTTCAATACATATGGGCAAAATAAAAAAAAAATAAAGAAAACCTCTTCATATGAAAGTTTAATTATATAATAGGGTCGAAAGCCTTGCAGCTTATGAGGAATTTATTCTTTTGTCACAATGTTAACAAAAGTCGTCGGCTGCAGTGGCGACATATATGGTCTCTATATGGGTAGGGCTTAAATAACTACCGAGATGAGCTGTCCATATTATCGCAGTGTTTGACATACCAAAAGAAAACAGTACGCCCTGACGGATCTTGATATACACTATTATATTCTGTTATGTTGTGTTGAGTCCGTATCTCTGACCTGATCATTAACACTTCAGACATATTTGAAAAGGGTTTCTGCATAGCGCATGCATGATGTCGATTGGTTTATACGATTGCCGCTTTAACCCTTTCTCTCATACAACATATCTTCTATAGACAAATTTAATAACATCTTCCCAGAACTATGAAACATCTCTGTAAATGAAAGTTATACAATTGAATAGAGTTGAAAACATGGTTGCAAAGGGAGACATTACTCCCTTCGCGACAATGATTTCAAAAATCGTTTGCTGCAAAGATGTCAGAAAGCTTCTATATGTGTCGAAGTGTTACAAATTATTTACTTCCCTCCAAAACGATAATAACGTTAATTAGAGATCTGTATTAAGCATCGCTCTGAAATTAGCTCGTACATGAAAACAAGTACAAGTTGTTTATTCTGATCAGTGTAGGTTCGGTTCATCCTATCTACCAGGCAAGTCTATTCAGGGGTTGAATCTTCTAAAACGCCTACATGTATATAGAGGATATTTCATTAGTGTTTATTTATTATCACTTTTGTTATTTTGTTAAACGAGTTTACTTAGATGATATGCTGCGAGCCTTGGCGAGCGTCATATTCAGCTTAGTTAACGAGTTTATTAAAAGTAAATTAAATAAACACGAATGAGATATTCTTTTTATCACACAAAATGATTTATGAGGCGTATTTCGAAAAAAATGTAGTAACATTTACCATCTGAACAGTGTAGATCTTTATTAGATTTGGATCTATAATTTTCACAAATGTCAATTTGAACATTTTCCCATGACGACCCTACGACCCTAAGAGGCCGTCCCGTAAAGTAAGACTTACAACTACAGGCCAAATGCAACTTCGATGGACAGAAAGACAGACAAACAGATAGCACTGGCATTCAGTGGTGAAGACCTTTTATACCGCTCATCATAAATATTATTGACCCTTTCCCTCATGTAGACGCATGTTAATGCTTTAGCAGCAGACGACTTTTGGAAACTCTGCAACAGAGGATTTTTGAAAATTGTACCAAAATGGGATATTATTCATAATGAGCAGTTTTCTTTTTGCCACGTTTTCAACTCTATTCATTTAATTACCCCTCTATTAAATGAGATTTTTCGTCGTTTCAAATAATTCCTAATTTAAGGATTACTTTGGACACATTTTCAGTAGAAAAATATTTTAAAATGAAACAAGATGAATCGCTCATAATATGCCTTTTTCCATTGCCCTTTTCTGGTATAAACCTGGTTTCCCATGACGACCCTACGACCCTAAGAGGCCGTCCCGTAAAGTAAGACTTACAACTACAGGCCAAATGCAACTTCGATGGACAGAAAGACAGACAAACAGATAGCACTGGCATTCAGTGGTGAAGACCTTTTATACCGCTCATCATAAATATTATTGACCCTTTCCCTCATGTAGACGCATGTTAATGCTTTAGCAGCAGACGACTTTTGGAAACTCTGCAACAGAGGATTTTTGAAAATTGTACCAAAATGGGATATTATTCATAATGAGCAGTTTTCTTTTTGCCACGTTTTCAACTCTATTCATTTAATTACCCCTCTATTAAATGAGATTTTTCGTCGTTTCAAATAATTCCTAATTTAAGGATTACTTTGGACACATTTTCAGTAGAAAAATATTTTAAAATGAAACAAGATGAATCGCTCATAATATGCCTTTTTCCATTGCCCTTTTCTGGTATAAACCTGGTTTTCAATCTAATTTGCCTCCTTTTTCAACTCGAGTATAGCATGTTTGATACAAAAAAAGTATAAACTTATTGTGCTTGCATATGCAGGACGGTATTCTAGCGTATGACGCGGCGTATGTAAATTACATCAACAATGAGATACTAACAGATTCTATATTCCCTTTCCAAAACGCAGACGCGTTTCACGTTTATGCAGATGAATTATGAAAACATTGTCATATAAAAGGGTCCCCAGCTCACATCTAACGAATGATTATAATATACATCCTCACATATCCGTTAATGTATTCAATAGTCTTTAAACCGTTCATGAACATATCTGAAAAAAGGCTATGCTTGCATGTCTAACTCTTCGTTGCTGGGTATTCGTGAGTTCCCGTTTATAAGCTCAGCAAAAATATATCGAAAGGAGTATTTCTTGTGTGATACAGTGTCAATAAAGATAAAACAATGCTATGCATTTTCAAAGCACGTTCATCAGGCTTCTTGGCTATCATAAGATATGCTCTAATACTCAAATTAACCGATGTTCGCTTTTCACGTTCATATTATCATGATTATGATCACAATAAACAATGTTACAGGAAAACCATTTCGGATTGTATTTGTGATGTGTTTGTTTTATTGGGGGGTTTAACGCCGTTTCCAACGGCATTGCAGTCTTAACACGGAGATGGAACAAACCAGCATTAAAACAGGACATACGCGTTGAACCTGGGCACAACGCCATGATCGATGGAGTCGGGGATTGAACGCGAGACACCAGGTCCGAATTCCCCGACGCTAACCCTCGACAGCAGCGGATTCCATTATGACCCCGTACGTGCACAAAGGAAACGTTGTTTTTGGGGGTGAACAATATAGATCCAGATCAGCCTCTACATCTACACTGTTGACAAAATAGTTGTAAGAGGCTTCTGTCAACTTGCGTAGAGGCTGATCTAAACCTACACTACACACACGGGATGGTATTTATGACAAGTGTGGTTAAAGATGGCGTGTAGGCGTACACTTATACTACCGATATTGACAGTATTCATCATAATTGCCTTAAAAGCCTCTGTAACTTGTTAACGTATAATGCAGTCAAACCATCCTGCGAGAATGCACATGTTGTTCTGGTTCGTAAAGGCATTGATGTTGTTTTAATGTTGTCAACAGAGGAGTGTCAAAAGCGTACGTCTGCCCCGATATGTTTTGTTCTGGCGAAAACAATACTTAATTGTGTGTTCATTTTAGCTCGCCTGTACAAAGTACTGTAAATCATGCTTATCCGCGACGGCGTCTTAATTCGAATTTCCTGTTTCTGTCCAATTTGTTGAATGGTTTAAAAAGTTCACTATATAATGATATAGTCCGTTAATATGTTTTACTGATCATTCGATAGAGATAAAACATTCTGAAATAAGGACACACTGTACATTATGAGCAATATAGCATGTTACAGGTCTGGTGTTACTGTGTGAGGGTACAGGTTAGTCGGAATCCTCAGTGTTCGCACTGAAAACAAGGCCTGGAATCCTCAGTGTTCACACTGACAACAAGACCAGGAATCCTCAGTGTTCACACTGACAACAAGACTCGGAATCATCAATGTTCGCACTGACAACAAGGCCTGGAATCCTCAGTGTTCACACTGACAACAAGACCCGGAATCCTCAATGTTCGCACTGACAACAAGGCCTGGAATTCTCAGTGTTCACACTGACAACAAGGCCCGGAATCCTCAGTGTTCACACTGACAACAAGACCAGGAATCCTCAGTGTTCACACTGACAACAAGACCCGGAATCCTTAATGTTCGCACTGACAACAAGGCCTGGAATCCTCAGTGTTCACACTGACAACAAGACCTGGAATCCTCAGTGTTCACACTGACAACAATACCCAGAATCCTCAATGTTCGCTCTGACAACAAGGCCTGGAATCCTCAGTGTTCACACTAACTACAATACCCGGAATCCTCAGTGTTCACACTGACAACAAGGCATGGAATCCTCAGTGTTCACATTGACTACAATACCCGGAATCGCTTAGCTAAGAACCCCTATCTGTTTAATGAGTTTTCTTTTAATACGAAGCCGCGTTATTTCAAAAACGACACATTTATCGCTTAGTCTCATTTATTACTTCTCCGCCACTATATCATTCCTTTCTCGGACACATTTTAAGTAGAAAAATATTTAAAATATTAAAAAAAAAAAGGATAAAAGAGGATTCGCTCAAAACATGCCATTTTTCTCTGTCTTGTCATTCCACAATTCAGACGCGTTTGACGCATATGCAGACGACTTCTGAAAACAATGTTACAAAAGAAAGAAATGCTTATTAGTTGAGCAATTTCTCCTTTTGCCACACTTTTCCATATATTCAATCCATATATTTCATTTTTAATGCTAGTTATGCCTAGATGTTTATAAAGTCGTTTGTTGTAGATGTGTTGTTTGCGGGGAATTGTTAATTGATTTCTTTTTACATGAAACGAAGTGGAATGCGACTGATATGTCATTACTACTCGCTCTCTTATAACAAACTACAATGTAGTGACTCCAAGGGAAAGGATCCCAAGCTCACAACTAATAATTATATCATACAGAACAGAACAGAACACACAGTATGATCTTGATCTATACAGATAGTAAAAACATTCATTTGGGATTAATTTTTATCAACCGAGGAGAATCAAAATCAAACTTTCGTGATTGCAAAACTGTCTATTTTGTGTTCATTTTAGCTCGCCTGTACAAAAAAATGTAAGAGTCACTCTTATCAGCGACGGCGTCTAAATTCGAATTTCCTATATCGGGAATGAATGTTTTAAAGGGTTAACTATATAGTGATATATTCCTTTAAAATGTTTACTGATTATTATCATTAAATACAGTTGAAAACATTGTGAAAAAAGAGACAAGAATCATCGTGGGCAATATCTCCTTTTGCCACTATATTTTCAAAAGAAAGTCGTTTGCTTCAAATACATCGAACAGTATATAATTTGGAGGTCCAACGAGAATTTCAGAACATGGAAATAGGATTTTACAAATTAACCAAAGTACTATCTTTGCAAGCGAAGCGAGGTCGGGAATGCTCTAGTGAACTTGTGGGAAAACATAGATTCGTTTGAGTCTACACTATTTGAATGCAATATACCAATAAACACTTTTTTGCATGACACTGTACAGATCATCAGCACGCCGGTCCGTGCTATTTGGGATAAGTCGGGGTTTTTGCAGCTACAATATGTTAACCAAATTAAACCTTTGTTTATAGATAAGTATCAAATTAATGCATGTTATGTCTGAATATATTTATTGAATATATTTACCAAGGCTCTGTAATCTGTATATGCTGCTCTCCTATATTCATCAACCCTCTACCACATACAACAAATCTGCAGCAGATGACTTTGAAAACACCGTGGCAAACAATGAAAATTGAACAAAACCAAGAGTGTTCCAATTAACACGGATGTGTCCTGCAAATATGTCAGCCAATGAATGCGTGACGTGTTCAATAAGTATCGCCTTGCCAAGGCTGACGACCCAAAAGTAATGGAACACAAATACTTGTGAAGAGTCTAATTCAATAGAAAGTAATATGGAAAAAGCAGATCGTACCCACTAGCGGCCATAACTTTGCGAAAGCGCAACCCCTGAAAAGGATGTTCGAAATTATTTGGCCGAACGATTTTAAAAGGAAAACTTTTAAAAATATCCATTAACGGCATACATGTAGAAGGCAAATCGACCCTGCATTCTAGCAGCCGTGACATTTGACAAGTCGGATTGGCCTGTTGGTATTTAGGCATGGCCTTTGACAAATCGGATTGATATGTTGGTATTTAGCCATGACCTTTGATAAATTTGATTGACCTATTGGTATTTACTATTTAGTCGTGACCTTTGTCAAATCGGATTGGCCTGTTGGTATTTAGCCGTGACCTTTGTTGGATTGGCCTGTTGGTATTGAGCTGTGACCTTTGACAAATCGGATTGCCTGTTGGTATTTAAAAAAGGTCACACTGGTACACGTGTGTCAACTTTTTTTTAACCAGGCAAACTTCGAGAAAAGGTGGAGGTTCTCGACAATAAGCTTGAGAGCCTAATCCTCTTGGTGGCTATAGTTTTCTTTAATCACAATAACTTTTACAAAAGAATAAAACAGAATATGCTCATTTTTTTAAATATATTAGTGGACATTTATAAAAGACCTGGCAAGTAGTTTGTGAGCAGTAAACTTCTACATAACTCTTTTGGTTAACATAAGACCCAGATGTATGCATGTATCAATGATATTTAAGTTTAAAAGAGGACAGTAAAAATATTCAAGCTATGCTGTTTTCATCACATTTGTCCGTGGGGTATTTTCAGACAGGGACAAGTGTTAAACAACTGAAGACAAAATACGCACAACTGGCGAAATACGGACCACACAGGGAGATCAAAATGAAATGCAATAAATATTTTGTGCTTTATCTATCGAAATATGAATTGACATTTTTATTACCGACCAACGAGACAACGAGACAAAACTTCACTTAGAAGGACGTGTTGGATGACAACCAATCGAAGCATGTGGTACGAGTATGTATACAGGGTGTCCCAAAAGACATGCCACATACTAAACCATAGTAACCTCTGCATCACACCGAGCATCCTTAAAATAGTGTCTTCCCCTCGTGGTATATAAGTTAAATGTATATATATATATATATATATATATATATATATATATATATATATATATATACATCTTTGAACGGTTGTCCTGGTAACGAATAGAAACATGCACACAAACGATACACTTTTCATTAGTTTTTCTAATTTCATGAAATGAGCGGTTTTACACTCTCTGCTTTTTGTACAAAACATTGTTAGAACAAGTGATTAATTTATAGCAGTCATTCTATTCACTGCTTTGATTGTGTAGTGTAGAGCGTCCGCCTCGGCTGCAGGAGTTCACTGGTTCGAAACCGTTGCCGGGTCATACATAATACTTAAAAAATAGTATGAATGGCTACCCATCTTTCTTGCCACTCAGAGTTGTTTAGTTGGCATTACGAATTAGTCGCTGGTGTCAGAATAAATTGATCAGTACGGTCCATTAGTATTGGTAACTTACCCATGACACGCCGTGGTATATTAGTAACTGAAACACGTTAAAAACGGAGTTAAACACCATACAAACAAATAGTGAGTATGATAATTGCATGTATATAACAATAAAAGAAATAACAATTGGGCTTGGATATCCCAGTTTGAATGTACGCATGAAATTTATGGGGCAGCTACATCACATGAAAATACAGTAACCATCACTCTAGAATCGAAATGAGGAATACAATTGTGTAAAAACGATCCAGTGATTTTCGCTACTTACGCGCATGTTCCAGCACACTTGTTGGTGACGATATATATATCGATTAGTCATAAAATATACACTAACTTTAATAGAGAAATATGCAAATGCAACGCTAATTTGAAATGAATGACTCTCGGACTTTTAAGGTCAGTAAGCACATGGAAATGTTTAAAACTGTGTCATGTCTAAATTTTGTGCATTTAAGAATATTTTCAACTAATCCCTTTTTTTCGAAAACGTGACGCAGTTCCCTTAAATTGACACAACATCCATTTCCAGAAATTACGTTATTATGTTGTACTGACATATTGTCAACGTGTTTCCAATCCGAGTGACAATAGGACACGATGTTCTAATGGATGAATGAAGAACGAAAATAAAGTTTACAATTTTAATCGACATTGCACGAAGTAAATATAAATTAATACATTTCTCTTGTCTTATTAAAAAGCTATATTATATGTTTTACCAGTTCATGAAAAGGCTTTTATGTGTTGTTTTAATATTCTTTCACGTTACATTATCCTTTATATTCTAGCAAAACAGAAAAACGTGGACTTTGCGTCTGACTCTCTTGTTTCATTTTCATGAAAATGTCAACAGTTAACATGTAGCAGTAGGTAATTTCAAAAAATTTACCACAATATAAAGCGTTATTGGCATATGGCGTTATACGTTAGTTAAAAGGGTTTTCTTTTGAAACATGTTGGGACATCCTGAAAAATAAATAAGGTTTTTATATGACGACACATGTTTACTTATGTTTTGGTATAAAAGTGAGGTTGATAACGCAGGAAGGCGCATAACTGGTAACATCTCAACGACTGCGCATTAACGAGACGTACCCAAATACAAGATGGATCTTTTGACGTCTAAGATTGTTATTCTATTTTACCTTTCCTGTGTTATTATCTCAAGTGAATGTATGGAACCACATTGTTCAAAATTTCACTACGAAGAGAAACTTCTTGAAAAGATGGTCAGAATCGAATTCAAACTTGAACGGATGGAGAAAGGATTCAACGAAATAAAAGCAGATATTTTAGCAGAAAAACAGAAAGTCCAGGCGCTTGGAGAAACGATACTAAATCAAGTCCAGGAAGAAACAGGAAAGATGAACGACAAGATAGAGGAGTCGATTAAACACAGTTATACTAAACTGGCAGCTATGGACAATGACATGAATAACGTGGGAGAGAAGATGGTTCAAGATGTTATGAAGGCTACATCTGCCATGGAATTATCGCTTCAACAGAACGAAGCGAAATTGTTGAGACTTTTTGCTGACTTGCGGGTGTTCCAGAATGAAACACTGAGTAATGTTACGAGTAAGTAAACTTAAATCTGTCATTTTAATAACCTATAACATTTCCAATAGTAGATAGATGTTAAAATGATGTAGGCATATACCGATTGCAATTGTATGTCTATACGACAAATATGTAAACTTACTAACTCAGGTACTGGTCCTTTCCATGCTATACGGCCCTGTGGGTATCAGTGACATACACTGAACACGTAAATATGAACTAATTAGTCTTTTTAGAAATTGCCTATAGGTCTGTAATACATGTATACGGACAGTGAAGGGTCTGGTGCTACTGTGTGGGGGTACAGGCTAGCCGGAACTCTCGGTGTTCGCACTGACAACAAACCCAGGAATCCTCAGTGTTCACACTGACAACAATACCCGGAATGCTCAGTGTTCGCACTGACAACACTATCCGGAATGCTCAGTGTTCGCACTGACAACAATACCCGGAATGCTCAGTGTTTGCACTGACAACAAGACTCGGAATTCTCAGTGTTCGCACTGACAACACTATCCGGAATGCTCAGTTTTCGCACTGACAACAGTACCTGGAATGCCCAGTCTTCGCACTGACAACAAGACCCGGAATCCTCAGTGTTCGCACAGACAACAAGACCCGGAATCCTCAGTGTTCGCACAGACAACAAGACCAGGAATCCTCAGTGTTCGCACTGATAACAAGACCCGGAATCCTCAGTGTTCGCACAGACAACAAGACCAGGAATCCTCAGTGTTCGCACTGACAACAAGACCCGGAATCCTCAGTGTTCACACTGACAACAATACCCGGAATGCTCAGTGTTTGCACTTACAACAAGACTCGGAAATCCTCAGTGTTCGCACTGACAACAATATCCGGAATGCTCAGTTTTCGCACTGACAACAGTACCAGGAATGCTCAGTCTTCACACTGACAACAAGTCCCGGAATCCTCAGTGTTCGCACTGACAGCAAGACCCGGAATGCTCAGTTTTCGCACTGACAACAATACCCGGAATGCTCAGTCTTCGCACTGACAACAATACCCGGAATTTTCAGTGTTCGCACTGACAGCGAGACCCGGAACGCTCAGTTTTCGCACTGACAACAAGACCCGGAATGCTCAGTCATCGCACTGACAACACGACTCGGAATCCTCAGTGTTCGCTCTGACAGCAATACACGGAATGCTCAGTGTTCGCACTGACAACAAGACTCGGAATCCTCAGTGTTCGTACTGACAACAATATCCGGAATCCTCAGTGTTCGCACTGACAACAAGACCCGGAATGCTCAGTGTTGCACTGACAACAAGATCTGGAATTCTCTGTTTGTTGAGTTTTCCTTCTAATATGACTAGGCTGCGTTATGATAAAAGCGACACATTCACCGATGTTCTCATTAATTACTTTTCAGCAACTATATCATTTCTTTCACTGACAAATTTTCAATCGAAAAATATTTAAAATAAGAAAAAAAACATGAAAAAAGAGAATTCGATCAAAACATGCCATTTTTCTTTGCCTTGTCATTCCACAATGCGTTTGACGCATATGCAGACGATTTCTGAAAACAATTTTACGAAAGAAAGAAATGCTTATTAGTTGAGCAGTTTCTCCTTTTGCCACATTTTTCCATATATTCAATACATATATTTTTACTTTTAAGTATATTTATGCTTAGATGTTTACAAAGCCGTATGTTGTAGATGTTGTTTTCGGGGAAATGCTCATTGTTTTCTTTTACCTTAAACGGAATGGTCCCTTTCTGTGAGATGCGACTGATATTTCATTATCTTACGTTCTCTGATAACAAGCTACAATGCAGTGAATCAAAGGGAAATGATCCCTAGCTCACAATTAACGAATGATTAAAGTATATTGGTGTCTCTGTCTCTGTCTAAATGAACTACATGAAAGTGTTCGATGATCTTGTTCTTGAATGTAATTTACTTTCAACCGCCTCTATGTTAATCATCTGTTACCTCTTTACAGGTCTGGTTAAAACACCTGACGTGTTCTTTATGGTCAAAGATCTTGTCAACTTACAACCGTCCGCGAATACGATATTGCAGTTCAAAACTATCGTGGAGAACAGAGATGACGGGTACAATGCCAATGGTATTTTTACAGCTCCTGTTGACGGGGATTACATCTTTACCGCACAATTGTGTCATCATCGAAAGAAATATGTCTACTTTACTTTTATCGTTGATGACGTCGATCAGAATAGAATGGCTTTAGGTGATGGTTCACATTTCACGTGCGGTTCATCTACTCTGCTTTCAAGACTGAAAACAGGAGCTCGTGTTGCTATAAAGAACACAGATTCAGGATCACATTTCTTTGGTGACAGTTATCGCTGGAATACCTTTTCTGGCTACCTCCTTAGGAAGTATCACACCTAAGTATAAATGAAATTTATAAAATACAATTGTATACTAACACATCCTTGAGCCTAGCATTGAAGAGGTATCGAGCCATAGCTGACGTTTTCAATTTACTCTTTCCCTCATATATCAACTCTGCAACAGACTACTTTGAAAACATCTTGACAAAAGTATGGAAAATCTCTATAGATAAATGTATTGCTATTGAATTTGGTAATACACATTGCGGCAAAAGGAAAAAATACTGATGATGAGTAATTTCTCCATTTACCACACTGTTTTCAAACGTTGTCTGCTGCACAGTCGTCAGAAAGCATCTATATGTGACCATATATCCCATCATACCTTGGGGAAACATTTCTAGCCTTTTGGAATAATGTTAATTTACGACTGCGGCACATTGCGCATATTCGTGTGAAACAGTTCATAACGAGCGCTGTCTCTCCTGAAATATACATTGTTTGCCACTTAGACATTAATTTTTACCAAATTTCCTGTACGACAAAAAATGGAATGGTCCAATTTTCAACATGTTTGAGTCAATTTTGTGAAATTCGGCGGTGAAAGAGTTAAAAAACAGTGTGTCAGATCAGTAATCCTTATATAAGATAACATGAATATGTTTGGCATAACATATTGTATACCTTTATCCAATCAGATCTACTGTTGTGTTGTGATATGATTTTATTTCAACGGCTTGCTTTTCATAAACAATGTTTAAGAATAAACGAGGCAGGCAATGCATTAATGAATTTCGTATAAATCAAGGGATTAGTCGAACACATGAATAATTATACTGCTGACTTCCCTTTCGTAATATTGCAGGACCACTATATTCTCATACCAAATAAGCGTCAGGTACTTTACTATTTGTATTGCTTGACAAATTGTTTATTTTGGCCATATCAGTGTTCAGTGTTTATCTGCCAAATATGTACTTACATGTATTTCGAAATTGTTCCATTTCCTGTAATGTACCCCAAATTGTTTGATAAACTATTATATTCGATAATGTTTTGTTTATATTGTGTTCCGTGCATCTTTTAACAATGTTACAGTTATATCACGACGTTTCCCGGTCAAATTACCAGTACTTCTGTACTATTTATCACGACACAAATGAGTAAGTTGTAATGATAACCCCCACAATTCTGAGCGATAAGGAGCGAAAGCCATTAATACCATTTATAGAGTAATTGGTATGACTCAGCCGGGGATCAACCCGTCGTGTCTCCCGCACCCGAGGCAGCACTCTCTCTCTCTACATCACCGAAGCGGTTTTCTTTTGGTCCATTTCCTGTAGTATAGCTAAACGGATCCATCCATGACATTGGTTCGATCAACTATTATATTCTATTATTTTGTGTTGAGTCCGTGTTTCTGACCTGATCATTAACACTTCAGACAGATTTGAAAAGGGTTTCTGCAGAGCGCATGAATGATGACGAGTGGTTTATACGATTGTCGCTTTAACCCTTTCCCTCATACAACACATCTACAGCAGACGACTTTTGGTGTTTCTGCATAGCGCATTAATAATGACGAGTGGTTTATACGATTGCCGCTTTAACCCTTTCCCTCATACAACACATCTACAGCAGACGATATATATGTTGACGAGTGGTTTATACGGTTGTCTCTTTAATCCTTCCCCTAATACAACACATCAACAGCAGACGAATTTAATTACATATACGCAAAACTATGAAACATCTCTGGAAATGAAAGGTATACAATTGAATAGAGTTGAAAACATGGTTGCAAAGGGAGAAACGACTCCCTTCGCTACAAAGGTTCCAAAACTGTTTTGCTGCAAAGATGTCAGAAGGCTTCTGTATGTGTCGAAGTGTTACAAAAGCTTTACTTTCTTCAAAGAACGATAAACAGGGATCTGTATTTAGCTTCGCTCTGACGTTTCAAATGAGCTCGTACATGAAAAAAAAAGAAAAAAATCTGAACAGTGTAGGTTCTGTTCAGCCTGTCCACCTGGCAAGTATATTCCGAGCCTTCACACGTTATAATAATCCTCTAAAACACTTATGTAAGTAATATGTGAACAGTGTAGGTTCTGTTCAGCCTGTCCGCCTGACAAGTCAGTTCAGAGCCTTCACACGTTAAAAGAATCCTCTAAAACACTTATGTAAGTAATATGTGAACAGTGTAGTTTCTGTTCAGCCTGCCGACCTGGCAAGTTTATTCAGAGCCTTCGCGTTAAAAGAATCTTCTAAAATTCTTATGTAAGTAATATGTGAACAGTGTAGATTTGTATTAGACTGTTATGATACACATGCTAATTTGGATCTATAATTTACACAAATATCAACTTGAACATTTTCCCATGACGGCCCTAAGAGTCCATTCCGTTTAGTAAGACACTGGCGTTCAGTGGTGAAGACCTTTTATGCCGGTCAATGTTATCTTAAACAAGACAAAGTTACAAGATGTTAACGATATAAACCCTTGGTATGTAGATAAGTTTTAATTGCATGCATGTATTGTTTAATGTATTTAATGAATATTTTTTATCAAAGCCCTACAGCCTGTATGTATACTCATTTACCCTTTCCATCATACATCATAGCTTAAAAAAACCTTTACGAACTGGGAAATTTCTATAAATGATTTTTTTTATGATTTAAAAGAGTTGAAAACATTATTAGCAATTTCAGCTTTTACCACAATGTTTGAAAAAGTTCGCTGCAGAGGCGTCAGAAAGTGCCTGTATGTGGGAAAGGGTTAAATAACGGTACCTGTTTATGGACATTTGTAATGAAAGCTTTTCAATTAAGATATGGTTTGTAATGGTAATGTAAAATGTACAAATAAGTTGTAAATATAAATGTTGTGTTGTCTTTACATTTTATGTGGAATCCGCTGTGGTCGGGTGGTTAGCGTCAGTCGCGGCACTACGGTCATGGTGGAGTGCCCTTGGGCAAGGCACATTTTCTAGCCTAGTACTGGTTTGTTTACCCAGGGAACATGAATAATTAAATTTAATTGCGCGCTAAATGACCTTAGCTGTCGATGCGCCATAAAACAATATATACATTCATTCATTCATTCATTACATTTTATGTACTGTTATCATTTTCATTTATTGTTGTGAATGTGTCACACTTTTGTCAATATGCCCCTTGCCTGTAATGGACATATTGTATCATATTATTTTGTATTATGTTATGTAATATGATATTGTATTGTAATGTATTGTATTGTATCATATTATTTTGTATTATGTTATGTTATATGATATTGTATTGTAATATATTGTATTGTATTATATTATATTGTGTTATATTAAATTGTACTTGTAAATTGGTAAATGTGCTCCACTTGCTATGTCAATTGTAATGTTTATTTGTGTTTTTTGTTTTTCTCAAAGGTCATGTGGCCTATTGAATTTATATTTGAAATAGATGTCTTCATATGAACACATACATGTACACGATTGTTCGAATAAACACGTGTGGGCATGTTAAATGTCATACAAGAAAGAGTGTAGGCGTTGAAGCACGAATCACGTCGTGGCCGTTACTTACTTCCCACTTCTACATGAATTGGTGCAGACTTGTAAGGAAGACATGTAGATTATATGTAGGCTAGATGAACGTGTGGTGTAAAAGATGGAAAAGAAAAGAAACCGTAAACATTGTATAGAACAGAGCAGAAACTTTTATTTTGGACTTAAACAAAACGTTTCCCGTCCATACACGATTACAAATTATTTTCAGGTCATAATAATAAAAACATATATAGAACATGTATACTATACACAAATATTTATATACATACATATACACATATATAAATAAAAATACAAAAGCCCCATTCTCACTGTCCCGGAGTGGTGGTTATGGAGCAACCTTGTCAAACCGGGAAGACAACCAGGGCGGCACCGTAGACGTTCGGTATGATCCGTAATGAACCCTGCACTTTCGGCTTGATCCGGCAGACCGTCCCGGATGTTTTAAAATGTTTAATACAACCGGATGACACCGGGTGACACCGGGAGACACCGGGAGGCACCGGGATAAATATCCAGAACCGGCGTGATCCCATCTTCGCTAGCCAAGGCTACTTCGTACATTACCATTCCCATAAGTAATTATGGTAATGTAATGGACAAATTACCCTTGGCTTGCGAAGATGGCGTGATCCGGGCATGTCCGGCACTTTGCCGGTAACATGGTCTCTACCGTGGCTCTACCGTTATAGTCCGTGGTAATCTGAGCTTGCCCCGGTTTAAATACTATCCGGTTACCAACTTGGGCAACGGGGGAGCCACTGGGCCTCCATCGACGCATGACCGGGGCTATATCGGGTTGCAATGGCGGCCACCGGGACATGACCGGGGTCACAACGGGTTATACCGGGATGGACACGCCGGCGCGACACCATAATGTACCGTGCAAAACCGATTCACAGGGACCAGAACCGGGACAGTGAGAATGGGGCTTATATACTGATAACACTATTGATACTGATCATTAATCAACATCTATTAATGTACAGAATGTCAAAATACAAGAGAGTGTAATAAAACATTTCATGTATACAATGGTTTCTACTTATCACAGTAAGCGCATTTAATATAACTGATCAGGTTAGTGATCGTTGACTTGTCCGTAGAACATACCAATACAATAAGATCAAATATAACACTTGAATGATATATTGATTGATTTATTTATATATTGTTAACGTGTGTCTCCGGCGTTCACCTAACGTGTGTCTCCGGCATTCTCACATCTGTACTCCCAGGCAGCTGGCGACTTTCTTGAATAGCTGTTTAGTTTAGCTCTTTGTTAGAAGACGAAAGATGCTTATCACGGTGTGTTTTGATAATCACCGGAATGCATGAATGAACAAACTTGGACTTTGCAAATAGTCTGTACTGTAATATGTTTTTCAAAAACCATTTCCTATAAACAACAAATCTGCTTGAGACGACTTTGAAAACATTTAGTCAAACATATACGAAGAACAATTATTGAATAAAGTTGAAAACATTGTGGCAAAAGGAGAAATTGCTCATCATGAGCAATTTCTTCTTTTGCCAAAATGTTTTCAAAAATCTATTTAAATGTAAAAACAACTATTGAACAAAGTTGAAAACATTGTTGTGGAATCATTATGAGCAGTTTTTTCTTTTGCCAAAATGTTTTCAAAAATCTATTTAAATATTAAAACAACTATTGAACAAAAATGAAAACCTTGTTGTGGCATCATTAGAGCACTTTCTTCTTTTGTCAAAGTCGCGGCGCTCTTTGCATGGTGGAGTGCCCGTGTAGCACTCCGGCCAGATACATCATACTGTCCACGAGGAAAACACAGGTAAATAGATGAGATCGCATAGCGGTATTTTTCGTTGGTTTTATTATGAAGATATAATTCTAAGATTAAGCCTATAGTCACACGACTCTCTCAAGAGTTTCTCTCTGTCTGTCTCTACTCTCTAGGCGCTCCCTTAATAACATACATTATATACTACATGGCTGGCGTCATATACACGTGATTATCCACCAACCCGTATATAGCTATACTGCTCAATAAAGCTAATGCCTCACGTGTATATCTCTAACCTAATTGTGTTACACACTTGGACAATGCAAATTGTCTAGTACTGGTTTTCTTACCCAGGGATCATGAATAAGTAAACTGTCGCCGTAATATAACTGATTAAATGTTGAAAATCGCATAAAACCCCAACAAAACATACAAATATTTTGTCAAAATATTTTCAAAAGACGTCTGCTGCAGATGCGATAGTAAAACATCTGTTTGTGGGAAAAGGTTAAATACTTATTTCTAAATGAACAGTACACGACGAAAATCGATCTAAGAGTTACAGCATAACCATTGTAAAGAGTTACAATCTGCATTATTTGCCACTTAGTCATTTAATATTATCAAATTTCCTTTTGGAATAAAACTGGAGAGGTCCAATTTTCAACATGGAAGAGTCGACTCTATAGGGATAATACACATTTTCGAGGGCGTGAACATCTGCGGACGCCCGCAAAATGTGTTTACGCCCGAGTGCGAAGCACGAGGGCATAAACACATTTTTAAGGGCGTCCGCAGATGTTCACGCCCGAGAAAATGTGTATTTTCGCTATTATTGTATAAAATAAGAGCAAACATCCAACATATAGTCCGCTGTAACGTTCAGTTGTACGATAACCGCCGATAAACATGACGCGATAAGGATTGACACATGTGACGTCATAAAGTAAACAAGTTGTGTTTTATATATCCACGAACCGGTCCTACATCAAGGTTGCCATCGTTGACTCGAATGGTTTTGGATCATGTTATGCTCTTTAACTGTGAGTCTATTGCATGTTACCAATTATCGAGTTAAAGAAGCTGATGTTATTGTTAACCCAACAATTGCTCCTATTCTAGGGGAGATGGAGCGTCCATGATTTGTTTACTAACGGTGCCCGGGTAATGCATATGTAAAACACCTAACCGGTCTGAAACGGCACGTACGCGCGAGAATCGCTTTGTTTATACACGTTTTCTCTCCGTTTACGCCCGGTTTTTGCAATGTTTCTGTATCCCTTAAGCGGGCGTAAAACATAGATTTTATGCAATAATATAGGGATAATACACATTTTCGAGGGCGTGAACATCTGCGGACGCCCGCAAAATGTGTTTATGCCCGAGTGCGCAGCACGAGGGCATAAACATATTTGAAGGGCGTCCGCAGATGTTCACGCACGAGAAAATGTGTATTTTCGCTATTATTGCATAAAATAAGAGCAAACATCCAACATATAGTCCGCTGTAACGTTCAGTTGTTCGATAACAGCCGATGAACATGACCCGATAACGATTGACACATGTGACGTCATAAAGTAAACCAGTTATGTTTTACATATCCACGAACCGGTCCTACATCAAGGTTGCCATCGCTGACTCGATACGGATCGAATTAAATAAATGGTTTTGGATTATTTTATGCTCTTTAACTGTGAGTCTATTGCATGTTACCGATTATCGAGTTAAAGAAGCTGATGTTATTGTTAACCCAACAATTGCTCCTATTCTAGGGGAGATGCAGCGTCCATGTTTTGTTTACTAACTGTGCCCAGGTAATGCATATGTAAAACATCTAACCGGTCTGAAACGGCACGTACGCGCGAGAATCGCTTTGTTTATACACGTTTTCTTGCCGTTTACGCCCGGTTTTTGCAATGTTTCTGTATCCCTTAAGCGGGCGTAAAACATAGATTTTATGCAATAATGTGAAATAGTTAAACAAAATGAACGTATTCTGCACAGCTTTTAACTACATCTGCGAACATTACATACCAAAATCCTTCTGTTGATTCAATACGGAATTTATTGATAAACAATGGTATAAATGCCAGTTGCAGGTAATGGTTAACAGTTTTAATCATGACATTTTATAGAGGTATAGAGTAATGATTCCTGTAACAGAAAATCGACGGGAAGCTAAACGTGTTTGTCCGTGTTAGCCTGCACTGCAAGCTTAGGCTGATCCGGGTCGATATTCTACGCAGAGTCCATAATGGTTTGTTTATTTCGTGGAACGGCTCAAATGCTCAGAAATAGCTGATACCACACTGCCTAATCACACTCCAAAATACATGAGAGGCGTCAAGGTGATACCACACTGCCTAATCACACTCCAAAGTACATGAGAGGCGTCAAGGTGATACCACACTGCCTAATCACACTCCAAAATACATGAGAGGCGTCAAGGTGATACCACACTGCCTAATCACACTCCAAAATACATGAGAGGCGTCAAGGTGATACCACACTGCCTAATCACACTCCAAAGTACATGAGAGGCGTCACGGTGATACCACACTGCCTAATCACACTCCAAAATACATGAGAGGCATCACGGTGATACCACACTGCCTAATCACACTCCAAAATACATGAGAGTCGTCAAGGTGATACCACACTGCCTAATCACACTCCAAAATACATGCGAGGCGTCAAGGTGATACCACACTGCCTAATCACACTCCAAAGTACATGAGAGGCGTCAAGGTGATACCACACTGCCTAATCACACTCCAAAATACATGAGAGTCGTCAAGGTGATACCACACTGCCTAATCACACTCCAAAATACATGAGAGGCGTCAAGGTGATACCACACTGCCTAATCACACTCCAAAGTACATGAGAGGCGTCAAGGGATTGGGGTCGTGTAGCCACATCAGCATGGTGTTAGTGGAGATACACATATAGCTTTTTGTCAGAAATTGCCTATATGTCTGTAATACATGTATACGGACAGTGAAGGGTCTGGTGCTACTGTGTGGGGTTACTGGCTCGTCGGAACCCTCAGTATTTTCTCTGACAACAAGACCCTGAATCCTCAGTGTTCGCACTGACAACAAGGCCCGGAATCCTCAGTGTTCGCACTGACATCAAGACCCGAAATCCTCAGTGTTCACACTGACATCAAGACCCGGACTGCTCAGTGTTCACACTGACATCAAGACCCTGAATCATCAGTGTTCGCACTGACATCAAGACCCGGAATCCTCAGTGTTCGTACTGATAACAAGACCCGGACTGCTCAGTGTTCAAACTGACATCAAGACCCGGAATCCTAAGTGTTCACACTGACAACAAGACCCAGAATCTTCAGTGTTCGCATTGACATCAAGACTCGGAATCCTCAGTGTTCTCACTGATAACAAGACCCGGACTGCTCAGTGTTCACACTGACATCAAGACCCGGAATTCTCAGTGTTCACACTGACAACAAGACCCTGAATCCTCAGTGTTTGCACTGACATCAAGACCCGGAATCCAATGTGTTCGCACTGATAACAAGACCCGTTCACACTTACAACAAGACCCGGAATCCTCAATGTTCTCACTGACAACAAGGCCTGAAATCCTCAACGTTCGCACTGACAACAATACCCGGAATCCTCAGTGTTCACACTGATAACAAGACCCGGAATCCTCAGTGTTCACACTAACAACAATACCCGGAATCTTCAGTGTTCACACTGACAACAAGACCCTGAATCCTCAATGTTCGCACTGACAACAAGACCCGGAATCTTCAGTGTTCGCACTGACAACAAGACCCGGAATCCTCAGTGTTCGAACTGACAACAAGACCCTGAATCCTCAGTGTTCGCACTGACATCAAGACCCTGAATCCTCAGTGTTCGCACTGACATCAATACCCGGAATCCTCAGTGTTCGCACTGATAACAAGACCCGGACTGCTCAGTGTTCACACTGACATCAAGACCCGGAATCCGCAGTGTTCACACTGTCAACAAGACCCGGCATCATCAGTGTTCGCATTGACATCAAGACCCGGAATCCTCAGTGTTCTCACTGATAACAAGACCCGGACTGCTCAGTGTTCACACTGACATCAAGACCCGGAATTTTCAGTGTTCACACTGACAACAAGACCCTGAATCCTCAGTATTCGCACTGAAATTAAGACCCGGAATTCTCAGTGTTCACACTGACAACAAGACCCGGAATCCTCAGTGTTCACACTGATAACAAGACCCGAAATCCTCAGTGTTCACACTGACAACAATACCCGGAATCTTCAGTGTTGACACTGACATCAAGACCCTGAATCTTCAGTGTTCACACTGATAACAAGACCCTGAATCCTCAGTGTTCACACTAATAATAAGACCCGGAATCCTCAGTGTTTACACTGACAACAATACCCGGAATCTTCAGTGTTCACACTGACAACAAGACCCTGAATCCTCAATGTTCGCACTGACAACAAGACCCGGAATCTTCAGTGTTCGCACTGACAACAAGACCCGGAATCCTCAGTGTTAGCACTGACAACAAGACCCTGAATCCTCAGTGTTTCGCACTGACATCAAGACCCTGAATCCTCAGTGTTCGCACTGACATCAAGACCCGGAATCCTCAGGGTTCGCACTGACATCAAGACCCTGAATCCTCAGTGTTCGCACTGACAACAAGACCCTGAATCCTCAGTATTCACACTGACATCAAGACCCTGAATCCTCAGTGTTCACACTGACATCAAGACCCGGAATCCGCAGTGTTCACACTGACAACAAGACCCGGAATCTTCAGTGTTCGCATTGACATCAAGACCCGGAATCTTCAGTGTTTTCACTGATAACAAGACCCGGACTGCTCAGTTTTCACACTGACATCAAGATCCGGAATTCTCAGTGTTCACACTGACAACAAGACCCTGAATCCAATGTGTTCGCACTGATAACGAGACCCGTTCACACTTACAACAAGACCCGGAATCCTCAATGTTCTCACTGACAACAAGGCCTGGAATCCTCAACGTTTGCACTGACAACAATACCCGGAATCCTCAGTGTTCACACTGATAACAAGACCCGGAATCCTCAGTGTTCACACTGACAACAATACCCGGAATCTTCAGTGTTCACACTTACAACAAGACCCTGAATCTTCAGTGTTCACACTGACTACAAGATCTTGAATCCTCGGTGTTCACACTGACAAAAAGACCCGGAATCCTCAGTGTTCAAACTGACAACAAGACCCGGAATCCTCAGTGTTCACACTGATAACAAGACCCGGAATCCTCAGTGTTCACACTGACAACAATACCCGGAATCTTCAGTGTTGACACTGACAACACGACCATGAATCTTCAGTGTTCACACTGACAACAAGACCCTGAATCCTCAGTGTTCACACTAATAACAAGACCCGGACTGCTCAGTGTTCACACTGACATCAAGACCCGGAATCCTCAGTGTTCACACTGACAACAAGACCCGGAATCCTCAGTGTTCACTCTGACAACAAGACCCGGAATCCTCAATGTTCACACTGACAACAAGACCCTGAATCTTCAGTGTTCACACTGACAACAAGACCCTGAATCCTCAGTGTTCACACTGACAACAAGACCCGGAATCGTAAGTGTTCGCATTGACAATACGGCCTGGAATCCTCAGTGTTCTCACTGACAACAAGGCCTGGAATCCTCAATGTTCGCATTGACAACAATACCTGGAATCGTAAGTGTTCACACTGATAACAAGACCCGGAATCCTCAGTGTTCAAACTGCCAACAATACCCGAAATCTTCAGTGTTCACACTGACAACAAGACCCTGAATCTTCAGTATTCACACTGACAACAAGACCCTGAATCCTCAGTGTTTACACTGACAACAAGACCCGGAATCCTCAGTGTTCACACTGACAACAAGACCCGGAATCCTCAGTGTTCACACTGATAACAAGACCCGGAATCCTCAGTGTTCACACTGACAACAATACTCGGAATCTTCAGTGTTCACACTGACAACAAGACCCTGAATCTTCAGTGTTCACACTAACAACAAGACCCTGAATCCTCAGTGTTCACACTGACAACAAGACCCGGAATCCTCAGTGTTCACAATGACAACAAGACCCTGAATCATCAGTGTTCACACTGACAACAAGACCCGGAATCATCAGTGTTCACACTGACAACAAGACCCGGAATCTTCATTGTGTACACTGACAACAAGACCCTGAATCCTCAGTGTTCACACTGACAACAAGACCAGGAATCTTCAGTGTTCACACTGACAACAAGACCCGGAATCTTCAGTGTTCACACTGACAACAAGACCCGGAATCCTCATTGTTTGCACTGGCAATAAGACCCGGAATCCCAGCGTTCGCACTGACAACAAAAGCCGGAATCGCCTGGCGCAGCCTTAATATTTACCAACCCCTATCTATTTGATGAGTTTTCTTACTAATATTACTTAGCCGCGTTATGACTAAAACGACATATTTTCTCAATAATTACTGCTCCGCCACTATATCATTCCTTTCTCGGATAAATTTTCAGTAGAAAAATATTCAAAATTAAAAAAAAGACAATTTGCTCAAAACATGCCATTTTTCTATGCTTTGTCATTCCACAATTCAGACACGTTTGACGCATATGTAGACTACTTCTGAAAACAATGTTTCAAAAGAAAGAAATGCTTATTAGTTGAGCAGTTTCACCTTTTGCCACAATGTTCTATATACTAAATCCATATATTTTATTTTTAAGGATATTTATGCCTAGATGTTTATAAAGTCGAATGTTGTAGATGAGCTGTTTGCGGTGAATTGTTAATTGTTTTGATTTTATATGAAACACATGATCCCTTTCTTTGAGATGCGACTGATATTTCATTATCTTACGCTCTCTGATAACAAGCTACAATGCAGTGAATCCAAGGGAAATGATCCCTAGCTCAACTAACGAATGATTATATTATACACACACACACACACACACACACACAGTCCCGTCTATGTCTTCAATATTCTTCAAAACGTTAACACGCGTTCATCTATCCATGAACATATCGGATAAAAGGCTAGATGTATATGCCAACCTCTCCATTGCTGGGTGTTTGTAAAAACGCTTATATCAGCTCACTCAAATATATATATATATATATATATATATCAAAAGGGGTATTTTATGTGTGACACAGTATAAATAAAGATAAAACAAGGATAAACAAGTTCAAAACAAGTTCCTTCAGGCTTCTTGTCTATCAGTAGATATACTGTCATAATTGAATAACTGATGCTTGATTTCCAAGTGCATACTATGATCATAATGAACAATACTTCAGGAAAACCCTATCTGATTGTATTTATGGTTTGTGTATTTTATTGGAGTTGTGTGCCGTTTTCAACGATACTTCAGTCATAGCACGACCACGGAACAGACCAGCAATAGGCAAGGAAATACGCGTTGATCCAGAGCACTTCACCGCGATCGAGGATTGAACCTGTGACACCCGGTCCAAAAGCCCCGACGCTAACCCCCTCCACAGCGACAGATTTTTATATGCGTCTGTAAGTGCACAAAGGTACAAGTTGACTTTTGGAAACAGTATAGATCCAGATCAACATATACAACTACACTGTTCACGTATTAGTAGTAAGAGGCTTCTGTAAACTTGTGTATGGAACGTTCCCTTTCTTCTTTTCTGGCTCGTTTTTGTTTGTCTCTTAGAACTTTTCGTCGTGTTATGTGATAATTAAGTCTGTGTGACAATATTTAATATTTACCTCTCGCATATGATACAATACTGATACATTGAACATCTAACAATATCAATTTGTATACGTCATTTTAGTCGCGCTTTTTTTTACCAAGATTTTAAATAAAGGTCCTAGTTGCCCAAAGTGGCCATAATCTATACGCAACACAATTCCTACTATCATAATCTATAAGCAACACCATTACTACTACCATATCGTCCCCTAAACGTGACGTAGTTACTTTTAAAATGACACAAATGACCTGAAAATAAGTTAATATGTGATTTTCTATACACGAGAAACAATGTTCTAATTGACAAATCAAGAACAGAAATATAAATCGGCGTTGCACAAAGTAAATAATAATGTGTTCATTTCGGTTGTCTGGGATTTTTTTTTTTAGACAGGATGTGTTTGTTTTATTATTCTTTCACGTTACGTTATCATTTATATTCTAGCAAAACAGAAAAAAAACTGGACTTTGCGTCAGACCATCTTGTTTTAGTTTCATGAAAATGTTAACAGTTAACATGTAGCAGTAGGTAATTTCAAAACGTTAACCTCAATATAAAGCGTTATTGGTATATGGCGTTATTAGTCGCCGGTCAGAAGCCCGCGACTTCTATTTTTAATAGCTTTTGGGAAATGACATGGGAGGGGAGTTATTATTAGAAAAAAACAAATTTAAATGTCTTGAACATATTACAATTGTGATTGTTTAAAAACACTTATGACACATCTAAAATGAAATAAATAATCTGATGTTTGATTTGCAGTTTTTTTATTTTGACTCGCATTTATGTTTCTTTGTCTTATTTACGAAGACAAAAGAGTACCTTCTAGACTTGCTGCAGACTGTTATGTGTCAATATCGAGATAAAACTCACGTCAAATTCTCCTTTTAGTAGCAATTTTAACTTACTGAATGTTATTTTCATGTTCAAAGAGATGTCTAGATTTATGTAAAATCTATTTAATAATGTTAAGCCATGAATATCTAAAATAGACTGTTTCTAATCTAAATATGTTGATCAAGTGACCACCGAATACCGACTGCGTAGATAAATCTCCTTTGCAGAGAGCCGTTCTTTACAATCACTTACAAATAGTTAATTATAGGTGATTTAAAATGTTTATTTGGTTAGAAACAAATGACGAAAAGAACAAACTGAGATAAAACTGGTTTTAATATAAAAATTACTTTGAATGAACACTTTCTGCCTATAAAGAGAGTGTAAAAAACGACAATTATGCGAAGAAGAAACGAATCGGGTCTTTCGTACAAAATTATTTCGTCCTTGACAATTTTAAATTTTTCATTTGATTCCCTACAGGCATTTTGCTTGCGATCTGCATCTTGTTATGCATCATTAACAAAAGGGCGCTCATCATTATATCATTTTAAAACACACTCTCTGCCTATAAAGAGAGTGTAAAGAACGACAACTATGCGAAGAAGAAACGAATCGGGTCTTTCGTACAAAATTATTTCGTCCTTGACAAATTTAAATGTGTTATTAGATTCCATACACGCATTTTGCTTGCGATATGCATATTGTTATGCATCATTGACACAAGGGCGCTCATCATTATATACTTTTAAAACATGAGTAGACTAATGATTGGCAAGATTACTCTTTTCCTGTTTATGACCAATACTTAGTTGGCTGTGTATATGGTCAACCTACCTTAGAATGGAGATTGATCATAAACAATGAAAGGCTTTAATTATATTTCAATGAAGGACATTCACTTCGTTGACAAAAAAGATCCAAGTTATGATATATTTTCACTTGACCACATCCCTGATGTTCCAATATGCCCTTTAGTTGATAACTGGTTTTTTTTTTTCAACTACTATAATGTAAGTGTTATGCATAACTGCAGTATGGATTTCCGGCGACACTGATGCGTTGCATCAACTTTCTCATGTACGTAAGTTAAAAGGGTTTTCTTTTGAAACATGTTGGGACACCCTGAAAAATAAATAAGGTTTTTATATGACGACACATGTTTACTTATGTTTTGGTATAAAAGTGGGGTTGATAACGTAGGAAGGCGCATAACTGGTAATATCTCAACGACTGCGCATTAACGAGACGCAAACAAATATAAGATGGATCTTTTGACGTCTAAGATTTTTATTCTATTCTACCTTTCCTGTGTTTTTATCTCAAGTGATTGTTTAGAACCACATTGTTCAAAATTTCACTACGAAGAGAAACTTCTTGAGAAGATGGTCAGAATCGAATTCAAACTTGAACGGATGGAGAAAGGATTCAACGTAATAAAAGCAGATATTTTAGAAGAGAAACAGAAAGTCCAGGCGCTTGGAGAAGCGATACTTACTCAAGTCCAGGAAGAAACCGGAAAAATGAACGACAAGGTGGAGGGGTCGATTAAACACAGTTCTACTAAATTGGCAGCTATGGAAAAAGACATGAAGAACGTGAGAGAGAAGATGGTTCAAGATGTTATGAAGGCGACATCTGCCATGGAACTATCCCTTCAACAGAACGAAGCGAAATTGATGAGACTGTCTGCTGACTTGCGGGTTTTCCAGAATGAAACACTGAGTAATGTTACGAGTAAGTTAACTTATATCTGTCATTTTAATAACCTGTAACATTTCC
This sequence comes from Serripes groenlandicus, assembly GCA_031761405.1. Classification (NCBI taxonomy): domain Eukaryota; kingdom Metazoa; phylum Mollusca; class Bivalvia; order Cardiida; family Cardiidae; genus Serripes; species Serripes groenlandicus. Next base: position 71,594,045 of record JASEVX010000009.1, read on the forward strand.
AATATTAGAAAGATGTTAAAATCATGTAGGCATATACCGATTGCCATTGTATGTATATACTACAAGTATGTAAATACTCAGGTACTGGTCCTTTCCATGTTATACGGCCCTGCGGGTATCAGTGATATACACTGAACACGTAAATGAACCAATTGGTCTTTTCAAAAATTGCCTATAGGTATGTAATACATGTATACGGACAGTGAAAGGTCTGGTGCTACTGAGTGGGGGTACAGGCTCGCCGGAATCCTCAGTGTTCGCACTGACAACAATAACCGGAATCCTAAGTGTTCGCACTGACAACAAGACTCAGTATTCGCACTGACAACAATACCCGGAATGCCCAGTGTTCGCACTAACAACAAGACCCGGAATCGCTTGGCGCTGTCTTGTTGAGTTTTCTTTCTAATATGACTAAGCATAGAAAAATATCTATCTTTTTGATGAGTTTTCTTTCTAATATACCTTAGCCGCGTTATGACAAAAACGACACATTTATTGTTTTTCTCACTAATTGCTTTTGAGCAACTATAATATTATCATTTCTTTCACGGACACATTTTCAATCGAAAAATATTTCAAATAAAAGAAATAAAAACGAAACATGCCATTTTTCTCTGCTTTGTCATTCCACAATGCACACGCCCTTGGGCAAGGCACATGTTCTAGCCTTGTACTGGTTTGTTTACCCAGGGATCATGAAAAAGTGAACTGTCGCCGTGATATAACTGAAATAATGTTGAAAACGGCGTAAAACCCCAATAAATAATTGACGCATATGTAGACGACTGAAAACAATGTTACAAAAGAAAGAAATGCTTATTAGTTGAGCAGTGTCTCCTTTTGCCACATTTTTCCACATATTCAATCCATTAACTTTTAAGGATGTTTATGCCAAGATGTTTATAAAGGTTGTAGATGTTTTGTTAGCGGGGAACTTTTTACATGAAACGGAATAGTCCCTTTCTTTGAGATGCGACTGATATTTCATTATTACACGCTGTCTGATAACAAGCTACAATGCAGTGACTCCAAGGGAAATGATCACTAGCTCACAATTAACGAATGATTATATCATACACACACACACACACACACACACACACAGTTATCACGTGTTCATGTACATCTATCTATGAACATATCAGATAAAAGACTAGATGTGTGTGTGTCAATCTCCCATTGCTGTGTATTTGTAAATACGCGTATATCAGCAAACTCAAATATATCAAAAAGCGTATATAATGTGTGACACAGTGTAAATAAATATACCGATTGCAATTGTATGTCTATACTACAAATATATAAACTTACTAACTCGGGTACTGGTACATCCATGATGTACGGCCCTGCGGGTATCAGTGATATACAGTGAGCACGTAAATGAACTAATTTGTCTTTTCAGAAAGATCTTTAGTATCGCACCTGGACGCTCTTGTATCTAAGGCTAATTTTTGAAATTATCTGCACCTATCAGAGAGTTGTACATAGTAAATGACTCCAAAAAAAAGGCCTATATAAAGTAAAGTTTATCATTCAATTAGAGAATGTGGTGTCGCTGTCTAAATGAACTACATGAAAGTGTTCGATGATCTTGTTCTTGGATGTAATTTCCTTTCAACCGCCTGTATGTTAATCATCTGTTACCTCTTTACAGGTCTGGTTAAAACACCTGACGTGTTCTTTATGGTCAAAGACCTTGTCAACTTACAACCATCCACGAATATGATATTGGAGTTCAAAACTATTGTGGAGAACAGAGGTGACGGCTACAATGGCAATGGTATTTTTACAGCTCCTGTTGACGGGGATTACATCTTTACCGTACAATTGTGTCATAAAGCAAAAAAATATGTCTATTTTACTTTTATCGTTGATGACGTCAAACGAAAAGGAACGATTTTAGGTGGTGTTTCAGGTTACACGTGCGGTACAGCTACTCTGCTTTCAAGACTGAAAACAGGAGCTCGTGTTGCTATAAAGATCACATCTACATCATCATTCTTTGGTGACGTTTATCGCTGGAATACCTTTTCTGGCTACCTCCTTAGGAAGTATCATACCTAAGTATAAATAAATTTTATAAAATACAATTATAAACTAACACATCCTAGCGCCTAGTCTTGAAGAGGTATCGAGTCATAGCTGACGTATTTAATTTACTCTTTCCCACATACATCAACTCTGCAACAGACTACTTTGAAAATATCTAGACAAAAGTATTGACAATCTCTATAAAACAAAATGTATTGATATTGAATAGACTTAATACACATTACGGCAAAAGGAAAACTTCCTGATGATGAGTAATTTCTCCATTTACCACACTGTTTTCAAACGTTGTCTGCTGAAGAGTCGCCAGAAATCATCTGTATGTGACCACATATCCCATCATACATTGGGGAAACATTTCCATCCTTTTTAAATAATGTTGATTTACGTCTGTGGCATGTATAAGGCAAACAATCCAGCAATGTGATGTGCACATTTGCTTGAGTCAAAGTCTATACAATTATAACGTGTCATAATCTGATATTCACACATTGTGAATGGCCCATGGGTTTGAGTCGAAGTCTATATATTTATAATATGTCATAATCTGATATTCACAATTTAAAAAATAAATTGTTTCCAAATAATCTAAACCATTGATACCTGTGATAGTGATTAATGTAGTTTCATCATGCAACATTCATGGAGCTTTTATTATATATTTTTTTATTCACCTTTGACGTTTGGACGGTGGAACCACCATCAACCAATAAGTATGCATTATGCAGCTGTGGCGTGTGATTTATAAACACTGAACTCGTAATAACTCGACTGTGCTATTACTCGTATATATCGCTTTACTCGAATTATTGTACGTACTGTGATTTATAAACAATGAACTCATGATAACTCGAGTGTGCTATTACTCGTATATATTGCTTTACTCGAATCATTGTAAGTACTGTGAGTTATAAACAATGAACTCATGATAACACGAGTGTTCTATTACTCGTATATATTGCTTTACTCGAATTATTGTAAGTACTGTGATTTATAAACAATGAACTCATCATTACTCGGGTGTTCTATTACTCGTTTATATTGCTTTACTCGAAATATTGTAAGTACTGTGATTTATAAACAATGAACTCATGATAACACGAGTGTGCTATTACTCGTTTATATCGCTTTACTCGAATCATTGTAAGTACTGTGATTTATAAACAATGAACTCATGATAAATCGAGTGTTCTATTACTCGTATATATCGCTTTACTCGAATCATGTTATCTACTAGATATATCTTGAACCCTTTCGTTACCAAATAAGAGACAATGATTTACGTTACCAAATAAGAGACAATGATTTACGAGCGCTGTTTCTCCTGAAATCTACACTGTTTGCCACTAAGACATTAAATTTTTTCTAAATTTGCTGTACGAAAAACAAATGGGAGTAATCAAATGTTTAACATGTGAAATTCGGCAGTGAAAAAGTTAAAAACAGTGGCATATCAATAATCCTTATATAAGATAACATGAATATGTTTGGCATTTAATATTGAATACCTTTATCCAATCAGAACTACTGCTGTGCTGTGTTTGTGATATGATTTTATATCAACGGCTTGCTTTTCATAAAAAATGTTTAAGAATAAACGGGGCTGGCAATACATTAATGCATTTCGTATAAATCAAGGGATTAGTCGAACACATGGGTTCCCTTTCGAAATATTGCAAGATCACTGTATTCTTATACCAAATAAGCGTCAGGTACTACTGTTTGTGTTGCTTGATAAATGGTTTATTTTGGCCATATCAGTGTTCAGTGTTTAACTGCCAAATATGTACTTACATGTATCGAAATTGTTCCATTTCCTGTAATGTACCCCAAATTGTTTGATAAACTATTATATTCAATAATGATTTGTTTATATTGTGTTTCATGCATCTTTTAACAAAGTTCCATTTATATCACGACGTTCCCTGTCAAATTACCAGTACTTCTGTTCTGTTTATCCTGACATAAGCGAGTTAGTTGAAATGCTTACCCCAGACTCCTGGGCGCTTAGGATTGAAAGCCATTACTACCATGTCTTAAGTAATTGGTATGACCCGGCCTGTGATCTAACCCGCCACCACCCACACCCGGGCGGACGCTCCCCGTAAACACCACCGGGGCGGTTTACTTTTGTTTGTGTTCTGTAATATAGCAAAAATATTTTGTTGCAAAGATGTCAGAAATTTTCTGTATGTAACGAAGTGTTAAACATGCTTTACTTCCCTCTAAATCGATAAACAGAGATCTGTATTAAGCATCGCTCTGCAGTTTTAAATGAGCTCGTACATGAAAAATTAACAGTGTAGGTTCTGTTCAGCCTGTCCACCTGGCAAGTCTATTCAGAGCCTTCACACATTAAAAGAATCCTCTAAAACACTTATGTAAGTAATATGTGAACAGTGTAGGTTCTGTTCAGCCTGTCTACCTGGCAAGTCTTATTCAAAAGATTAACACGTTAAAAGAATCCTCTAAAACACTTATGTAAGTAATATGTGAACAGTGTAGGTTCTGTTCAGCCTGTCCACCTGGCAAGTATATCAGAGTTTTCACACGTTAAAAGAATCCTCTAAAGCTTTTATGTAAGAAATATGTGAACAGTGTAGATCTGTATTAGACTGTCCTGGTACACATGCTGATTTGGATCTATGATTTTCACAAATGTCAACTTGATCATTTTCCCATGAAGACCCTACGACCCTAAGAGGTAGTTACGTACATTAAGAGATAAGACTTCTTAAATGGTCTTCAGGCCAAGTGATGAGAATAATTAAATGGTCTTCAGGCCAAGTGATGAGAATATTTAAATGGTCTTCAGGCCAAGTAATGAGAATACTTAAATGAATTCTGGATAACTCGGGCTTGTGACAACTCTTATAATTTGTTTAAATCGAACTATGTTCTAGTACTTAGATGTCTTTAGATAACAGTGCAACAGCTCAGCAACCAGAACAACTTCTGTGATGTTTTTGTTATCTGATTTTTCTCATTGGCATGCTTTCCATAAGAATTGTTTAAGTATAAACGAATAAACAGACTAACAATATATAAATGAATTTTGCATTAATCCAGCGATTCAACGAATACATAATTAATTCTATGTTGTTATATCTGGGTTCCCTTTCGACCTTCCGAAATATTGCAAGACCATTGTAGTCTCATACCCAATTAGCGTCGGATACTACTGTTGTTATATCTGGGTTCCCTTTCGACCTTCCGAAATATTGCAAGACCATTGTAGTCTCATACCCAATTAGCGTCGGATACTACTGTTTAGATTACTTGACAAATGGTTTATTGGCCATATGAGTATTCAGTTGTGATCTGCCAAGTATGTACATATTGAAATTGTCCCGTGTCCTGCAATGTACGCTATTGCTTTTATAATTATTTTATTCTATTCGATAAGTTCTGTTTATCTTGTGTTTGACGCCACGCCGTTTCATGGGAACGTTACCAGATTGCTAGTCTAAATGTGTATGGTATGACCCATTTGTCGAACGAGCCTGCGACTACCCGCATCCGAGCCGGACGCCCAACCAATACACCACCGAGGCGATGTTCTATTGTGTGTAATACATGTTACTGTTCTGATTAGTTGACACCTCAGAGTAGATTTGCACCAGATCTCTGAGTATCATATAAATTAATCCGAATGGTTAAACACCTTTACTACCAACAACTTCGATATACAGAGATATGTGCTAAGCATCGCCCTGATGTGTCGAATGAGTAGGGCAATTTTATCACGTGCATGAGAAAAAGGTACAAGTTGGTTATTCTGAATAGTGAAGATCTGATCGTCTTGTCCACCGGCATAGTCTTATCAGAACCTACACGAGGTTTGCATGTAAGTAATGTGTGAACGGGGTAGATCTTGATCAGAGTGTGCAGATGCACATGCTGATCTGGTTATATACTGTTCACAAAAGCCAACTTGAACCTTTTCCCATGCACAGGCTCATAACTTATTAGCGAACTGTGTTTTCCGTTAAAACTAGTGCATCCCAAGATATTGACACGCCCATTAAACCCACTCTGCCTTCAACAGACGACTTTGAAAGTAGTTTTCCTAGCCTAGCACTGGTTTATTTATCCAGGGATCACGAATACGTGAACTGTCGCCGTGATATAACTAAAATTAATGTAGACGTAAAACCCCAAAACAAACAAAACAAACAAACTTAATGCATAATGCAACTTTGTAGGACAGAGAGACAGCATTTGTATTCAGTAGTGACGGATGTATATGCCACTCATCATAAAAGGTATTATTCACTCATACAGACGCACGTTGATGCCTCTGCAGCAGTCGACTTTTGAATACATTGTGACAAAAGGAGAAATTGCTTATAATGCATGTGAGAAAGGGTTAAGAAAGTAAGTATTAGAGTGTATGTATAAGAGTCGTGTTCCAGCAAGGTTTATGATATTATATGTGACAAGGGCAGATAACGATGACGTCTATCGTATCATTGTATCATTGTATCTGTATGAAATGATACAATGTTTGGTTTTGATTGTTGGTGTTTAAGGCCGCTTTCACCATTTATTTTAGCTATATCATGGCATTTCCTGGGTAACTAACCAGTACTACTGGTCCATCTATCTTGATACCAGGCAGTCGTTCGTAATGCTAACCCCCACAACCCTGAGCGCAAAGAAGAACAGCCATAACTACCATTTTAAAAGTCTTTGCTATGACCCGGTCGAGATATCACAAAAACCTACACTAATCGGAAATAGTTTAAACTACCATGCCCTATCTCAATCCGTAATAAATGAGAGGCGTTAAAATATTGGGGGTCGTGTTGCCATTCAGCATGGCGTCACTTAAAGGTACATGGACATTGTGTAAGTGGAGCTACAGTTATAGCTTTCTGTCAGAAATAACTTATATGTCTTTATTACATGTAGACGGAAAGTGTAGGCTCTGGTGAGACTGTGTGGTATAAACGCTCCTTGTGAGTCCTCATTGTTCGCACAGACAACAAGACTCGTAATGGCTTGGTGCGGCCAAACTATTTACTAACCCCTCTCTATTTGATGAGTTTTCTTTCAAATATGAATAAGCCGCGTTATGAGAAGCTCACAAATTTACTGGTTGTCTCATTTTTAATAGACAAATTTTCAAGAATAAGAAAACATGAAATATGAAAAGTAACTCAAAACATGCATTTTTTATGTTTTGAACCCAGTATTCCAAAGCGTTTTGTTTGTCCTCTGTTGTTATAAAAGCAAATGATACTTGAAATGTAATTTCATGCTATAGGCTAGACCAATTTGATTTTAAACTATCAGTGAAATGGCAGCCATTGTATCTGTTAGGCAATTATTGCTGGTTTTTCATCTAGTTTGCTTTTATATCAACTTGATTATGGCATGTTTTATATAAAGAATTTCTTAACAAAGTGTGCAAGTATATACAGCAGTGTCTTCTTGTGTATGACGCGGCGTATGTAAAGTTCAGCAAATTTCAATGAGACCTCTTAGAGATTCGACCTACCCTTTCCAAAATGCAGACGCGTTTGACGCACATATGCAGACCACTTCTAAAAGCATTGTTGCAAAAGGAGAAAATTATCATTACTTGAGCAATTTCCCCTTTTGCCACTATTTTGAATATATTCAATCAATATATTTTGATTTATAAGGATAGTTTGTGCCTAGAAGTTTACAAAGCCGTCTGTTGTAGATGTGTTGTAAGGTGGAAATTGTTTATGGTTCCATTTTTACATGAAACGAAATTACCCTATTTATGAAATTCATCTGATATTGTATTATCTTACGCTCTCTGATAATACGCTACAATGTAGTGACTCAAAGGGAAAGGCTCCCAAGCTCACAATTAGCGAATGATTATATTACACACACACACAGTCTAGTCAATGTCTTCAATATTCTTCAAACCGTTAACACATGTACATCTGTCCATGAACATATCAGATAAAAGACTAGATGTGTGTGTCAACCTTCCATTTCTGAGTATTTGTAAATACGCGTATATCAGCTCTCCCAAAATAAATCAAAAGAGGTATTGTATGTTTGACACAGTGTAAATAAAGATAAAACAAGGATAAACATGTTCAAAACACGTTCAGTCACAGCGCGGTCAAGGAACAGACCAGCGATAGGCAAGGAAATACGCGTTGATCCAGAGCACTTCAGGATGATCGCCGCGATCGAGGATTGAACCTGTGACACCCGGTCCGAAATCCCCGACGCTAACACCCTCCACAGCGGCGGAATTATATATGCGTCTGTAAGTGCACAAAGGTACAAGTTGGCTTTTGAAAACAGTATAGATCCAGATCAGCATATACATCTACACTGTTTACGTTTTAGTGATAAGAGGCTTCTGTCAACTTGTGTATGTAACGTTCCCTTTCTCCTATTTGGCTCGTTTTTCGTTTGTCTCTTAGAACTTTTCGTCGTGTTATGTGATAATTAAGTCTGTGTGACTTACATAATATTTAATATTTACTTCTCTTCATATGATACAATACTGATTCATTGAACATATAACAATATCAATTTTTATTATATGCCTGTACATTTTCCGGTGGAAATACATGCAGATTGACATGCGCAAATACACCACGACGGATTGAAATTCCGTATCTACATGCGGTGTAAATACAAGATTGTGACGTCATACAATGACGTGACCGGTTTGATGATGATATTGGGCGGAGCATACGTATTGGAATGCATTATGGGGTTTGGCGTAATCATTGAAGCGATATTCATCCGCCCTTCATAATCTTAATTTTACGGTTAATAAAATGTAAACTCAATAAATTTTCGCTGCTCATAGATTGTAGGTATATAATAAAAGGAATATTACGTTGCGGGAGCGAATGTGTTCGTATTGCACGACTCGTAGCGTGGGAAAATCCATATCTTACTCGACCTTCGGTCTCGTAAGATATCGATTTTTCCACGCTACTTGTAGTGCAATACAAACCCTTTTATCGCTCCCGCAACGTAATATTCCGTATGTATACGTCATATTAGTCGCGCCTTCTCTTACCAGGATTTTAAGTAAAGGTCCTAGTAGCCCAAACTGGCCATAATCTATACGCATCACCATCTTATCCTAAACATGACGTAGTTACTTTTGAAATGACACAAATTTCCTGAAAATAAGTTATTATGTGGTTTTCCTTATCCGAGAAACAAAAGGACACGAGAAAATGTATCAGTATTAAATATAGGTTAAACAGGTTATAAATGTATGTATAAATCACAGTATGCGAAGCAAAAGCTTTTGATGCATAAGACAACATTAACAATGAATAAACACATCATGATGTAAAATGATTTGTATAATATAGATGTAAAAATCGACATTATCGTTATAAGTAATTTCTCCTTTTGTCAAAATGTTTTCAAAATTCATCTAAAAGCGTAAGTATGTGGGAAAGGGTAATTTCTCCTTTTGTCACAATGTTTTCGAAAGTCATCTCCTACAGAGGCTTCTAAAATCGTATGTATGTGGGAAAGGGTAAGCGACATTTCTCTTTTTGTCAAAATGTTTAAGACTCGTGTATCAGTTAAATATAATTGCTAGTCGGGTCAATTTATAACAATTAAGACGAAGGGTGTTTATATAATAGCATACACATCACGTGTCCAGTCCATAACCCTTTACGATGGTTCAGGTCCAAAAAGGCCGAATTCCAAAAAGGCCGATTACCGAAAAGGCCGAATTCCAAAAATGCCGAATACCAAAAAGGCCGAAATCATTAAACATTGAATAAGGAGTCATCGAAGATATTGGATTGTATGTTTGTGAACAGATTTTAATAATGGAGTTTACACGTATTACTTTTTATTGTAATAGTAATAGTATCTTAGCTTGCTTTTTAAATTGCGTTTGATTTTAATTTTTTATGGATATGGATATGTATATATAGTTTTATGTTTATAGTTACGTTGTAAAATATTTTCCTATTTTAAGGGTTGAGAGTGTTTAGTAGCACACAAAAAAGATACATGTATAAATTCAATATACACATATATTTATTCATATGCATCCAGACCACACCGCGAATTTGAAGATTGAGAACATCATTGCCGATTATTTATTGAATTAGCCGACATTCCCACAATGTTTTCAAAATTTCAAGCTGTTATGTTTTTTACAATATATTTGACCAATACGACGTTCCAACAATGTTTTCAATACTCGAAGCTATAAATAAGTGACATCTGTTTTTGCAATAGTTTATAGTATCTGTTTCATGTATTTACCTGTTTCAATTAATTAAGGAAGTATAAATAAACATTCAAAGCAAACTGTAATCAATTATAACACGGATAGTTTAACCGCCCTACTCTAATTATTAATCTATAGCAAACATTCATGTATACAATCTTAAATACCACAAATTTTCAACTTTCAACTGTTTTCCTTCAACAAATATATTCAAAAAATATATTCTTGAGAAATCGGCCTTTTTGGTCCGTAAATCGGCCTTTTTGGTCTGTAAATCGGCCTTTATGGTCAATAAATCGGCCTTTTTGGATCGGCCTTTCTGGAATTCGGCCTTTCTGGACCTATTCCTTTACGATATGCAGACGATTATAGAAAACAGAACGTCAAGACATATATGTTGCCTAAAATGAACAATGTCTCAATAACCTAACCTATAACAAATAAAATGTGTTCATAACCCACTAAACGTTAATTCCGTATTACATATATGATTTATTATAGATCTTTTAGAATTTTAATAGCGCAAACGATAGTTTGACACTATGCAGATTAAGGGATGCTGTATAACCCGGAGGCCATTGAATTAATACATTGAACCCTTTTCTCTTAGCTGTAACGTATGCTAGAATGCATATATGTCAGTTATCCCAGTTCATCTTTAAAGTTGTTACTTTTCTTTAATTAGCAAATACAAATTTCCAAACAATATAGGCAAACATTATTTTAATTATACAATTATACAATAATAGGTGACAACGGTTTAATCAAACTAGGTAGTTCAGATTGTAAAGAAAATTTAAGGTCGTTATTTTCGTTGAAATGAAAGGAGGGCTCTTTTGATTCTGTAATAAAACTTCTTCAAACCGTCTGGATCTTGCAAATGTACTCTGTCTTCGTGGTAATCTTTTGGAAATCTCATGTTCAAGGGGATAAAAGGCTTGCTTTTTTGAATGAGATCATTTATTTTCTTTCTCTGGGAATTGAAGGATTTCTTACTTAATGCAGGGTCCTTTGGAAAACATCCTCGCTCGACTATTTCGCAAACCATTACCTCACAATCTCGAGTCTCAATTTCTGAAATTAAAGTGTTCATTCTCAAAACAATATCTCTGGGCACAGAATCATTTCTGATGTCGGTACCGCCAATGTTTAACACAACAACATCGGGGTTGAAACAAAGCAGCTGATGAAGGAGATTCTGGTCGTAGTTCATCACGGTCATACCACCTCTTCCAAAGAAACGTACATCTCCAGGTACCTGTTAAAAGAAAAATATACATTTAAAACATATTATCTCAGACATCTTTCAACGGTGATATTTCGATTCATGCAAATTTATCGTACAATAAAACATTACTTTTTCATTGAGCTAATATATGTGATCAAACATTTACCTCAATATTATAATTACAATATTTCCCGAGTCGGGAAATGTAACTGTCACCATATAGTGCTATTTTCATTGCCATTTTGGTTTGAATGCCATCAATTGTACAGGGGTTCCATTTATATTGCATATTTAAGTTACTCTAGATGTCAATTGATTTTAGTTCACAATTATCTCCATACACATTTGTCAAGTGTTAATTGAACACACAAAGGATGCGCTCAAACAACTCTAACTCTAAAATGATGTTATTAGTTTTATTAATCAACCAATTAAGTACTGATTCTGTCTTAAATATATAGATAGATATTGTTGTTGCATACACAGAACACAAACATACATCCATATTTAAAACTAATATGCTTCATGAAAAAAAAAAAAAAATTCAAATTCATCAATTTTTTCTTGCTATCACTGATAACATCATGTAAAGTGAAATTCGGTCATTCTTAGTGTACTAGGTAACTAGAAGATACGTTATTTATCTAGTATGGTGTAATTCGGTGCGTAAAATCAACTAGCCTATTTGGTTCCGCGTGTATCATACTTACAGCGCTCATCGGGATCTTGGAAAGTGCAATTCGGTCTGTAGTTTCAAATGCCAAGCGCGATCCATATATTTTGAAATTCGTTAATTTCAAATGCGTGTACAATATGTTGTTGAAAAAACATCATCTGAATGATTGGAAATTGTTTGTTAAACATGGGATGTCACACACAATTGTTATAATTAATATAATAGCGCTCCACAAAATGAAATTCGGTGATTGTGACCGCCCCAGTAGAAATCACATAATAAGCTACTGATGCTGCAGACAAACATGCAAGTGAAATTCGGTAAATAGTGTTGTATATTTTACGACCGTGTTAATTTTACGGGCCTCTCTCCATGCTAGTGAAATTCGGTAAATGAGATTGTATTTTTTACGGCCGTGTTAATTTTACGGATCTCTCTCCATGCAAGTGAAATTCGGTAAATGAGGTTGTATTTTTTACGACCGTGTTAATTTTACGGGTCTCCTCCATGCAAGTGAAATTCGGTAAATCAGATATAAGAAATGGCTACATAAGTACATTAAACAATTGTTAACCATAAGTCGGTACCCTAAATATAAGTCATCCATTGGTTATACGGCAGTTTATAATACTTATTTCACTCGTTTTAAGCTAGTTTTACGGATCTCTCTCCATGCAAGTGAAATTCGGTAAATGAGGTTGTATTTTTTACGACCGTGTTAATTTTACGGGTCTCCTCCATGCAAGTGAAATTCGGTAAATCAGATATAAGAAATGGCTACATAAGTCAATTAAACAATTGTTAACCATAAGTCGGAACACTAAATATAAGTCATTCATTGGTTATACGGCAGTTTATAAGACTTATTTCACTCGTTTTAAGCTAATAAGCTTGTCATAGTGGAAATTCAAAGTGAAATTCGGTGTAATTCGGTATTTAGGTGAAATTCGGTATTTCCATGCACCGTGTAATTTCGCGAATAAATTTATAGTTTTGCTTTTGTTACGTGAAATCAGAGACATATAAACAGGTGTTTATATGTCTCTGGTGAAAAAGAGCTCTACTGTGTATGTGTTGGAACATATTTTGACAATTCGAGGGCTTGGCGTGAAACGGTTGTAACTAAAAACCTATTTTGAAAACCTTGGTTTAGGGGCAATTTTGACCCCTGTGTAAACAATGCAAATTTAGGTGCCATTGCTCAGAACGAGCAATGGCACCTAAATTTCCATTGTTTACCAAGAAAAAATATTTAACGCTTATAAAGACTTTATGGCCAGGTGATTAAACTTGGTAAAAAAATACCGATTTTAGTTACAACTGTTTCACACCAAGCCCTCGAATTGAGTGTCGAGAAAGAAATAACCTCTGGTATGGTCGATACATGCACATTGTTCATTAAATATTTATGATGTAAATTTAAGTATATATATAATATAAAAAAATAGTTATTTGTGTTCCAAGTTCCTTTGTCTATAAGTTACTTAATTAGTTGTAATATTGATAAACACATTTGAAAACAATTATAAATGAGTAGAAAATCTCAATACTGGCATAATTACTGGAGAGTAAGGTCTAGTGTGAATGATCATTTGTCAAATATACAATGCATGACTATTCAGTTAGTCATACAGCCATGGTGTTTTAGCTATGATACCTAGTGTAATTAGTCAATAACTCATGTATGTATGTGTTCTTTCAGGAGCTCCCCAAAGGAATCCATCAACAAAAAGTGCTACAAGGAATGATATGAAGCTGGAGTTAAGGAAATGGCTGTCTGGTGCTCGTGACAGGGATGGAGGAAGAAAAAAAGGGCAACAAAGATAAATGAACATTTGCCTCGACACAAAGTGATACGGAAAATTCGGATGTAGAAAGTTAGCACAAATAAGTTTGACATGTCTGCAGCAGACAACTTTTGAAAACATTGTGGCAAAAGGAGAAATTGCTAATAATTAGCAATTTCTCCTTTTGCCACGATGTTTTCATCTTTATTCAATTTAGAAATTTTGTTTTAAACATTCTCCTAGGTGTGTTCAAAGTCTTCTGCATGCACAAATGGCTCGAATATTCGAATAATTTGTGATTCAATATTCGAATACTAATTTTGGTATTCGTTGCCAACCCTAGTAAAATATGTTCTGGTTATTACAGATCATAAATATACATGTATATAAGTAGTTTGTGACATATTTCATATTATACAAGATGTAATTATATGTATAATTCTTTCAATTATTACACCATTCACTCTTTCAAAACCATATTTGAGCCTGTTGATTGAGATTTGGTAAAAGTTGGCATTTCCGAACAGAGTAGGTTCAGATCAGCCTGTACATGTACATCAGCATATGAGAATCTACATAAGTTAACAGAAACTTCTAAGAAGTGGTTTTATTATTTTGGTTTTATTTAGCTTCACCATAATAGGTAATTCTGCAAAGCGAGGTAAATAAAACCAAAAAAATAATAAGAAGAAGTGGATGTAAGTGATGTGTGAACAGTTTATATCTTGACAAAACAAGATTCAAAGACTGATCTTGATCTACACTGTTAACAAAACGTTTGCTAGTACTTTATATCATGGCTTGTATTAAGCTTTTACCACATACAGCAAATCTGCAGCAGAAAGCATTGAAATTATCTACACAAAAACAAAGAAAGTCTACATAAATGAAGATATAATTATGGAAAAAAGTTGAAAACCTTGTAGCAAAAGGAGAAATTGCTCGTTTTGAGCAATTTCTTCTTCTGTCACTATGTTTTCTAAAAGCTGTCTGCTTGTGTTATGTGTTATACATTAGATGCATTTGTTTTTATTTAAGATCCAATGTTACCATAGATCTAAAAAACTCTTTTCAATTTCAGCTTGTCTGTTTTTGGAAGAAAAATAGTCTGGATACACTTAATTGATGTCATTGTCAAAACACTTTAAAGTTACCTCAATATTCAAAAACCGATAAACATTTTCAAAATGAAACTTAGTAAACATGTACCTTGGAACAATAAGCATGTCTGTGCCAGGTCCCATAACTCTGGCTTCAGTAATTATTCAGAAATGCCCCTTTTTCACCTTAGAATAAAGCAGACAAGCATTTGATTGGCAGTGCTTTTGTTGTTCTTTGTAGTGTTATTATTGTCGATTCTGTTATACATTGCTACTATTAACTACATATTTAATCTCATTTCTATAATTTGTGTTTTGATTTATGATATGTCTTTGTTTCTTACGATTCAAAAAATCACTGTTCAAAATTTAATTTTTATTTCCTTAGTTGGCCCTTATTCTCGGATATGTCTTAAAATTACGGTATTTATATGTAATATATCCCATGGTCAGTAAAATTAAATTCTGACGGTGTGCAGAATACAGTGCATAATTATACATTAACATCATCTGGCACAAAGTGGAAACTGAAAATGTATAGATATTTTACAAGCCTCATATTCCAGTGCTTAGCCAGATGAGTGTTACAGTGCCATCATAGCCCTCTTCGTTTGATGGTTTTTGTTGTTGTCGTTAGATAACTCAGGTGATCGATTTAGGGCCATCTTGTTTTCAAATTATCATCACACTTTGAGATTAAGACATTATTAAGAAGTTATTTCACACGAATCTAAGTTAGAGCTATGAATTCACTTGTTTTAAAAAAAGTATATATTGAATGTTGTTATACCTCACATGACTTTGTAATGTTAAATTCTCATATACTCATCATGGGCAATTTCTTACTGTCTCATGCTTACAGTACATTTTTGACCGGTAAACAGTATACTAGCTGTTACATGGCAAGCGCGTTAAAATATTGGTTATGCACGTCCATGACGTCATCTCAAACAATAACGTCACCTTTTAGACGCGCGTGCCATGTAACAGTATACGGTTAACGGTATATTCATATGTGTGTGTTACATTGTAGTAGATCTACCCATGTTCACCTCCCCTACAAAGATACTGAATAAATTGAATAAACATGTCATTTTGTTCGGTAAAATAAAATAAATAATGCATGGCTTCGCCTCGGGTAACAGTATTTTTCTCATGTTGACAATATGTACTGTCACACTGGAAGCCATGCAATATTTATATAATATAAGGTTAGTGGCTTAATTCTAGTCAAATTCTTCCTATAAGTAAAACCATTTATATACCGACTAAAGTTATTTCACACAAATCTAGTCAGAGCTATGAATTCACTTGTTAAGAAGTATATATTGAATGATATAAGGTTAGTGGCTTAATTCTAGTCAAATTCTTTCTATAAGTAGAACCATTTTGTTATATACCGACTAATCAAAATGTCAGTGCATCATTATTTCATTTTCAATAACCTTGTTTGTGTCCAACACGTTTTTTAACATGCTTTGCAGTTTGCTTTCATGTAAACACTACTTTAATTGTTTCTTATATTTCAAATTTTAAATAATTATGGATGCAATAGTCTGTCGAGCTGTCTATGGTCTACATATATTTTGTCAGGCTGCATAATAATATGTTTTGTATTAAATTGTCTATTTTTAAAATGATATCAAGTAGTTTGTCAAAATATGCCTTAATAACATCAACCCACTTTTACAATGGTTCGATACCTGTTTGCCCATAATGGTCCGATATCTGTTTTCCCATAATGGTCCGATACCTGTTTGCCAATATTGTGCCCACGAGGGTCCCATGTTAGACCCATATCTTAACCCGTATGGGACCCATGCCAATACCGGTTGCACTTTCCATGTGGGTACCACATGGGTTACCCATCTGGGGCCCATAAAGGAATCTATATGGGACCCATATCTGTTTGCCCACATCGGTCCCATGTTGAGCCCACGTGGGTCCCATGTTGGACCCATATCTTAACCCGTATGGGACCCATGCCAATACCGGTTGCACTTTCCATGTGGGTACCACATGGGTTACCCATCTGGGGCCCATAAAGGAATCTATATTGGACCCATATATGTTTGCCCATAACGGTCCCATGTTGAGCCCACGTGGGTACCATGTTGGACCCATATAATAACCCGTATGGGACCCATGCCAATACCGGTTGCACTTTCCATGTGGGTACCACATGGGTTACCCATCTGGGGCCCATAATGAAATCGATATGGGACCCATTAGGGTCCCATATATTTTGCTAACTGGGATGTTCTAATTGACAAATCAAGAACAGAAATATTAATCGGCGTTGTACGAAGTAAATAAACATGTATACATTTCTGTTGTCTGGGGAAAAACTCAATTTTATATTTAGACAGGATGTGTTTGCTTTATTATTCTTTAACGTTACTTTATCATTTATATTCTAGCAAAACAGACAAAGTTGGACATTGCCTCAGACCGTCTTGTTTTAGTTTCATGAAAATGTCAACAGTTAACATTAAGAAGTAGGTAATTTCAAAACGTTAACCTCAATATAAAGCGTTATTGTATATGGCGTTATACCTAAGTTAAACTTTAACCTCAATATAAAGCGTTATTGGTATATGGCGTTATTAGTCGCCGGGCAGAAGCCCGCGACTTCTATTTTTAATAGGTTTTCTGAAATCACATGGGAGGGGGGATTATTATTAGAAAGAAACACATTTAGATGTCTTGAACATATTACAATTGTGTTTGTTTAAAAACACTAAGTAATGACACATCTAAAATGAAATAAATATTCCGATGTTTTAGGTATTTTCAGTTTCTTTATTTCGACTCGCATTTATGTTTTTTTGTTTTATTTACGAAGACAAAACAGTCCCTATTAGCTAGACTGGTATACTTTAGAAGTCGATAACTACAAGCCTTTACGTCGCAGTCTAATTTGTTTACTTACGCGCACCTGCGTGACTCGCGAATACCAACTGCGTAGATCAATCTCCTTTGCAGAGAGCCGCTCTTTACACTCACTTACAAATAGTAAATTATAGGTGATATAAAATGTTTATTTGGTTCGAAACAAATGAAGAAAAGAACAAACCGAGATAAAACTGGTTTTAATGGAAAAATGACTTTGAACGAACACTCTCTGCCTATAAAGAGAGTTTCAAGAACGACACCTCTGCGAATAAGAAAGAATCGGGTCTTTCGTACAAAATTATTTCGTCCTTGACAATTTTAAATGTGTCATTTAATTCCCTAAAGGCATATTGCTTCCGATCTGCATATTGTTATGCATAATTGACACAAGGGCGCTCATCATAATATAATTTTAAAACATGAGTAGTTTGTTGTTTTCATTATAAAAAAGGAAGGAAAGAATTAAAATAAATTAACATGTTGTAGGGCTAAGTTTATGTTCGAAATTAAGTTTAAATTATACAACAATTTCAATGAGATTTAACTGTTTAGTTGATATTATATTTCGAAGGTGGTCTAATTTATAAATATTGGACTACATTTCAACATTTGTTAGAGTATGATATAATTAGGATGCTAAGCTAATATCATTTTGAGAAAAAGAGAAAACTCATGTCTTCAGCGATTTAACCCTTATCTCATTGTTTTAAAAGTAGATTGCTGCAAAGGTGTCCACTGTTGACTTTAAAAGAGGAAAGGTAAAATGACGTGCTATTGCATGCAAATCCTAAATTGTCTGTTTTGTGGTTTTATTGAAAAAAAATAAAATTCAAATATTCTGACAAACATCTTGAAAAGTGTATGTGGAATTCACAAATCTTATAATTATTCCTTAATGAAAGCACTGTATACATACTAAGACTAATGATTGGCAAGATTACTCATTTCCATTACTGTTTATGATCAATAATTAGTTGGTTGTGTGTATGGTCAACCTGCTTTGGAATGGAGATTGATCATAAACAATGAAAGGCTTCAATTATCATTCACTTCGTTGACAAAACAATGCAAGTTATGATACATTTTCACTTGACCCCACCCCTGATGTTCCAATATGCCCCTTAGTTGATAACTGTTTATTCAACTACTATAATGTTAGTGTTATGCATAACTTCACTATGGATATCCGGCGACATTGATGCGTTGCATCAACTTTCTCTTGTACGTTAGTTAAAAGGGTTTTCTTTTGAAACATGTTTGAACACTGTGAAAAATAAATAAGGTTTTTATATGTTGACACATGTTGACTTATGTTTTGGTATAAAAGTGAGGTTGATAACGCAGACAGGCGCATAACTGGTAACATCTCAACGACTGCGCATTAACGAGACGTAAACGAATACAAGATGGATCTTTTGTCGTCTAAGATTGTTGTTCTATTCTACCTTTCCTGTGTTTTTATCTCAAGTGATTGTTTAGAACCACATTGTTCAACATTTCACTACGAAGAGAAACTTCTTGAAAAGATGGTCAGGATCGAATTCAAACTTGAACGGATGGAGAAAGGATTCAACGAAATAAAAGCAGATATTTTAGAAGAGAAACAGAAAGTCCAGGCGCTTGGAGAAACGATACTCAATCAAGTCCAGGAAGAAACAGGAAAGATGAAGAACAAGATAGAGGGGTCAATTAAACACAGTTCTACTAAACTGGGAGCTATGGAAAAAGACATGAAGAACGTGGGAGAGAAGATGGTTCAAGATGTTATGAAGGCGACATCTGCCATGAAATTATCGCTTCAGCAGAACGAAGCAAAATTGATGAGACTTTCTGCTGACTTGCAGATGTTCCAGAATGAAACACTGAGTAATGTTACGAGTAAGTAAACTTAAATCTGTCATTTTAATAACCTATAACATTTTCAATATTAGATAGATGTTAAAATTATGTAGGCATATGTTGTACTTGAATGTCTATACGACAAGTATGTTAACTTATTAATTCAGGTACTGGTCCTTTCCATGAAATACGGCCCTGCGGGTATCAGTGATATGCACGGAACACGTAAATGGACCAATTAGTCTTTTCAGAAAAATTGTTGGTATCGCACCTTGACGCTCTTGTATCTTAGGCTATTTTTTGAAATTATATGCACCTATCAGAGACTTGTACATAGTGAATGACTTTAAAAAATGGCCTATAGAAAGTAAAATTTATCATTCAATTAAAGAATTTGGTGTCTCTGTCTCTGTCTAAATGAACTACATGAAAGTGTTCGATGATCTTGTTCTTGGATGTAATTTCCTTTCAACCGCCTCTATGTTAATCATCTTTTACCTCTTTCAGGTCTAGTTAAAACACCTGACGTGTTCTTTAAGGCCAAAGACCTTGTCAACAGACAGCCGTCCACGGGTATGATATTGGAGTTCAAAACTATCGTGGAGAACAGAGGTGACGGTTACAATGTCAATGGTATTTTTACAGCTCCTGTTGACGGGGATTACATCTTTACCGTTCAATTGTGTCATTATAAAACTAAATATGTCCATTTTACTTTTATCGTTGATGACGTCGAACAGAATAGAATGTCTTTAGGTGGTATTTCACATTACACGTGCGGTACAGCTACTCTGATTTACAGACTGAAAACAGCAGCTCGTGTTGCTATCAAGATCACATCAGGTTCACCTTTCTATGGTGACGGTCATCGCTGGAATACATTTTCTGGCTACCTCCTTAGAAATTATCACACCTAAGTATAAACGAAATTTATAAAATACAATTATAAGCTAACACTAGCGCCTAGGCTTGAAGAGGTATTGAGGCATAGCTGACGTATTTAATTATAAACTAACACATCCTAGCGCCTAGCCTTGAAGAGGTATCGAGGCATAGCTGACGTATTTAATTGTAAACTAACACAACCTTGCGCCTAGCCTTGAAGATGTATCGAGTCATAGCTGACGTTTTTAATTTACCCTTTCCCACATACATAAAATCTACAGCAGATCACTTTAAAACCATCTAGACAAAAGTAAGGACAATCTATATAAACAGAAATGTATTACTATTGAATCGAATGTATACACATTGCGGCAAAAAGAATAATTACTGATGATGAGTAATTTCTCCATTTACCACACTGTTTTCAAACGTTGTCTGCTGCAGAGTCGCCATAAAGCATATGTATGTGACCACATATCCCATCATACTTTGGGGAAACATTTCTAGCCTTTTGAAATAATGTTAATTTACGACTGCGGCACATATCAGGCAAACAATCCGTCATGGCCGATGTGTTCGATCTCTGCTGGTGGTCGGCATTGTGAAGTGCCCATGGGCTTGAGTCTAAGTCTATACATTGTAAAGTGTCAATGGCCTTGAGTCTCAGTCTATACAATTATAGCATTGCGAAGTGCCCATGTGCTTGAGTCTAAGGATCTTTAATTTTAACATGTCATAATCTGATATTCACACTATTCAAAGATAGTTTGTTGCCAAATAATCTGAACCATGGATACCTGTGATAGTTATCAATGTAATTTAATTTCATCATGCAACATTATTTGAGCTTTTACCCGCCAAAAATAGTATTCACCTTTGACGTTATCATCAAACAATAAGTATGCATTATGTAGCTGTAGCGTGTGATTTATAAACAATGAACTCATGATAACTCGAGTGTGCTATTATTCGTATATATCACTTTACTCCGAGTCATTTGATGTACTAGATATATCTTTAACCCTTTCGTTGCCAAAGGCATTAAAGGATTTTGCAAACAATGCAGATTCAGGTGAGACAGCTCTTAACGAGCGCTGTCTCTCATGAGATCCACATTGTTTGCCACTAAGATATTCAATTTTACCAAATGTCCTGTTCGTATAAATCCATGGATTACTGGAACACATGAATAGTTCTACGTTATTTCTGGCTTCCCTTCCGAAATATTGCATGACCACTGTTTTCTTAAACGAAATAAGCGTCAGGTACTACTTTTTGTTTTGCTTGAAAACACGATTTACTTTGGCCATGTCAGTATTCAGTGTTTATCTGCGAAATATGTATTTACATGTATCGAAATTGTTCCATTTCCTGTAATGTTCCCTAAATTATTTAATAAACTAGTTTATTTCACCTCCCACTAGAAAATGGCCTTTTCATTGGACAAGAGAAGTCACGTGGTGACCCACTATTTTTCTATAGTGGGTCAGTAAATTTCTATAGTGGGTCAGTAGTCGACAAAATGGCCGCCATTCATCCATTCTTCCTTTAAAATCACCTTTTTCTATCCCAAAATGACGTAAATCACTAATTACATTTTAAGGAATGGAGAGCCTTTTTTTCGTTTTCATGGGGGTATGAACAAAAAAAAATGATCACTCTCTATGAAATCGCGAAGCAAAAGTGATGAACACAAAAAAACACTAAAATATATGAAAATGAGCACAATATTTTTTCCGTAGAGGGTTAGTAACAGACTAAATAACTGATTTATTTCATCAACCACCTTTCATGACCAAGTTTCATTTCATTATTAAAGTGGGTTTAATACTAGGAATTTTAAAAATATTGGGACCGAATACTAGGAAAATGACGTCACGTCAGCGGTTTTTGACGTCATAACGCTAGTCCTTTGGCGCCAAAACCCGTAAATTTCTTCTAGACATAATTGTAAACGTTAATGTAAATGAAACAATATCAATTTTCTTTGCTCATGAAAGGTGGTCGATGAAATAAATCAATTATTGGGTTTGTTACTGACCCACTACGGAAATATAGGGGGTCTGTAGGATTAATAGGGGGACTCGGCTATCGCCTCGCCCCCTATTAATCCTACAGACCCCCTATATTTCCGTAGTGGGTCAGTAACAAACCCAATAACTAATAATATTCAATAATGATTTGTTTATATTGTGTTCCATGCATCTTTCAACAATGTTACAGTTATATCACGACGTTTCCCGGTCAAATTACCAGTACTTCTGTTCTATTTATCCTGACATAAGCGAGTTAGTTGTAATGCTCAATCCACAGTCCTGAGCGCTGAAGATTTAAAGCCATTAATACCATTTCGAAAATTGTTGGTATAACCCGGCCAAGGATCCGCCTCCCGCACCCGAGGCGGACGCTCTCCCTCTACACCATCGAGGCGGTTTTATTTTGGTCCATTTCCTGTAGTATAGATAAAAGGGTCTATTCATGCCATTGGTTCGATAAACTATTCTATTCTATTATTTCCTGTAGTATAGCTAAAAGTTCGATCAACTTTTCTATTCTATTATTTTGTGTTGAGTCCGTGTTTCTGACCTGATCATTAACACTTCAGACGGATTTGAAAAGGGTCTCTGCATAGCGCATAAATGATGATGACGAGTGGTTTATACGAGTGTCGCTTAAACCCTTTCACTCATACAACACATCTACAGCAGACGACTTTTGGTGTCTCTGCATAGCGTATAAATGATGATGACGAGTGGTTTATACGATTGTCGCTTTAATCCTTTCCCTAATACAAGACATCTACAGCAGACGACTTTTGTGTTTCTGCAAAGCGCATGAATGATGATGAGTGTTTTATACGATTGCATCTTTAACCCTTTCCCTCATACAACACATCTACAGCAGACGACTGTTGGTTTATACGATTGTCGCTTTATACTATTCCCCCATACAACACATCTACAGCAGACGACTTTAATAACATCTTCGCAACACAAGGAAACATCACTGTAAAGGAAAGTTATACAATTGAATAGAGTTGAAAACATGATTGCAAAGGGAGAAATTACTCCCTTCGCTACAATGATTTCAAAAATCGTTTACTGCAAAGATGTCAGAAAGCTTCTGTATGTGTCGAAGTGTTACAATTATTTACTTCCCTCCAAAACGATAATTACATTAATTAGAGATCTGTATTAAGCATCGCTCTGAAATTAGCACGTACATGAAAAAAAGTACAAGTTGTTTATTCTGAACAGTGTAGGTTTAGTTCATCCTATTCACCAAGCATTATTAAAAGTGATAATACATAAACACGAATGAGAAATTCTTTTCATCACATAAAGTGATTTATTAAGCGTACTTCGAAAAAATGTACTAACATTTACCATCTGAACAGTGTAGATCATTATTAGATTAGGATTAGATTTGGATCTATAATTTTCACAAATGTCAACTTAAACATTTTCCCATGACGACCCTAAGAGGCCGTGCCCTAAAGTAAGACATACAACTACAGGCCAAGTGTAGCATTGATGGACAGAGAGACAGACATCACTGGCGTTCAGTGATGAAGACCTTTTTTACCGCTCATCATAACTTTCCCTCATAAAGACGCATGTTGATGCTTTAGCAGCAGACGACTTCTGGAACCTTTGCAACAGAGGAGTTTCTTTTCGCCAGGTTTTCAACTCTAGTCATTAATTTACCCTTCTATTAAGTGAGATTTTACGACATCTTTACTTATTCCTTCTCTAACAATATATCATTCCTTTCTCTGACAACAACAATGAGATGGTCACAGATTCGACAGCGTTTCACGCATATGCAGATGACTTATGAAAACATTGTTGCAAAAGGAGAGTTCATAAGCTGGGCAATTTTTCCTTTGGCAACAATTATCAATATGTTCAATAGATGCACTGTTATTATTAAAGAAATGTGTACCTAGATGTTTACAAAGACGTCTATTGAAGACATGTGGTATGTAGGAAGGAAATTGTTAACTATTTACTTTAACATGAGACGAAACGGCCCCTTTCTGTGAGATGCGACTGAAACTTAATGCACGTCCTCTGATAACAATTCACAGTGGAGTGACTCCAATGGAAAGGTCCCCAGCTCACATCTAACGAATGATTATATTATACATCCATACAGACCCGTCAATGTATTCAATAGTCTTCAAACCGTTAACACGTGTACATCCATCCATGAAGATATCTGGGAAAGGGTCCCCAGCTCAGATATAACGAATGATTATATTATACATCCATACAGACCCGTCAATGTATTCAATAGTCTTCAAACCGTTAACACGTGTACATCCATCTATAAACATATCTGGCTTCTTGGCTATCAGAGGATATACTGTAATACTCAAATTATCCGATGTTCGCTTTTCACGTTCATATTATCATGATAATGATCACAATGAACAATCTTACAGGAAAACTCTTTCGGATTGTATTTATGATGTGTTTGTTTTATTGGGGGTTTAACGACGTTTCTAACGGTATTGACATTAAAACTAAAAATAGCTCTGACAATACATGCCTTTTTTATATGCCCTATCATGTTATAAACCCAGAATCATTAAATCAGTATTTCAAAGCGTTTTGTGTGTCCTCTTTTGTTATAAAAGCAAATGATACTTAAATAATTTCATACTATAGGCTAGACCAATTTAATTTGAAAACATTGTTGCAAAAGGAGAAAATGATCATTTCTTGAGTAATTTCCCCGTTTGCCACAATTTTGAATATATTCAATCAATATATTTTTATTTGTAAGGATAGTTTGTGCCTAGATGTTTACACAGCCGTCTGTTGTAGAAGTGTTGTAAGGAGGATATTGTTAATTGTTCCTTTTGTATATGAAACGAAATTACCCTTTTCTTTGAGATGCGACTGGTATTTTTTTTATTATTAGCCGTATGTTATAGATGAGTTGTTTGCGGAAAATTGTAAATTGTTCTCTTTTTACATGAAACGGAATGGTCCCTTTCTGTGAGATGCGACTGAAACTTCATTATCAAACGGTCTCTGATAACAATATACAATGGAGTGACTCCACTGGACAAGGTCTTCAGCTCACAACTAACGAATGATCATATAAAACATCTATACAGACCCGTCAATTTCTTCTATATTATTCAAACCGTTAACACATGTACATCCATCCATGAACATATCTGTAAAAGGCTGTATATAAATCTTCGTTGCTGGGTATTCGTATATACGCGTTTACCAGCTCACTGAAACTATATCAAAAGGGGTATTTTACGTATTACAAAGTGGAGATAAAGATAAAACAATGCAAAACATTTTCAAAGCACGTTCCTTCAGGCTACTTGGATATCAGTAGATATACTGTCATAATTCATTTACACTTGTCATTAATACGAGACCGATCGTATTGCGTAACTACAGATCTGCCTGTACACCTAAGCCATTTTATCACAGTATTCACAATTTGACAGATATAAATATGTAAACAGTGTAGATGTTCATGCTGATCTGTATCTAAACTGTTCCCAATAGCCAACTTGTGTGCATGTACGGACTTGTATAGGAATGCTGGTTCCATCGGCGACCGTGGCGATCATCCTGAAGTGCTCTGGATCAACGCGTATATCCTTGCCTAGTACTAGTTTGTACCGTGGCCTTGCTATGACTGAAATATTATTGAAAACGGCGCACAATTCCAATAAAACAAACATACCATAATTACAATCAGGTTTTCCGGAAACATTGTTCATTAAGATCATAATATGCACCTGAAAATCAAGCATCGGTTAGTCAATTAATATAATTGACCTGTTGGTATTTAGCAGTGACCTTTGACAAATAAGAAAAGACGTCTTGGTATTTAGCCGTGACCTTTGACAAATCGGATTGGCCTGCTGGTATTTAGAGAAGGTCACCTTGGTACACTTCTGTCAATTTATTTCAAATCAGGCAAACTTCGAGAGGAGGTGGGGGCTCTCGACAATAAGCTTGAGAGCCTCTTCCTCTTGGTGGCCATATATTTTTTTAATCACAATAACTTTTACAAAGGAATAAAATAGAATATGCTCATTTCTTTCAATATATTAGTGGAAATTTATAAAAGACATGGCAAGTAGTTTGTGAGCAGTAATTTTCTACATTTGCTCGTTTGGTTAACATAAGCGCTAGATGTGTCCCAAAAGACATGCCACATACTGAACCATAGTAACCTCTGCATCACACCGTGCATGCTAACATAGTGTCTTCCCCTCATGGTATATAAGTTAAATATATATAAATTTATATATATACATATGTATCTTTGAACGGTTGTCCTGGTAACAAATAGAAACATGCACACAAACGATACACTTTTCGTTAACTTTTCTAATTTTATGAAATGAGCGGTTTTACACTCTCTGCTTTTCTACAAAACATTGAAAGAACAAGTGATTAATTTATAGCAGTCATTCTATTCACCGCTACGATTGTGTAGTGTAGAGCGTCCGCCTCGGGCGCAGGAGGTCGCGGGTTCGAAACCCTGGCCGGGTCATACCAAATATTTTAAAAGTAGTATTAATGGCTACTCCTCCTTCTTGCCACTCAGAATTGTTTAGTTGGCTACTCGCTGATGTCAAAATAAATGGACCATGGACCATTAGTACTGGTAACTTACCTATGAAACGTCGTGGTAATTAGTAGCTGAAACATGTTAAAAACGGAGTTAAACACCATACAAACAAATAGTGAGTATGATGATTGCATGTATATAACAATAAAAGAAATAACAATTGGGCTTGGATATCCCTGTTTGAATGTACCCATGCAATTATATGGGGCAGCTATATCACATGAAAATACAGTAACCGTCACTTTAGAATTGAAATGAGGAATAAAATAGCAGCATGGGACCTCCTGCTGTCAAGCCTAGCACTCTACACACTGAGCTAACTCGGTCGAATACCAAGTGTGTAAAAACGATCAAAGGTTTTTCGCTACTTACGCGCAATTGCCAGCACATTTGTTGGTGATATATAAATCGATTTCAGACTAGTACTAGTTCTAAAATATACACTAATTTTAATTGAGAAATATGCAAATGCAGCGCTAATTTGAAATGAATGACTCTCGGACTTTTAAGGTCAGTAAGAATATTGTAATGTTTAACACTTTGTCATGTCTAAATTTTCAACTAATCTCTTTTGTCTAAAACGTGACGCAGTTCCCTTAAATAAACACAACATCCATTTCCAGAAATTACGTTATTATGTTGTAGTGACATATTGTCAACGTGTTTCCAATCCGAGTGACAATAGGACACGATGTTCTAATGGATGAATGAAGAACGGAAATAAAGTTTACAATTTTAATCGACATTGCACGAAGTAAATATAAACTTATACCTTTCTCTTGTCTTATTAAAAAGCTATATTATATGTTTTACCAGTTCATGAAAAGGCTTTTATGTGTTGTTTTAATATTCTTTCACGTTACATTATCATTTATATTCTAGCAAAACACAAAAACGTGGACTTTGCGTCTGACTCTCTTGTTTCATTTTCATGAAAATGTCAACAGTTAACATGTAGCAGTAGGTAATTTCAAAAATTTAACCACAATATAAGCGTTATTGGCATATGGCGTTATACGTTAGTTAAAAGGGTTTTCTTTTGAAACATGTTGGGACATCCTGAAAAATAAATAAAGTTTTTATATGACGACACATGTTTACTTATGTTTTGGTATAAAAGTGAGGTTGATAACGCAGGAAGGCGCATAACTGGTAACATCTCAACGACTGCGCATTAACGAGACGCAAACAAATATAAGATGGATCTTTTGACGTCTAAGATTGTTATTCTATTTTACATTTCCTGTGTTTTTATCTCAAGTGATTGTTTAGAACCACATTGTTCAAAATTTCACTACGAAGAGAAACTTCTTGAGAAGATGGTCAGAATCGAATTCAAACTTGAACGGATGGAGAAAGGATTCAACGAAATAAAAGCAGATATTTTAGAAGAGAAACAGAAAGTCCAGGCGCTTGGAGAAGCGATACTCACTCAAGTCCAGGAAGAAACCGGAAAAATGAACGACAAGATAGAGGGGTCGATTAAAGACAGTTCTTCTAAACTAACAGCTATGGAAAAATACATGAAGAACGTGAGAGAGAAGATGGTTCAAGATGTTATGAAGGCGACATCTGCCATGGAACTATCACTTCAACAGAACGAAGCGAAATTGATGAGACTGTCTGCTGACTTGCGGGTGTTCCAGAATGAAACACTGAGTAATGTTACGAGTAAGTAAACTTAAATCTGTCATTTTAATAACCCTTAACATTTCCAATATTTGATAGATGTTAAAATCATGTAGGCATATACCGATTGCAATTGTATGTTTATACGACAAGTATGTAAGTACTCAGGTACTGGTCCTTTCCATGATATACGGCCCTGCGGGTATCAGTGATATACACTGAACACGTAAATGAACCAATTGGTCTTTTCAAAAATTGCCTATAGGTCTGTAATACATGTATACGGACAATGAAAGGTCTGGTGCTACTGAGTGGGGGTACAGGCTCGCCGGAATCCTCAGTATTCGCACTGACAACAATAACCGGAATCCTAAGTGTTCGCACTGACAACAAGACTCAGTATTCGCACTGACAACAATACCCGGAAAGCCCAGTGTTCGCACTAACAACAAGACTCGGAATCGCTTGGCGCTGCCTTGTTGAGTTTTCTTTCTAATATGACTAAACATAGAAAAACATCTATCTTTTTGATGAGTTTTCTTTCTAATATACCTTAGCCGCGTTATGACAAAAACGACACATTTATTGTTTTTCTCATTAATTGCTTTTAAGCAACTATAATATTATCATTTCTTTCACGGACACATTTTCAATCGAAAAATATTTCAAATAAAAGAAATAAAAACGAAACATGCCATTTTTCTCTGCTTTGTCATTCCACAATGCACACGCCCTCCTTGGGCAAGGCACATGTTCTAGCCTTGTACTGGTTTGTTTACCCATGGATCATGAAAAAGTGAACTGTCGCCGTGATATAACTGAAATAATGTTGAAAACGGCGTAAAACCCCAATAAATAATTGACGCATTTGTAGACGACTGAAAACAATGTTACAAAAGAAAGAAATGCTTATTAGTTGAGCAGTGTCTCCTTTTGCCACATTTTTCCACATATTCAATCCATTAACTTTTAAGGATGTTTATGCCAAGATGTTTATAAAGGTTGTAGATGTTTTGTTTGCGGGGAACTTTTTACATGAAACGGAATAGTCCCTTTTTTTGAGATGCGACTGATATTTCATTATTACACGCTGTCTGATAACAAGCTACAATGCAGTGACTCCAAGGGAAATGATCCCTAGCTCACAATTAACGAATGATTATATCATACACACACACACACACACACAGTTATCACGTGTTCATGTACATCTATCTATGAACATATCAGATAAAAGACTAGATGTGTGTGTGTCAATCTCCCATTGCTGGGTATTTGTAAATACGCGTATATCAACTCTCCCAAAATATATCAAAAGGCGTATCTAATGTGTGACACAGTGTAAATGAATATACCGATTGCAATTGTATGTCTATACTACAAATATATAAACTTACTAACTCGGGTACTGGTCCTTTCCATGATATACGGCCCAGCGGGTATCAGTGATATACAGTGAGCACGTAAATGAACCAATTTGTCTTTTCAGAAAGATCTTTGGTATCGCACCTGGACGCTCTTGTATCTAAGGCTAATTTTTGAAATTATCTGCACCTATCAGAGAGTTGTACATAGTAAATGACTCAAAGAAAAAGGCCTATATAAAGTAAAGTTTTTCATTCAATTAGAGAATGTGGTGTCGCTGTCTAAATGAACTACATGAAAGTGTTCGATGATCTTGTTCTTGATTGTAATTTCCTTTCAACCACCTCTATGTTAATCATCTTTTACTTCTTTACAGGTCTGGTTAAAACACCTGACGTGTTCTTTATGGTCAAAGATCTTGTCAACTTACAACCATCCTCGCGTATGATATTGGAGTTTAAAACTATCGTGGAGAACAGAGGTGACGGTTACAATGGCAATGGTATTTTTACAGCTCCTGTTGACGGGGATTACATCTTTACCGTACAATTGTGTCATTATTCATATAAATTTGTCCATTTTACTTTTATCGTTGATGACGTCGAACAGAATAAAATGTCTTTAGGTAATATTTCAGGTTACACGTGCGGTACAGCTACTCTGCTTTCAAGACTGAAAACAGGAGCTCGTGTTGCTATAAAGAACGTTAATTCAGGATCACGTTTATATGGTGACAGTAGTCGATGGAATATATTTTCTGGCTACCTCCTTAGGAAGTATCACACCTAAGTATAAATGAATTTTATAAAATACAATTATAAACTAACACATCCTTGCGTCTATAGCCTTGAAGAGGCATCATGTCATAGCTGACGTTTTCAATTTACTCTTTCCCACATACATCAACTCTGCAACAGATCAATTTAAAAACATCTTTACAAAAGTATGGAAAATCTCTATAAATAAATGTTTTGCTATTGAATATAGTTAATAAACATTTTCGGCAAAAGGAAAAATTACTGATGATGAGTGATTTCTCCATTTACCACACTGTTTTCAAACGTTATCTGCTGCAGAGTCGTCAGAAAGCATATGTATGTGACCACATACCCCATCATACTTTGGGGAAACATTTTTATCCTTTTGAAGTAATGTTAATTTACGAGTGTGGCACATATAAGGCAAACAATCCGTCATGACCGAGGTGTTCGATCATTGCTGGTTGTCGGCATTGTGAAGTGCCCATGAGCTTGAGTCTAAATCTATATATTGTGAAGTGCCCATGGGCTTGAGTCTAAATCTTTACATTGTGAAGTGTCAATGGGCTTGAGTCTAAGTCTATACAATTATAGCATTGCGAAGTACACATGGGCTTAAGTTTAAGTCTTTACAATTATAACATTTCATAATCTGATATTCACACATTGTGAAGAACCCAGGGGCTTGAGTCTAGCTCTTCTATTATAACATGTCATAATTTGATATTCACACTATTAAAAAATCATTTGTAACAAAATAATTTGAAGCATGGATACCTGTGATAGTGATCAATTTAGATTAATCAAGCAACATTCATGGAGATTTTACCCGCCAAAAACAGTCTATGAATACAATACGTATGCTGTATGCCGCTGTGGCGTGTGATTTATAAACAATGAACTAGTGATAACTCGACTGTGCTATTACTCGTATATATCGCTTTACTCGAATTATTGTAAGTACTGTGATTTATAAACACTGAACTCATGATAACTCGAGTGTGTTATTACTCGTATATATCGCTTTACTCGAATTATTGTAAGTACTGTGATTTATAAACACTGAACTCATGATAACTCGAGTGTGTTATTTCTCATATACATCGCTTTACTCGAATTATTGTAAGTACTGTGATTTATAAACAATGAACTCATGATAACTCGAGTGTGCTATTACTCGTATATATCGCTTTACTCGAATCATTGTAAGTACTGTGATTTATAAACACTGAACTCATGATAACACGAGTGTGCTATTACTCGTATATATCACTTTACTCGAATTATTGTAAGTACTGTGATCTATAAACAATGAACTCATGATAACTCGAGTGTCCTATTACTCGTATATATCGCTTTACTCTAATCATTGTAAGTACTGTAATTTATAAACACTGAACTCATGATAACTCGAGTGTGTTATTACTCGTATATATCGCTTTACTCGAATTATTGTAAGTACTGTGATTTATAAACACTGAACTCATGATAACTCGAGTGTGTTATTTCTCATATACATCGCTTTACTCGAATTATTGTAAGTACTGTGATTTATAAACAATGAACTCATGATAACTCGAGTGTGCTATTACTCGTATATATCGCTTTACTCGAATCATTGTAAGTACTGTGATTTATAAACACTGAACTCATGATAACACGAGTGTGCTATTACTCGTATATATCACTTTACTCGAATTATTGTAAGTACTGTGATCTATAAACAATGAACTCATGATAACTCGAGTGTCCTATTACTCGTATATATCGCTTTACTCTAATCATTGTAAGTACTGTAATTTATAAACAATGAACTCATGATAACTCGAGTGTGCTATTACTCGTATATATCGCTTTACTCGAATCATGTTATCTACTAGATATGTCTTTAACCCTTTCGTTACCAAATAAGAGACAATGATTTACGAGCGTTGTTTCTCCTGTAATCTACACTGTTTGCCACTAAGACATTAAGTTTTACTAAATTTCCTGTACGACAAACAATGGGTGTGGTCAATTTTTTAACATGTGAAATTCGGCAGTGAAAGAGTTAAAAACAGTGTGGCAGATCAGTAATCCTTATATAAGATAACATGAATATGTTTGGCATTTAATATTTAATACCTTTATCCAATCAGAACTACTGTTGTGCTGTGTTTGTGATATGATTTTATATCAACGGCTTGCTTTTCATAAAAAATGTTTAAGAATAATGAGTTTAAGCAATACATAAATGAATTTCGTATAAATCAAGGGATTAGTCGAACGCATGGGTTCCCTTTCGAAATATTGCAAGATCACTGTATTCTTATAGCACATAAGCGTCAGGTACTACTTTCTGCATTGCTTGACAAATGGTTTATTTTGGCCATATCAGTGTTCGGTGTTTAACTGCCAAATATGTACTTACATGTATATCGAAATTGTTCCATTTCCTGTAATGTACACCAAATTGTTTGATAAACTATTATATTCAATAATGTTTTGTTTATATTGTGTTCCATGCATCTTTAAACAAAGTTCCAGTTATATCACGACGTTCCCTGTCAAATTACCAGTACTTTTGTTCTGTTTATCCTGACATAAGCGAGTTAGTTGAAATGCTTACCCCAGAATCCTGGGCGCTTAGGATTGAAAGCCATTACTACCATGTCTTAAGTAATTGGTATGACCCGGCCTGTGATCTAACCCGCCACCACCCACACCCGAGGCGGACGCTCCCCGTAAACACCACCAAGGCGGTTTACTTTTGATTGTGTTCTGTAATATAGCAAAAATATTTTGTTGCAAAGATGTCAGAAATGTTCTGTATGTAACGAAGTGTTAAACATGCTTTACTTCCCTCCAAATCGATAAACAGATATCTGTATTAAGCATCGCTCTGCAGTTTTAAATGAGCTCGTACATGAAAAATTAACAGTGTAGGTTCTGTTCAGCCTGTCCACATGGCAAGCCTATTCAGAGCCTTTACATGTTAAAAGAATCATCTAAAACACTTATGTAAGTAGTATGTGAACAGTGTAGGTTCTGTTCGGCCTGTCTACCTATCAAGTCTATTCAGAGTTTTCACACGTTATAAGAATCCTCTAAAACGCTTATGTAAGTTATATGTGAACAGTGTAGGTTCTGTTCAGCCTGTCCACCTGGCAAGTCTATTCAGAGCCTTCACACATTAAAAGAATCCTCTAAAACACTTATGTAAGTAATATGTGAACAGTGTAGGTTCTGTTCAGCCTGTCCACCTGGCAAGTATATCAGAGTTTTCACACGTTAAAAGAATCCTCTAAAGCGTTTATGTAAGAAATATATGAACAGTGTAGATCTGTATTAGACTGTCCTGGTACACATGCTGATTTGGATCTATGGTTTTCACAAATGTCAACTTGATCATTTTCCCATGAAGACCCTACGACCCTAAGAGGCAGTTACGTACATTAAGAGATAAGACTTCTTAAATGGTCTTCAGGCCAAGTGATGAGAATAATTAAATGGTCTTCAGGCCAAGTGATGAGAATATTTAAATGGTCTTCAGGCCAAGTGATGAGAATACTTAAATGAATTCTGGATAACTCGGGCTTGTGACAACTCTTATAATTTGTTTAAATCGAACTATGTTCTAGTTCTTAGATGTCTTTAGATAACAGTGCAACAGCTCAGCAACCAGAACAACTTCTGTGATGTTTTTGTTATCTGATTTTTCTCATTGGCATGCTTTCCATAATAATTGTTTAAGTATAAACGAATAAACAGACTAACAATATATAAATGAATTTTGCATTAATCCAGCGATTCAACGAATACATAATTAATTCTATGTTGTTATATCTGGGTTCCCTTTCGACCTCCCGAAATATTGCAAGACCATTGTAGTCTCATACCCAATTAGCGTCGGATACTACTGTTTAGATTACTTGACAAATGGTTTATTGGCCATATGAGTATTCAGTTGTGATCTGCCAAGTATGTACATATTGAAATTGTCCCGTGTCCTGCAATGTACGCTATTGCTTTTATAATTATTTTATTCTATTCGATAAGTTCTGTTTATCTTGTGTTTGACGCCACGCCGTTTCATGGGAACGTTACCAGATTGCTGGTCTAAATGTGTATGGTATGACCCATTTGTCAAACGAGCCTGCGACTACCCGCATCCGAGCCGGACGCCCAACCAATACACCACCGAGGCGATGTTCTATTGTGTGTAATACATGTTACTGTTCTGATTAGTTGACACCTCAGCGTAGATTTGCACCAGATCTCTGAGTATCATATAAATTAATCCGAATGGTTAAACACCTTTACTACCAACAACTTCGATATACAGAGATATGTGCTAAGCATCGCCCTGATGTGTCGAATGAGTAGGGCAATTTTATCACGTGCATGAGAAAAGGTACAAGTTGGTTATTCTGAATAGTGAAGATATGATCGTCTTGTCCACCGGCATAGTCTTATCAGAACCTACACGAGGTTTGCATGTAAATAATGTGTGAACGGGGTAGATCTTGATCAGAGTGTGCAGATGCACATGCTGATCTGGTTATATACTGTTCACAAAAGCCAACTTGAACCTTTTCCCATGCACAGGCTCATAACTTATGAGCGAACTGTGTTTTCCGTTAAAACTAGTGCATCCCAAGATATTGACACGCCCATTAAACCCACTCTGCCTTCAATAGACGACTTTGAAAGTAGTTTTCCTAGCCTAGCACTGGTTTATTTATCCAGGGATCACGAATACGTGAACTGTCGCCGTGATATAACTAAAATTAATGTAGACGTAAAACCCCAAAACAAACAAAACAAACAAACTTAATGCATAATGCAACTTCGTAGGACAGAGAGACAGCATTTGTATTCAATAGTGACGGATGTATATGCCACTCAGTATAAAAGGTATTATTCACTCATACAGACGCACGTTGACAGCAGTCGACTTTTGAATACATTGTGACAAAAGGAGAAATTGCTTATAATGCACATAAGAAAGTAATTAGAGTTGTATTAGAGTGTATGTATAAGAGTCGTGTGTTCCAGCAAGGTTTATGATATTATATGTGACAAGGGCACATAACGATCACGTCTATCGTAACCTTGGTTGTATCTGTATGAAATGATACAATGTTTGGTTTTGATTGTTGGTGTTTAAGGCCGCTTTCACCATTTCTTTTAGCTATATCATGGCGTTTCCTGGGTAACTAACCAGTACTACTGGTCCATCTATCTTGATACCAGGCAGTCGTTCGTAATGCTAACCCCACAACCCTGAGCGCAAAGAAGAACAGCCATAACTACCATTTTAAAAGTCTTTGCTATGACCCGGTCGAGATATCACAAAAACCTACACTAATCGGAAATAGTTTAAACTACCATGCCCTATCTCAATCCGTAATAAATGAGAGGCGTTAAAATATTGGGGGTCGTGTTACCACTTCAGCATGGCGTCACTTAAAGGTACATGGACATGGTGTAAGTGGAGCTACAATTATAGCTTTTTGTCAGAAATTACTTATATGTCTTTATTACATGTAGACGGAAAGTGTAGGCTCTGGTGAGACTGTGTGGTATAAACGCTCCTTGTGAGTCCGCAGTTCTCGCACAGACAACAAGACTCGCGGCCAAACCATTTACTAACCCCTCTCTATGTGATGAGTTTTCTTTCAAATATGAATAGGCCGAATGAATTTATGAGAAACTCACAAATTTACTGGTTGTCTCATTTTCAATAGACAGGTTTTTAAAAATAAGAAAACATGAAATATGAAAATTAACTCAAAACATACCTTTTTTATGTTTTGAACCCAGAATCATTAAATCGGTATTCCAAAGCGTTTTGTTTCTCCTCTGTTGTTATAAAAGCAAATGATACTTGAAAATGTTCATGTTATAGGCTAGACCAATTTGATTTTAAAACTATCAGTGAAATTGCAGCCATTGTATCTGTTAAGCAATTATTGCTGGGTTTTCATCTAGTTTGCTTTTATATCAACTGGATTATGGCATGTTTGATATAAAGAATTTTTTAACAAAGTGTGCATGTATATGCAGCAGTGTCTTCTTGTGTATGACGCGGCGTATGTAAAGTTCAGCAAATTTCAACGAGACCTCTTAGAGATTCGACCTACCCTTTCCAAAATGGTCGTTTGACGCACATATGCAGACCACTTCTAAAAGCATTGTTGCAAAAGGAGAAAATTATCATTACTTGAGCAATTTCCCATTTTTTCCACAATTTTGAATATTTCAATCAATATATTTTAATTTATAAGGATAGTTTGTGCCTAGAAGTTTACAAAGCCGTCTGTTGTAGATGTGTTGTAAGGTGGAAATTGTTTATGGTTCCATTTTTACATGAAACGATATTACCCTATTTATGAGATTCAACTGATATTGTATTATCTTACCCTCTCTGATAACACGCTACAATGTAGTGACTCAAAGGGAAAGGCTCCCAAGCTCACAATTAACGAATGATTATATTATACACACACACAGTCCTGTCAATGTCTTCAATATTCTTCAAACCGTTAACACGTGTACATCTGTCCATGAACATATCAGATAAATACGGAATATTACGTTGCGGGAGCGATAAAAGGGTTTGTATTGCACGACAAGTAGCGTGGAAAAATCGATATCTTACGAGACCGAAGGTCGAGTAAGATATGGATTTTCCCACGCTACGAGTCGTGCAATACGTACCCATTTATCGCTCCCGCAACGTAATATTCCTTTTATTATATACCTACGATCTATGAAGAGCGAAAAAACTATTAAATATACAGATTCAATATATTGTTTATTGGGGATACCTCGCTGAAAGTATTCCGCGCACTGTCTGACGTCACAATCTTGTATTTACACCGCATGTAGATACGGAATTTTAATCTGTCGTGGTGTATTTGCGCATGTCAATCTGCATGTATTTCCACCGGAAAATGTACAGGCATATAATAAAAGACTAGATGTGTATGTGTGTCAACCTCTCATTGCTGAGTATTTGTAAATACGCGTATATCAGCTCTCCCAAAATATATCAAAAGAGGTATTGTATGTGTGACACAGTGTAAATAAAGATAAAACAAGGATAAACATGTTCAAAGCACGTTCAGTCATAGCGCGGTCACGGAACAGACCAGCGATAGGCAAGGAAATACGCGTTGATCCAGAGCACTTCAGGATGATCGCCGCGATCGAGGATTGAACCTGTGACACCCGGTCCGAAATCCCCGACGCTAACACCCTCCACAGCGGCGGAATTGTATATGCGTCTGTAAGTGCACAAAGGTACAAGTTGGCTTTTGAAAACAGTATAGATCCAGATCAGCATATACAACTACAATGTTTACGTATTAGTAGTAAGGGGCTTCTGTCAACTTGTGTATGGAACATTCCCCTTCTCCTTTTTGGGTCGTTTTTCGTTTGTCTCTTAGAACCTTTCGTCATGTTATGTGATAATTAAGTCTGTGTGACAATATTTAATATTTATCTCTCGCATAGGATACAATACTGATACATTGAACATCTAACAATATCAATTGTTATTATATGCCTGTACATTTTCCGGTGGAAATACATGCATATTGACATGCGCAAATACACCACGACGGATTGAAATTCCGTATCTACATGCGGTGTAAATACAAGATTGTGACGTCATACAATGACGTGACAGGTTTGATGATGATATTGGGCGGAGCATACGTATTGGAATGCATTATGGGGAGTGGCGTAATCATTGAAGCGATATTCATCCGCCCTTCATAATCTTAATTTTACGGTTAATAAAATGTAAACTCAATAAATTTTCGCTGCTCATAGATTGTAGGTATATAATAAAAGGAATATTACGTCGCGCCTTCTTTTACCAGGATTTTAAGTAAAGGTCCTAGTAGCCCAAAGTGGCCATAATCTAAACGCATCACCATCTTATCCTAAACATGACGTAGTTACTTTTGAAATGACACAAATTTCCTGAAACTAAGTTATTATGTGGTTTTCCATATCCGAGAAACAATAGGACACGATGTTCTAATTGACAAATCAAGAACAGAAATATTAATCGGCGTTGTACGAAGTAAATACAAATGTATACATTTCTGTTGTCTGGGGAAAAACTCAATTTTATATTTAGACAGGATGTGTTTGCTTTATTATTCTTTCACGTTACTTTATCATTTATATTCTAGCAAAACAGAAAAAGTTGGACATTGCCTCAGACCGTCTTGTTTTAGTTTCATGAAAATGTCAACAGTTAACATTAAGAAGTAGGTAATTTCAAAACGTTAACCTCAATATAAAGCGTTATTGGTATATGACGTTATACCTAAGTTAAACGTTAACATCAATATAAAGCGTTATTGGTATATGGCGTTATACGTTAGTTAAAAGGGTTTTCTTTTTAAACATGTTGGGACATCCTGAAAATTAAATAAGGTTTTTATATGACGAAACATGTTTACTTATGTTTTGGTATAAAAGTGAGGTTGATAACACAGGAAGGCGCATAACTGGTAACATCTCAACGACTGCGCAGTAACGAGACGTAAACAAATATAAGATGGATCTTTTGTCGTCTAAGATTGTTATTCTATTTTACCTTTCCTGTGTTTTTATCTCAAGTGATTGTTTAGAACCACATTGTTCAAAATTTCACTACGAAGAGAAACTTCTTGAGAAGATGGTCAGAATCGAATTTAAACTTGAACGGATGGAGAAAGGATTCAACGTAATAATTAGATATTTTAGAAGAGAAACAGAAAGTCCAAGCGCTGGGAGAAACGATACTCAATCAAGTCCAGGAAGAAAAGGGAAAGATGAACGACAAGATAGAGGGGTCGATTAAACACAGTTCTACTAAACTGGCAGCTATGGAAAAAGACATGAAGAACGTGGGAGAAAAGATGGTTCAAGATGTTATGAAGGCGACATCTGCCATGGAATTATCGCTTCAACAGAACGAAGCGAAATTAATGAGACTTTCTGCTGACTTGCGGGTGTTCCAGAATGAAACACTGAGTAACGTTTCGAGTAAGTAAACTTAAATCTGTCATTTTAATAACCCTTAACATTTCTAGTATTAGATAGATATTAACATGATGTAGGCATATACCGATTGCAATTGTATGTTTATACGACAAATATGTAAATTTACTATCTCAGGTACTGGTCCTTTCCATGAAACACGGCCCTGCGGGTAACAGTGATATACACTGAACACCTAAATGAACTCATAGGTCTTTTTAGAAATTGCCTATAGGTCTGTAATACATGTATACGGACAGTGAAGGGTCTGGTGCTACTGTGTGGGGGTACAGGCTCGCCGGAATCCTCAGTGTTCGCACTGACAACAAGACCCGGAATCCTCAGTGTTCGCACTGACAACAAGACCCGGAATCCTAAGTGTTCGCACTGACAACAAGATCCGGAATCCTAGTGTTCGCACTGACAACAAGACCCGGAATCCTCAGTGTTCGCACTGACAACAAGACCCGGAATCCTAAGTGTTCGCACTGACAACAAGATCCGGAATCCTAGTGTTCGCACTGACAACAAGACCCGGAATCCTCAGTGTTCTCACTGACAACAAGATCCGGAATCTTCAGTGTTCGCACTGACAACAAGACCCGGAATCCTCAGTGTTCACACTGACAACAAGACCCGGAATCCTCAGTGTTCTCACTGACAACAAGATCCGGAATCCTCAGTGTTCGCACTGACAACAAGATCCGGAATCCTTAGTGTTCGCACTGACAACAAGACCCGGAATCCTCAGTGTTCGCACTGACAACAAGATCCGGAATCCTCAGTGTTCGCACTGACAACAATATCCGGAATGCTCAGTGTTGCACCGACAACAAGATCTGGAATTCTCTGTTTGTTGAGTTTTCCTTCTAATATGACTAAGCCGCGTTATGATAAAAGCGACACATTCACCGATGTTCTCATTAAT
The DNA here is from genome assembly GCA_031761405.1 of Serripes groenlandicus. NCBI lineage: Eukaryota > Metazoa > Mollusca > Bivalvia > Cardiida > Cardiidae > Serripes > Serripes groenlandicus. The sequence goes on from JASEVX010000009.1 coordinate 71,635,047, forward strand.
TACTTTTCAGCAACTATATCATTTCTTTCACTGACAAATTTTCAATCGAAAAATATTTAAAATAAGAAAAAAAACATGAAAAAAGAGAATTCGATCAAAACATGCCATTTTCTCTTTGCCTTGTCATTCCACAATGCGTTTGACGCATATGCAGACGATTTCTGAAAACAATTTTACGAAAGAAAGAAATGCTTATTAGTTGAGCAGTTTCTCCTTTTGCCACATTTTTCCATATATTCAATCCATATATTTTTTCCTTTAAGGATATTTATGCTTAGATGTTTACAAAGCCGTATGTTGTAGATGTTGTTTTCGGGGAATTGTTCATTGTTTTCTTTTACCTTAAACGGAATGGTCCCTTTCTGTGAGATGCGACTGATATTTCATTATCTTACGTTCTCTGATAACACGCTACAATGCAGTGAATCAAAGGGAAATGATCCCTAGCTCACAATTAACGAATGATTAAAGTTTATTGGTGTCTCTGTCTCTGTCTAAATGAAGTACATGAAAGTGTTCGATTATCTTATTCTTGAATGTAATTTCCTTTCAACCGCCTCTATGTTAATCATCTTTTACCTCTTTACAGGTCTGGTTAAAACACCTGACGTGTTCTTTATGGTCAAAGACCTTGTCAACTTACAACCGTCCAGGGATATGATATTGGAGTTCAAAACTATCGTGGAGAACAGAGGTGACGGTTACAATGTCAATGGTATTTTTACAGCTCCTGTTGACGGGGATTACATCTTTACCGCACAAGTGTGTCAATATGTGAATAAATATGTCCGTTTTACTTTTATCGTTGATGACGTCGCACAGAATAGAATGGTTTTAGGTGGTGATTCATATTACACATGCGGTACAGCTACTCTGATTTCAAGACTGAAAACAGGAGCTCGTGTTGCTATAAAGAACAGATCTTCATCATCACATTTCTATGGTGACGGTAATCGATGGAATACCTTTTCTGGCTACCTCCTTAGGAAGTATCACACCTAAGTATAAATGAATTTTATAAAATACAATTATAAACTAACACATCCTTGCGCCTAGCCTTGAAGAGGTATCGAATCATAGCTGATGTATTAAATTTACTCTTTCCCACATACATCAACTCTGCAACAAACCGCATTAAAAAAAGTATTACTATTGAATAGTGTAATACACATTGCGGCAAAAGGAAAATATTACTGATGATGAGTAATTTCTACATTTACCAAAATGTTTTCAAACGTTGTCTGCTGAAGAGTCGCCAGAAAGCATCTGTATGTGACCACATATCCCCTCATACCTTGGGGAAACATTTCTAGCCTGTTGAAATAATGTTAATTTATGACTGCGGCACATATAAGGCAAACATTCCGGCATGGCCGAGGTGTTCGATCATTGCTCGAGGTGGTCGGCATTGTGAAGTGCCCATGGCCTTGAGTCTAAGTGTATACATTGTGAAGTATCAATGGGCTTAAGTCTAAGTCTTTACAATTATAGCATTGCGAAGTGCCCAGGGGCTTGAGTCTAAGGCTCTTCAATTATAACATGTCATAATCTTATATTCACACATTGTGAAGTACCCATGGGATTGAGTCTAAGGCTCTTCTGTTATAACATGTTATAATCTGAAATTCACACATTGTAAAGTACCCAGGGGCTTGAGTCTAAGGTTCTTCTATTTTAACATGTCATAATCTGATATTCACACATTGTGAAGTACCAGGGGCTTTAGTCTAAGGCTCTTCTATTATAACATATTATAATCTGATATTCACACATTGTGAAGTACCCATGGGCTTTAGTCTAAGGCTCTTCTATTATATGTCATAATTGGATATTCACAGTATTAAAAAATCATTTGTTGCCAAATAATCTGAGGCAAGTGATCAATTTAGATTCATCAAGCAACATTCATGGAGCTTTTACCCGCCAAAAATAGTCTATGACATTTGGAGTGGTGGAACCATCATCAAACAAAACGTATGCATTATGCAGCTGTGGCGTGTGATTCATAAATAATGAACTAATGATAACTCGAGTGTTCTATTACTCGTCTATATCGCTTAACTCGAATCATTGTAAGTAAGTACTGTGATTTATAAACAATGAACTTATGAAAACTCGAGTGTTCTATTATTCGTATATATCGCTTTATTCGAATCATTTTATGTACTAGATATTTCTTTACCCCTTACGTTGCCAATTGCATTTAAAAGTTGTTGCTAACAATGCAGATTCAGGTGAGACAGCTCATAAATCCTGAAATCTACATTGTTTGCCACTTAGACATTCAATTTTACCAAATTTCCTGTTCGGCAAAAACATGGAGTGGTTCAATTTTCAATATGTAAGAGTCCACTTTGTGAAATTCGGCAGTGAAAGAGTTAAAAATAGTGTGGCATATCAGTAATCCTAACATAAGATAACATGAATATGTTTGGCATTTAATATTGAATACCTTTATCCAATCAGAACTACTGCTGTGCTGTGTTTGTGATATGATTTTATTTCAACGGCTTGCTTTTCATAAACAATGTTTAAGAATAAACGAGGCTGGCAATACATAAATGAATTTCGTATAAATCAATGGATTAGTCGAACACATGGGTTCCCTTTCGAAATATTGCAAGATCACTGTATTCTTATACCAAATAAGCGTCAGGTACTATTTTTTGTATTGCTTGACAAATGGTTTATTTTGGCCATATCAGTGCTCAGTGTTTATCTGCCAAATATGTACTTACATGTATCGAAATTGTTCCATTTCCTGTAATGTACCCCAAATTGTTTGATAAACTATTATATTCGATAATGTTTTGTTTATATTGTGTTCCGTGCATCTTTTAACAATGTTACAGTTATATCGACGTTTCCCGGTCAAATTACCAGTACTTCTGTTCTATTTATCCTGACATAAGCGATTTAGTTGTAATGCTAACCCCCACAATCCTGAGCGCTAAGGATTGAAAGCCATTAATACCATTTCTAAAGTTACTGGTATAGCCCGGCCTGGGATCCAACCCGACGCCTCCCGCACCCGAGGCGTACTCTCTCCCTCTACACCACCGAGGCATACGCTCTCCCTCTACACCATCGAGGCTGTTTTATTTTGGTCCATTTCCTGTAGTATATCTTAAAGGGTCCATCCATGCCATTGGTTCGATCAACTATTCTATTCTATTATGTTGTGTTGAGTCCGTATCTCTGACATGATCATTAACACCTCAGAGAGATTGGAAAAGGGTTTCTGCATAGCGCATGCATTATGATGAGTGGTTTATACGAGTTCCGCTTTAACCCTTCCCATCATACACCACATCTACAGCAGACAACTGTTGGTGTCTCTGCATAGCGCATGCATGATGACGAGTGGTTTATACGATTACCGCTTCAACCCTTTCCATAATACAACACATCTACAGCAGACGACTTTTGGTGTCTCTGCATAGCGTATGAATGATGACGAGTGGTTTATACGATTATCGCTTCAACCCTTTCCATCATACAACATATCTACAGCAGACGACTTTTGGTGTTTCTGCATAGCGCATGAATGATGACGAGTGGTTTATACGATTGCCGCTTTAACCCTTTCCCTTATACAACACATCTACAGCAGACGACTTTTGGTGTCTCTGCATAGCGTATGAATGATGACGAGTGCTTTATACGATTGCCGCTTTAACCTTTTCCCGCATACATCACATCTGCAGCAGACGACTTTAATAACATCTTCCCAAAACTATGAAACATCTCTGTAAATGAAAGTTATACAATTGAATATAGTTGAAAACTTGGTTGCAAATGGAGACATTACTCCCTTCGCTACAATGATTTCAAAAATCGTTTGCTGCAAAGATGTCAGAAAGCTTCTGTATGTGTCGAAGTGTTACAAATTATTTACTTCCCTCCAAAACGATAATTACGTTAATTAGAGATCTGTATTAAAACATCGCTCTGAAATTATATCGTACATGAAAAAAAGTACAAGTTGTATTCTGAACAGTGTAGGTTCAGTTCATCCTATCTACCAGGCAAGTCTATTCAGAGGCTGAATCTTCTAAAACGCCTATATAGAGGATATTTCATGAGTGTTTATTTATTATCACTTTTATTAAACGAGTTTACTAAGATGATATGCTGCGAGCCTTGGCGAGCGTCATATTCAGCTTAGTTAACGAGTTTATTAAAAGTGAAATTAAATAAACGATAATGAGATATTCTTTTTATCACATAAAGTGATTTATGAGGCGTATTTCGAAAAAATGTACTAACATTTACCATCTGAACAGTGTAGATCTTTATTAGATTTGGATCTATAATTTTCACAAATGTCAACTTGAACATTTTCCCATGACGAACCTACGACCCTAATATGCCGTCCCGTAAAGTAAGACATACAACTACAGGTCAAATGCAACATCGATGGACAGACAGCACTGACATTCAGTGGTGAAGACCTTTTATACCGCTCATCATAAAGAGTGTTGACCCTTTCCCTCATGTAGACGCATGTTGATGCTTTGGCAGCAAACGATCTTTGGTGCCTCTGCAACAGAGGAGTTTTGAAAACATTGTGCCAAAATGAGAAATTATTCATAATGAGCAGTTCTAGTCCTTAACTTACCCTTTCATTAAGTGACATTTTTACTTATTCCTTCTCTAACAATATATCATTCCTTTCTCTGACAAGGAATACTTTGGATACATTTCAGTCAGAATATGTCTTTTTCCATGCCCTTTCCAGGAATAAACCTAGTTTTCCATCTAATTTCTACTCCAGTATAGCATGTTTGATACAAGAAAGGTTCAAACGTATTGTGCATGCATATGCAGGACGGTATTCTTGCGTATGACGCGGCGTGTGTAAATTTCATCAACAATGAGATGCTCATAGATTCGACAATCCCTTTTCACGCATATGACTTATGAAAACATTGTTGCAAAAGGAGAGTTCATAAGTTGGTCAATTTTTCCTTTGGCCACAATTTTCAATATGTTCAATAGATGCACTGTTATTTATAAGGATATTGAAGATATGTTGTATGTAGGAAATTGTTAACTATTCACATTTACATGTATCGAAATGGCCCCTTTCTGTGAGATGTGACTGATACCTAGCACACGTCCTCTGATAACAATTTACAATGGATTGACTACAATGGAAAGGGTCCCCAGCTCACATCTAACGAATTATTATATTATACATCCACACAAACCCGTCAATGTATTCAATAGTCTTTAAACCGTTAACACATGTACATCTATCCATGAACATATCTGTAAAAGGGTCCCAAGCTCACATCTAACGATTGATTATATTATACATCGACACAAACCCGTCAATATATTCAATAGTCTTCAAACCGTTAACACATGTACATCCATCCATGAAGATATCTGGGAAAGAGTATACCTAAAAATAATTCAGACAACATTTCAAGATGATGAAGCAGAAATCATTAAGATGCGGCTTGTACAGTGTTAACGAGATTGTCTTTCAATTTGGTCTAGTGACCTAGTTTTTAAACAGACCTGACCAATATTCGAACTTGGCCTACATATCATCAAGACAAACATTCTGATACAGTTTTAACATGCTCAATTTAAGAATTCAGCCTCCAGAGTGTAAACAAGATTTCCCTTCAATTTGGCCAAGTGACCTAGTTTCTGACCCAATATGACCTATATTCGAACTTGACTTAATTGGTCTCATTCACTTCACTGCCATTCTTCCTCTCTTGTGGGTTCTGTACTCTCCTTCTCCTTCAGTCATTCCATCTTTTCTAGGGCATCTTGTAGTACTGTTACTCTGACACTTTTGTGATACACTGTGTGTTAACGTGTTACCTTCTGTGAAGAGCGCGACTGGATGATCTGATGAATGATGCGATGAGCCGGCTTTCATAACCCGCGAGTCGCAGTGGGTGGTCGGCCAGACGCCGGCCTGTCCGCGGTCAATGTCTGCCCGATATCCGGCCGGGCTCTGAGCGGCGTCTGGATTGTCTTGGTAGTTCAAAATTGGCCCGGCGCTCACCTGATATGTGTGATGCCCGACCGGATATCGACCAGGCATCAGCCGATTAATGTACGATGAGGTTTCAAGTCCTAGTTAAATGTAACTCGATGCACTCGAGGATGCCGTCCGAAAATGCCTAGAAATCCGCCGCAAACTACTCGCAAACCTATCGCAAGGTAATTGTGACTGGAGTTTAAGTGATACTAGGTTTTTAATTCATGAATATGTTTTTGATAACAATATAAATATGCAGCAGAAGACTTTTGAAAACATAAAGGTTGACATTCATATCTCTTTGTGCAGACATAAGGCACCTTCCTGTAAGCATTTTCTTCGCCATTGATGATCACGAGGCCAATTGTTAAAATTCCTTCTTCGAACTCGCAACTTGTCACCAACAATCTTATCGCTATCCAACGAATTGTGTGGACATTCGGATGGCTTGATTTTCTTAATCAAGTCGTCAATCGTTGATGGGGGGACGGGCCCTACGGACCCCCGCTATATCTGCCACTGCATTTTTCACGCAACTTCTTTATTTACCATTCGTCGCACGGGCCCTAATTATTTTCACAGTCATATTTTGCAAAAATGTTTAACCGAGGGTCTGGTGCTACTGTGTGGTGGTACAGGCTCGCCGAAATCCTCAGAGTTCGCACTGACAACAAGACCCGGAATCCTCAGTGTTCGCACTGACAACAAGACCCGGAATCCTCAGTGTTCACACTGACAACAAGACCCGGAATCCTCAGTGTTTGCACTGACAACAAGACCCGGAATCCACAGTGTTCTCACTGACAACAAGACTCGGAATCCTCAGTGTTCGCACTGACAACAAGACCCGGAATCCACAGTGTTCACACTGACAACAAGACCCGGAATCCACAGTGTTCGCACTGACAACAAGACCTGGAATCCTAAGTGTTCATCTCTATCTGATGAGTTTTCTTCCTAATACGACTAAGCCGCGTTATGTCAAAAACGACACATTTTTCTCAGTAAGTACTTCTCCGCCACTGTATCATTCCTTTCTCGGACATTTTTTTCTGTCGAAAAATATTTGAAATATAAAAGAAAGAAAATTGAAAAGAAACAATTCGATCAAAAACATGCCAAATTGTTCTATACCTTGTCATTTCACAATGTAGACGCGTTTGACGCATACGCAGACGACTTCGGAAAACAATGATACAAAAGAAAGAAATGTTTATTAGTAGAGAAGTTTCTCCTTTGCCACAACTTTCCATATATTCAATTCATATATTTCTATTTATTAGGACATTCTAGCCTAGATGTTTACAAAGCCGTCGGTTGTAGATGTGTTGTTTGCGGTGAATGGTTAATTGTTCTCTTTTTTACATAAAACGGAATGGTCACTTTTTGTGAGATGCGACTGAAACTTCATTATTACACGGTCTCTGGTAACAATCTACAATGCAGTGACTCCAATGGAAACGGTCCTCAGCTCACAACTAACGAATGATCATATAAAACATCCCTACAGACCCGTCAATGTCTTCTATATTATTCAAAACGTTAACACATGTACATCCATCCATGAACATATCTGTAAAAGGTATGTCTAAATCTTCATTGCTGGGTATTCGTATATACGCATTTATCAGCTCACCCAGACTATATCAAAAGGGGTATTTTATGTGTGACACAGTGTAAATAAAGATAAAACATGGATAAACAAGTTCCTTCAGGCTTCCTTTCTATCAGTAGATATACTTTCATAATTGAATTAACCGATGCTTGATTTTCAGTTGTGCGCCGTTTTCAACGATACTTCAGTCAAATCACGGCCATGAAGATCGCCGCGGTCGAGGGGATGGATCCATAATTCCTATACAATTCCGTAAGTGCAAACAAGTTGGCTTTTGGGAACAGTTTTGATCCAGATCAGCTTGTATACACTGTTTACTATTAATTGCAAAAGCTAGCTAGAAGCTTATATCTGTCAAATTGTGTAGACTAATAAGACGGATAAGGTGTACAGGCAGACCTGAAGTTACGCGGTACGATCGGGCTCGTATTAATGACACGTGTAGATGAATATGTCGTGTACATCTATACTTATTGACGGAGATTGAAGAGTCGGATATACGTGTAGATGAATATGTCGTGTACATCTATACTTATTGACGGAGATTGAAGAGTCGGATATACGTGTAGATGAATATGTCGTGTACATCTATACTTATTGACGGAGATTGAAGAGTCGGATATACGTGTAGATGAATATGTCGTGTACATCTATACTTATTGACGGAGATTGAAGAGTCGGATATACGTGTAGATGAATATGTCGTGTACATCTATACTTATTGACGGAGATTGAAGAGTCGGATATACGTGTAGATGAATATGTCGTGTACATCTATACTTATTGACGGAGATTGAAGAGTCGGTTATATGTGTAGATGAATATGTCGTGTACATCTATACTTATTGACGGATATTGAAGAGTCGGATATATGTGTAGATGAATATGTCGTGTACATCTATACTTATTGACGGATATTGCAGAGTCGGATATACGTGTAGATGAATATGTCGTGTACATCTATACTTATTGACGGAGATTGAAGAGTCGGATATACGTGTAGATGAATATGTCGTGTACATCTATACTTATTGACGGAGATTGAAGAGTCGGATATACGTGTAGATGAATATGTCGTGTACATCTATACTTATTGACGGAGATTGAAGAGTCGGATATACTTGTAGATGAATATATCGTGTACATCTATACTTATTGACGGATATTGAAGGGTCGGATATACGTGTAGATGAATATGTCGTGTACATCTAAACTAATTGACGGAGATTGGAGAGTCTGATATACGTGTAGATGAATATGTCGTGTACATCTATACTTATTGACGGAGATTGAAGAGTCTGATATACGTGTAGATGAATATGTCGTGTACATCTATATTTATTGACGGAGATTGAAGAGTCGGATATACGTGTAGATGAATATGTCGTGTACATCTATACTTATTGACGGAGATTGCAGAGCCGGATATACGTGTATATAAATATGTCGTGTACATCTATACTTATTGACGGAGATTGAAGAGTCGGATATACGTGTAGATGAATATGTCGTGTACATCTATACTTATTGACGGAGATTGAAGAGTCGGTTATACGTGTAGATGAATATGTCGTGTACATCTATACTTATTGACGGAGATTGAAGAGTCGGATATACGTCTAGATGAATATGTCGTGTACATCTATACTTATTGACGGATATTGCAGTATCGGATATACGTGTAGATGAATATGTCGTGTACATCTATACTTATTGACGGAGATTGAAGAGTCGGTTATACGTGTATATGAATATGTCGTGTACATCTATACTTATTGACGGAGATTGAAGAGTCGGATATGCGTGTAGATGAATATGTCGTGTACATCTATACTTATTGACGGATATTGCAGAGTCGGATATACGTGTAGATGAATATGTCGTGTACATCTATACTTATTGACGGATATTGCAGAGTCGGATATACGTGTAGATGAATATGTCGTGTACATGTATACTAATTGACGGAGATTGAAGAGTCGGATATATGTGTAGATGAATATGTCGTGTACATTTATACTTATTGACGGAGATTGAAAAGTAGGATATACGTAGGTGAATATGTCGTGTACATCTATACGTATTGACGGATAGTGCAGAGTCGGATATAAGTGTAGATGAATATGTCGTGTACATCTATACTTATTGACGGAGATTGGAGAGTCGGATATAGGTGTAGATGAATATGTCGTGTACATCTCTTCTTATTGACGGTGATTGAAGAGTCAGATATACGTATAGATGAATAAGTCGTGTACATCTATACTTTTTGACGGATAGTGCAGAGTCGGATATAATTGTAGATGAATATGTCGTGTACATCTATACTTATTGACGAAGATTGGATAGTCGGATATACGTGTAGATGAATATGTCGTGTACATCTCTTCTTATTGACGGATATTGCAGAGTCGGATATACGTGTAGATGAATATGTCGTGTACATCTATACTTATTGACGGAGATTGCAGAGTCGGATATACGTGTAGATGAATATGTCGTGTACATCTATACTTATTGACGGAGATTGCAGAGTCGGATATACGTGTAGATGAATATGTCGTGTACATCTATACTTATTGACGGAGATTGCAGAGTCGGATATAAGTGTAGATGAATATGTCGTGTACATCTATACTTATTGACGAAGATTGGATAGTCGGATATACGTGTAGATGAATATGTCGTGTACATCTATACTTATTGACGAAGATTGGATAGTCGGATATACGTGTAGATGAATATGTCGTGTACATCTATACTTATTGACGGAGATTGAAGAGTCGGATATACGTGTAGATGAATATGTCGTGTACATCTATATTTATTGACGGACATTGCAGAGTCGGATATACGTGTAGATGAATATGTCGTGTACATCTATACTTATTGAAGGAGATTGGAGAGTCGGATATACGTAGATGAATATGTCGTGTACATATATACTTATTGACGGAGATTGCTAAGTCGGATATACTTGTAGATGAATATGTCGTGTACATCCACACTTATTGACGGATATTTCAGTGGCGGATATACGTGTAGATGAATATGTCGTGTACATCTATACTTATTGACGGAGATTGAAAAGTCGGATATACGTGTAGATGAATATGTCGTGTACATCTATGCGTATTGAAGGAGATTGGAGAGTCGGATATACGTAGATGAATATGTCGTGTACATCTATGCGTATTGAAGGAGATTGGAGAGTCGGATATACGTAGATGAATATGTCGTGTACATCTATACTTATTGACGGAGATTGGAGAGTCGGATATACGTGTAGATGAATATGTCGTGTACATCTATACTTATTTACGGATATTGAAGAGTCGAATATACGTGTAGATGAATATGTCGTGTACATCTATACTTATTGACGGAGACAGAAGAGTCGGATATACGTGTAGATGAATATGTCGTGTACATCTATACTTATTGACGGAGATTGAAGGGTCGAATATACGTGTAGATGAATATGTCGTGTACATCTATACTTATTGACGGAGATTGAAGAGTCGGATATACGTGTAGATGAATATGTCGTGTACATCTATACTTATTGACGGAGACAGAAGAGTCGGATATACGTGTAGATGAATATGTCGTGTACATCTATGCGTATTGACGGAGATTGAAGAGTCGGATATACGTGTAGATGAATATGTCGTGTACATCTATACTTATTGTCAGATATACAGGTAGAGGAATATGTCGTGAACATCTATACTTATTGACGGAGATTGAAGAGTCGGATATACGTGTAGATGAATATGTCGTGTACATCTATACTTATTGACGGAGATTGAAGAGTCGGATATACGTGTAGATGAATATGTCGTGTACATCTATACTTATTGGCGGAGATTGAAGAGTCGGATATACGTGTAGATGAATATGTCGTATACATCTATACTTATTGATGGAGATTGGAGAGTCGGATATACAGGTAGATGAATATGTCGTGTACATCTATACTTATTGACGGAGATTGGAGAGTCGGATATACAGGTAGATGAATATGTCGTGTACATCTATACTAATTGACGGATATTGCAGAGTCGGATATACGTGTAGATGAATATGTCGTGTACATCTATACTTATTGGCGGAGATTGAAGAGTCGGATATACGTGTAGATGAATATGTCGTGTACATCTATACTTATTGACGGAGATTGAAGAGTCGGATATACGTGTAGATGAATATGTCGTGTACATCTATACTTATTGGCGGAGATTGAAGAGTCGGATATACGTGTAGATGAATATGTCGTGTACATCTATACATATTGACGGAGATTGCACAGTCAGTTATACGTGTTAATGAATATGTTGTGTACATATATACTTATTGACGGAGATTGCAGAGTCGGATCAAGATCAGTTTGATCTTGATCTATACAGATAGTAAAAATGTTGATTTTGGAGTTATGTTTGTCAACCGAGAAGTATCGAAAGTAAATCTGCACTTCACGGTGATTGCAACACTATCTATTTTGTGTTCATTTTTAGCTCGCCTGTACAAAGTACTGTAAGAGTCATGCTTATCCGCTACGTCGTCTAAATTGGAATTTCCTGAATCGGTCGACGGGACTGAATGTTTGAAAAAGTTTATTATATAGTGATATATTCCTTTAATATGTTTATTTATAATCATTAAATACAGTTAACATATTGTGACAAAAAGAGACAAGTCTCATTATGGGCAATATCTTCTTTTGCCACTATATTTTCAAAAGAAAGTCGTTTGCTTCATATGCATCGAACAGTATATAATTTGGAGGTCAATCGAGATTTTCAGAACAATGAAATGGGATACAAATTAACCACAGAACAACCTTTGCAAGCGAAACGATGTTGGGAATGTTCTAGTGAACGTGTGGGAAAACATAGATTCGTTTGAGTCTACACTATTTGAATGCAATATACTAATAACCACTGTTTTGCACGACACTGTACAGATCATCAGCACATCAGTCCGTAGTATCTGGGACAAGTCGGGTTGTTTGCAATTACAATATATGTAAACGATATAAACCCTTTGGTTATAGATAAATATCAACTTAATGCATGTTATGTCTGATTATATTTATTGAATATATTTACCAAAGCTCTGTAGTCTGTATATGCTGTTCCTCCTATATTCCTTAACCCTCTACCACATATAACGAATCTGCAGTAGATGACTTTGAAAACACCGCGGCAAACAATGAAAACAAAACATATATAAATAAGGTTTTCTTATTGAAAAGAGTTAAAAAATATTGTGACAAAAGGAGAAATTGCGGGAAATGGTTAAAGCACTGTGACAGTTATGACTAAAATCAAGAGTGTTCGAATTAACACGGATTTGTCCTGTAGATATGTCAGCCAATGAATGTGTGACGTGTTCAATAAGTATCGCCTTGCCAAAGAGAAAATGGTTTGTGAAACTCCTTCAAAAGTAATTGTGGGCGTGTAACAGGTCATAATGAGTTGAAAGCTATTAATACATATGCTTGACTAAATTGTACATTGAAGAATTTATGACTACTTTATTTTTGAATTCTTGCATTTGACTGTTCCCACACATAACATGAACGAACTATATATAGTATATACAGTCAAATCTAACCTTAAATGGAAAAGAAATAGTCATGAATAATCTAATTCAATAGATAGGAATATGGAAGAAGCAGGTCGAACCCACTAGCGGCCATATTTTTGCCAAAGCGCAATCCCTGAAAAGTTTGTTCAAAAGTATTTGGCCAAACGATTCTTAAAAAATTATTTTTTCAAAGTATCCATTTTAGGCATATAAGGCAAATAGACGCAGCAGTCTGGCAGCTGTGACCTTTGACATTGGCCTGATGTTATTTAGCCGTGACCTTTGACACATCGGATTGGCCTGTTTGTATTTAGAGCAGGTCACCCTGGTACGCTTCTGTCAACTTATTTCAAACCAGGCAAACTTCGAGAAAAGGTGGGGGTTCTCGACAATAAAGTTTGAGAGCCTCTTCCCCTTGGTGTCCGTAGTTTTCTTTAATCACAATATATTTTACAATATAAAAGAATATAGCATGCTTACTTTTTCAATATATTAGTGGAAATTTATCAAAAACCTGGCAAGTAATTTGTGAGCAGAAAACTTCTACATTTACTCTTTTGGTTAACATAAGGGCCAGATTTATGCATGTATCAACGACGTTTAAGTTTAAAAGATGACAAGGTAAATATTCAAGCTATTTCATCGCATTTGTCCGTGGGGTGTTTTCAGACAGGGACAAGTGTTAAACATTTGATGACATAAGACGCACAGCTGGCCAAATACGGGCCACACAGGGAGATAAAATTAAATTGCAATAAATAGTTTGTGCTTTATCTATCGAAACATGAATTGACATTTTCTTGCCGACCAACGAGACAACGAGACAAAACTTCACTTATAAGGACGTGTTGGATTAAAACCAACCGAGGCATGTGGTACGAGTATGTATACAGGGTGTCCCAAAAGACATGCCACAATACTAAACCATAGTAACATCTGTATCACACCGTGCATCCTGAAATAGTGTCTTCCCCTCATAGTATATAAGTTATAATTTTTTTTTTATATATATATATATATATATATATATATACATCTATATATATGTATCTTTGAACGGCTGTCCTGGTAACGAATAGAAGCATGCACACAAACGATACACTTTTCGTTAGTTTTTCTAATTTTATGAAATGAGCGGTTTTTCCCATCCTTGCTTTTCTACAAATCATTGGAAGAACAAGTGATTAATTTATAGCAGTCATTCTATTCACTGCTTTGATTGTGTAGTGTAGAGCGTCAGCCTCGGCTGAAGGAGGTCGCGGGTTCGAAACCCTGGCCGGGTCATACCAAATACTTTAAAAGTAGTATTAATGGCTTTCCCTCCTTCTTGCCACTCAGAATTGTTTAGTTGGCTACTCGCTGATGTCAAAATAAATGGACCATGGACCAGTAGTACTGGTAACTTACCCATGAAACGCCGTGGTAATTAGTAGCTGAAACATGTTAAAAACGGAGTTAAACACCATACAAACAAATAGTGAGTATGATGATTGCATGTATATAACAATAAAAGAAATAACAATTGGGCTTGGATATCGGTGTTTGAATGTACCCATGCACTTATATGGGGCAGCTACATCACATGAAAATACAGTAACCGTCACTCAAGAATTGAAATGAGGAATAAAATAGCAGCATGGGACCTCCTGCTGTCAAGGCTAGCACTCTACATACTGAGCTAACTCGGTCGAATACCAAGTGTGTAAAAACGATCAAAGGTTTTTCGCTACTTACGCGCAACTTCCAGCACATTTGTTGGTGACGATATATAAATCGATTAGTCCTAAAATATACACTAATGTTGATTGAGAAATATGAAAATGCAGCGCTAATTTAAAATGAATGACTCTCGGACTTTAAGGTCAGTAAGCACATTGTAATGTTTAACACTTTGTCATGTCTACATGTTGTGCATTTAAGACAATTTTCAACTAATCACCCTTTTCGAAAACGTGACGCAGTTCCCTCAAATTCACACAACATCCATTTCCAGAAATTACGTTATCATGTTGTAGTGATATATTGTCAACGTGTTTCCAATCCGAGTGACAATAGGACACGATGTTCTAATGGATGAATGAAGAACAAAAATAAAGTTTACAATTTTAATCGACATTGCACGAAGTAAATATAAACTTATAGCTTTCTCTTGTCTTATTAAAAAGCTATATTATATGTTCATGAAAAGGCTTTTATGTGTTGTTTTAATATTCTTTCACGTTACGATATCATTTATATTCTAGCAAAACATAAAAACGTGGATTTTGCGTCAGACCATCTTGTTTTATTATCATGAAAATGTCAACAGTTAACATGTAGCAGTAGGTAATTTCAAAACTTTAACCTCAATATAAAGCGTTATTGGTATATGGCGTTATACGTTAGTTAAAAGGGTTTTCTTTTGAAACATGTTGGGACATCCTGATCAATAAATAAGGTTTTTATATGCTGACACATGTTTACTTATGTTTTGGTATAAAAGTGAGGCTGATAACGCAGAAAGGCGCATAACTGGTAACATCTCAACGACTGCGCAGTAACGAGACGTAAACGAATACAAGATGGATCTTTTGACATCTAAGATTGTTATTCTATTCTGCCTTTCCTGTGTTTTTATCTCCAGTGATTGTTTAGAACCACATTGTTCAAAATTTCACTACGAAGAGAAACTTCTTGAGAAGATGGTCAGAATCGAATTCAAACTTGAACGGATGGAGAAAGGATTCAACGAAATAAAAGCAGATATTTTAGAAGAGAAACAAAAAGTCCAGGCGCTTGGAGAAACGATACTCAATCAAGTCCAGGAAGAAACAGGAAAGATGAACGACAAGATAGAGGGGTCGATTAATCACAGTTCTACTAAACTGGGAACTATGGAAAAAGACATGAGGAACGTGGGAGAGAAGATGGTTCAAGATGTTATGAAGGCGACATCTGCCATGGAATTATCGCTTCAACAGAACGAAGCAAAATTGATGAGACTTTCTGCTGACTTGCGGGTGTTCCAGAATGAAACAATGAGTAATGTTACGAGTAAGTAAACTTAAAACTGTCATTTTAATAACCTATAACATTTCCAATATTAGATAGATGTTATTATTACATACCTATCCAAATTTTGCATTGAAATTTAAGTGACATAAAATCAATATCAATTTTTAAAAAAATGATAACTAACACTGTGACGATAACACTTTTAGTTTTTTTATATCATCACTAGTGATGATATCATTTTTGCCGGAACTACTTTTTTTAGATTTGGAACATCTTTGGAATTTAAAGTGGGTTTAATACTAGGAATTTAAAAAAAACTGAGACCGAATACTAGGAAAATGACGTCACGTCAGCGGTTTTGACGTCATAACGCTTGTCATTTGGCGCCAAATAGAAGCAGCAGTATTTGGTTACGTAACATTCATACGCCTAAGGCCAAGTCATTTTTTTTTTATATGTTTCTTTAAAATAAAGGGGAGATTTATTCCAGATATATAATAAATAGAATAACTAACTGCATGTTTTTGATATCGAAATTATGTCACTCGGGAACAAAGGGGTAATTTGGTGTAAAATCACTCAACCTACGGTTTCGTGATTTTAACCAAATTACCCCTTTGTTCCCTTGTGACTTAAATTCTATATCAAAAACATGCAGTTAGTTATTCTCTATAAATTAATAAAGGATATTACATGAGTGGTCATTCAATACGACATTTCATTAAACGAGTTTAATGAAATTTTGTATTGAATGACCACGAATGTTATATTCTATTTATATCATAAATTCCAATTCGACGATTATCAGCGCAAAATATATATAACTTCGCTTTATCACATAAATACCCTTATTTTCAAGTTGAGAACAAATCACGGAACAACGATATCCAACATGTGTGATAACAAAAACACGTCATACACGCGACTACTGATGACGTCATTTTGACCTTTATCTTTATTATGTTTATTGTTAAGATGTTAAATATTACACATTGAAAAATGCAATAATACGTTATTTTGAATAAATAACGAGTCTTAATTGTTTAAAACATTGTTGTTTTTTTTCTTCTTATTCAAAAATGATGAGGACTACTTTTTTATGCGGTGAATCACAAGTTCTTATGAAGAATATGTTATTCGGTCTTTGTTTTGATGTTGTCAATATTTTTCATTAAAACACACTGTTTAGGTGATAAAAAGAATCCATCACTCGTTTTACTTTGGAGAAGATTTCTTAAATTCGTCTCGAAAAAGAGAGTTATTAACCTCGCCAAGAGGCTCGGTTAATAACCGTCTTTTTCTAGACTCATTTAAGAAATCTTGATCTCCAAAGAAAACTCATGATGGATCCTATATTTATCACATGACAATGCTTGTATCCTATGTAATATACCCATTACGTATTTCTTTATATACAACGTGTCAGTGGCGGATCCAGGAATTAATAACTGGGGGGGCACACGAATGGTGGAGGGTTTTCCTCCCACCCATTTGAAAATTCTGTTTCAATCACTGATTGAAGTGATATTGTTTAAACGGTGTGTTCATTTCAACCTTTCATTCAACAGTAAGTTCAAACATCTTATAATATATAACATATAATAGCATAACACATCTTTATTAATAATTTGGCATTGAATATGGCATACTTATAGCCAATACACACTAACATTTTACATAATACAATAATGTGAAAACAATATCAATTTGCAGCAGAAGACTTTTGAAAACAGTGTAGCAAAATGATATATTGCTCATGATGTTTTCAACTCTTTCACATAGTTATGCTTTCATTTGTAGAGAGTGTTCATAGTTTTGCTTAGGTGTTATCAAAGTTGTCTGAGGCAGATTTGTCACTGTCAAGGATGTTTGGTAATTGTAATCGTCTTGGCTGCATCCTCGCGAAGTCTGACACAACCTCATCAATGTTGATATTCATATCTCTGTGTGCAGATATAAGACACATGCCTGTAAGCCTTGTCTTCGTCATTGATGATCTTCTGTCAGACTTCACGAGGCCAAGAGTTGAAATGCTTCTTTCGCACTCGCAACTTGTCACCGGAAATGTGGCCGCTATCCGAAGAATGGTGTGAACATTCGGATACATCTTCGGATCACATTCCTTGATCAAGTCGCCAATGGTGGTGGGTAAGTTTAAGGGTGAAACACCATCCCATTTATTCCGCCAGCATTCTATTTCCGCCTGGAGTGTATCATCCGATGGCAGGTCTTCCCTGAAAAAGTCTAGCGACTCGTCGTTAAGAGTTATATCGACTGGTGGCAACAGTAGGAATGCCGTAGCAGCCCGCTGCTGAAGTGGGGTGAATCGTTGCAGGAATTCTTGGAGCAAATGATCCAAGAATGGAATAGTTATTACACGCTTATAATAGTCCTCCGGAGTATCAGCGGGAGTGTTATTACGGCGTGTCTGTCGGCTACACAAACGGGGTATAGAAGGTACTATGCCGACGGTTTCACCAATAGCCGCAGCTTCCTTAAACGCCTGGCTATGGAAATCGTCCACCATCTGCCGCTTATCTTTCAGTGTTTCGTGGACTGTCTTTACTTCTTTAAGGGCACCAACGACATCAAGGGCTCTTCCTATGAACATCAAGAGAATATTATCAAACCAGGGTTTGCGAGTTCGAATCCAGGCTCAGCGATCCATTCTTACCGATGATTGACAACAGTCATTGTGACTAGTCTAGCATCATTCGTCTTTCACCAATGGACTAAGCATAAATAATGAGGAAATGTAGGCTGGCCGATTATCTGGGAATTTCGTCGTAGTTAGTATTGGTGCAAGAAAGCCAGGAAACATTGTATGCTGAACTAGCCGCCGGAATATAACTGAAGATCCGTTGAAAATGGCGTTAAACATCAACCAATCCAATCAATCAATCACCAAAATAAGATCAATGCTTATCATACTTCTTATATCTGTATTTTAAGTGTTTGTTAACTCTTTGAAATATAAGGCAATACATATTGTAGCGTTTTCTGAAAATTAATAAACTACGATTAAAATGTGTGTTTTATATTAAACTTTAAATATGTTAATCAACATGCTAGTGTATATAAATAAAAATTCTAAAGAAGTAAAATTAAACTTTTCTTATTAATGATACCTTGGAGTGCGACAGTCAACGGCTTTATGTATGCCATGCAACGTAGAACTACGACCAGAATGATTAAGAAACGAAATGTCGTTATGGATGACAGGATGCCATTCGTGTCAGTTACAGCGTCTGGTCGCTTTTCATCCTCCAGAATGGCGTGAAGTGCGTCTAAGATGTGCGGATAAAAGGTCTTAAGCACTTCAAAAGCCTCGTGACGCTGCACCCACCGTGTACGACAAAGCCGCTTCAATTTTGTTCGTTTTGAAGTGTTGTCTACACTGTCGAGCTCCCGCTCAAGGTAACTCTGTCTCTTAGGTGAGTTGTTGAAGAAAGCAACACACTAAAAAGATAAAATAAAATTAAAAAAAGGCATCTGAAACCCTTAAGCTGTTCTACAATTATCGTTGTAAGCTCATTTATTTGTCAGTATACACGGTTTCAATTTTAGAGGTTAATGTCTGCATTTAATGAAACAACATAGTCAAAAACAATTTACTGTCGTTTTTAATAATTTACAAAACTTGATTAATCTCGTATTAATAAAACCTTTGCTATAATCACCAATTATCATATTTTAAATAATGATAATTGACAGTCACATCGCCCTTTTTTCTTTTCACATGCGTTTTAGACTTCAATTTTAAATGAAATACCTTGTCAGCAATTCCCATCATGTTTTTCACTTCATTCACGTCGCAAGCAGCTACTATGCATCGGTTGAGAAGGTGGGATGCGCACCAGAACGGTAGTGCTTTAGGGTACTGCTGTAGTATACGCGCTGCCACACCTTTCACCTTTCCCATCATGTTACCTGAAGTACACGGAATTATTTTTCTAACAAAACTGTTGATTGTAACGTTTAAGACAATTTACACAGATTATATCGTATCGATAATGTTGAACGGCTTTGCTGAGTACCCCACTAAACTACTATAATCACAAACCATTCCTATGTAATCATTTAAATAACAGCTTTACTAACGTATGTATGGTGCTATATAAGTTTTAAAAATACATACCGGCACCGTCGTAACACTGGCTACGCATCTTGGTGGGGTCGAGTCCCAGGTTGTCGATGACCTTCAGTATCTGGGCAGACAGAGCGGCACCAGTTGTATCGCCACTTACATCCTGTAGATCCACCAGCTTCTCCAAAACCTCACCTTTTAAAATACGTATAACGCTGGTTTCACGCAAAACGGTTGTAACTACATCTTGAACATTATGGAGTTGACAACTGTTTTGGTTAAAACCCACAGTTTAAAACAAGTCTACATCGCCCACGCTTTTGTAACGGATAAACCATAGTAGCAGATATAACTGTAATGGTTTATATAGTTTAATTAATTGACTTCATAAATTAATGAACTTAACTTAATGATTATCGCGGGTCCGTCGGGGGTAATTATACTCATTTGTAAGAAAAGTAATATCTTGCTTCATTCGTATATCCCTAATACATGTTGTTATAATATAATTAATGGTATTCGTTTTGTTTTTTTAGATATTGAATCAATCAAAAAATACGAATTCTTATGTGTTGTAATATTTGATAGAAACAGAGATGTGACAATATAGATACACAGCACAGATTCGCTCATGTAATAATAATTGGTAAGTCTGGTACTTGGTACATTGAGGGCTAAAGAGATACCCAAACATGCGATATACTCAATTACATGATGATCTTTCTCATTTTAACCGCCTCGCAGGTGTAGTGTTAGAGCGTCCGCCTCGGGTGCGGGGGTTACGGGTTCGATTCCCGACCGGGTCATACCAAAGACTTAGCATTACCACTGACCCATACAACCCAAAATCTCATTTTAATATAATGATAATTGTTCATTACTCTTTGGATGCATGTTTGACAATTCGCCACAGTTATTTACGAACGTTTTGTAAAAGAGCATTAATTATACAATTGTCAAACAAATATGAGTTATGAAAACATATCTTACAATTATTGCTGAATTCTTTGGGTGTATAATTATGTGAAAAAATGACATTTTAATCAGTTTTATGAACTATTTTAAGTTATAAAATAATATAATAATTGGCATACCTTTATCCGTACTGTATCGAACACAAACCGCCAGTTGCTCTTTGTTTGACACATCCTGGACCTCATCAGCAGATATAGAAAACCAACCACCGGCTTCATTTATGTCTCTCACAATATTCCTTTGTATTTGTTGTCCGATGAGCTCTACTAACTGGTTTTGGATGGTTTTAGACCGGTATGTGGCATTCCGCGGCGCAGTTTTGAAGTGTTTGGCTAAGGTTTCGTCTCCACTGTCCACACGGAAATCCAGCAGAGCCTGTAAGTTACCAGTATTTTTGCAGGTATCTGCTAAATGTTTACTGTCATCGCGATGACCGCGTAAAGCAATGTTTTGGCGTCCACAAAACAGCACACACTTCGCCACCGCCTTGATAACACTACAATTCTTCTGAATTTGTCCAGCAGCAGATTTTTCCATGTCAACCACTACATTAGTTTTTCTTTTAATTTGCAAGAGAAACTGCTCAGCCCGACACCTGCTATCCAAGTGTGCCTCATAACCCTTTCCGCCATATTTCTTGGATTGCAGGATAGTAGCAGAATGAGATGATCGCTCATGGAAGTGATCCCGGAAAACCTCTTTTGCATTCTTCCAGTTGGTATATGGTGACCGTACTAGGCCACGTCGTCTAAAATCTGTATCACATGGAAAGGAGACACAAAACTTACAAAAAGCACCGTCGGTCTTGGGACTATATACCAGTCC
The DNA here is from genome assembly GCA_031761405.1 of Serripes groenlandicus. NCBI lineage: Eukaryota > Metazoa > Mollusca > Bivalvia > Cardiida > Cardiidae > Serripes > Serripes groenlandicus. The sequence goes on from JASEVX010000009.1 coordinate 71,657,142, forward strand.
TTCAAACTCACCAAGCCATGTTGATACGAAACTCCGCTTCTTGGACCCAAATATTCGAGTCGGGCATGTCTTGGGCACCGGCCAGTCGAATGTCAGCACATGGTAGCGCTCTTCTGTCGTCAGACTGGTGGCACCTGCATACTCGCTAATATCTCCTGGACAAAATTGTGATGGCGGGCCTTCAACCTGGCAGTGCCCAACGTGTTCGTCATAGTCACCGACTGGAACAGCATTAGCTACAAACATTAGTAAATAAGTTTATTAGCAAATAAATAGAATAGTAATTCTACTGTTATTTTCTTAACGATTTTGTCAGTATGATATTTTAAATCCTGACAATACGAAAATCAGCAAACGATATTAGTCTGGTAAGGGCGCGTCAGTTGCAGTTCCAGCTACAGTACTCGCCTGTATGAGAAAAAGGCATTATCGCAGGCTATATATAAATGTCAATAAAATGTTTTAACGCAGAAAACAGGTAACTGTTTACGATTGATTCTGGCTGCGCGGCTCGCATAGGCTAATCAGGTCCGACCCTTTTTGATTCCTGAGAAATTCTTGTTTCAGGAATAATTAATATATACCCTTATGTCCTAAGATGTGTAAAATATAGATTTGATCAGACTATCAGAATGCCCATGCTGATTACGATCGATCCTTTACACAGTCTTTTTGCTCATCGGTCAGCTACAATTGAGTTTTATAAAAAAAACTCTTAACTAGACAGCATTATAGCCGTATGTTTGAATTATTGTATCAGTTGTATAAATACAATTCGATAATGGTTACATTACCGAAGCATTATCTTCAGTATAAACACTGACATTTTGCATTAGAAGCTTAAACTAATCATAATGGAATATTTAAAGTACACTTTTGATACATTGTTGAGAAAAGGAGAACACGTCACAGTGTGATGTTCCGTTAACCAGGTTCCTTTCACACAAACATACGCTTTCTGACGCTTCTGCAGCAGGCGCATTTTGAAAACATTGTGGCAAAAGGAGCAATTGCTCGTAATGAGCAATTTCTCCTTTTACAACAATGTTTTCAACTCTATTTAATAATTCAACTATCAATTATGGAGATTTCCCATATATTTGCCAATTTATTTTCAAAGTCGTCTGCTGCTGATTTATTGTATGGCAGTGGGAAGGGTTAAATATCGTTATCTGGATCTTTGCATTGGTACATATAATTACAAGACGAATTTTGATGCTAAGCATCAAAGACGCCGCGCATGCTTTTAAGGCATGACTTAAAGGAAAGCAGATGCAGTTCAAAACATTTAAATAACCTGTGCAAACGGACAGGATGTAAAGAAGGCCAAATGTACCTTTATCTTAAACAAGAAGGCCGAGATGTTCCTTATTGCTCACCTGGATACCATAGTCTATAATAAAATGTTATCAATAGCAAAAAGGGTCCATTTTGACGTAGGGAGTGGAGTATATACTTTATATGCTACGATCTATATGATATTCAGCATGTAAAATTTAGTCGTGAATTGACGAGTTAAGTCTTCAAACTATTTGTTTTACCGTTTGCTTAACATTGACTGCAACAAAACAAGCTGAAGTTTCTTAATTTTAAATCTGCTCTAACTAGATCAATTAGACAAACAAAAAACATAGATACTGAAATATTAACAGATATTAACTTAAGTGTTAATGCCTCTAGTTATAAGTTAAGTGTGACACAAGCTTTGGAAGGAGAGAGGGAAGTCGATTCTCCTTCCAGTTGAGCAGAAGTATGATAAAAAAAAACCGAGAGTATATAAACAAAATATACAAATAATTCTAACAAGTTTAAAGATATTTAATATCGAAATTAAGCATTTATGAAATTAAAAGAAAAAGTTTTCATGTATAGTCAACATATAGCAAGAATACAATGGTCTGAATTAACAACTGCATGGGGAGGAACGTTTTAAGTTTAGTAATACAACAGAAATAAATTGGAAACAAGAGGGCCATGATGCCCTGGAATCGCTCACCTGAGAATGGGTTATATAAGACTTTACTCTTTCAGCGCCAATGGCAATATCATCTAGACAAATTTTCTGACAAAATTTCAAGCTGCTCAAGTCAAAAATGCAATCTCTATAGTGTTAACTAGATTGTTCTGCAATTTAGCCTAGTGACCTAGTTGTCCTGACATATTCGAACTTTACCTAGATATCACTAAGACAAACATTCTGAGAAAGTTTCAACATGCTCAACCCAAAAATGTGGCTTCCAAAGTGTTAATAAGACTTTCCTTAAATTTGGCCTAGTGACCTAGTTTTTGACCGGTCATGACCTACATTTAAACTTAGCCTAGATATTACTAAGACAAACAGTCCAACATAGTTTCATCATGCTCAAGCCAAAAAAGTGGCTTCCAAAGTGTTAACAAGATGTTCCTTACATTTGGCCTAGTGACCTAGTTTTTTACCGGACATGACCAATAATCAAACTTGGCCTAGATATCATCAAGACAAACTTTCTGAGAAAGTTTCAACATGCTCAAGTAAACAATGCGGCTTCCAGAGTGTTAACAAGCTTTTCTTTAAATTTGGCCTATTGACCTAGTTTTTGACCCGACATGATCTATATTCAAACTCGGCCAAGATATCACTAAGACAAACATTCTGACAAATGTTCAACATGTTCAAGCCAAAAATACGGCTTCCAGAGTGTTAACAAGATGTTCATTAAATTTGGCCTAGTGACCTAGTTTTTGACCCGACATGACCCAGTTTCAAACTTGGCCTAAATATAATCGAGACAAACTTTCTGACAAAGTGTCAACATGCTCAAGTTTAAAATATGCCTTCCAGAGTGTTAACAAGATTTTCCTTCAATTTAGCCTAGTGACCTAGTTTTTGACCCGACATGACCTATATTCAAACTTGGGCTAGATATCATAAGACAAACATTCTGACAAAGTTTCAACATGCTCAAGTCAAAAATGCGGCTTCCAGAGTGTTAACAAGATTTTCAATAAATTTGTAAACCAAACAATTAAAACAGCGTAGCCTAGTGAACTCCGTAAATCAACTCATAAAAAAAGCTTAGCCTAATTAGTTGGGGAACAGTTATTAAACACAATTTAAATGTATCTAAAGTTTTGTAACAACTGTGAAAGATGTACATATTTTGTATCTTGTTGTTTCTTAAATCAGTTTATACAATTTATTCAACCATATAGGCTGTTTTTTCAAACATATTACAGAGTTTTTCTTTACAATAATATCTGTGGGTTTCTCCCTTTTTGATTACGTCACCCCATGGTACAAAATTAAAACCTATTCCATACTGACGCCGCGCTTCCACGCGGCGTCAATAACTTGTATTCTACTCAATTATAAATATGAACATTTTGAGATCGCGCAGTGTAATAAAGTTTTATTTTTGTACCGTCCGTAGTCTGTGTAAGTTATTCGAACACATCTATTACTATACATGTATTCACGCTTGCCTTTTTGGACATTACTTGTACTTACCTTGCATATTCAGCGTCGTTGGGGAACTGACATCACTTGCAGATGACTCCGAGGACATAGGCCTGCTAGAAATTGATTCGACATTAGCTGTACGAATCATTGCATTCGTTTCCTGCTCAGTTGTTGAAGTGTCACATGTTGGGGATAGAATAAAGTTTGAGATAGTCATTTGTTTCAGTTTTTTCTTTGTGTTGATTGCTTCATGCAGATTACTACTATCGCAACGCCTTTTCACCTTTAATAATACGTTAATAATGTATGTTTGCGAAATTTAATTAATTTTATACTGCTTAATGTTATATAGTAAGTTAGTACCGGTTTTATTGATATTTTTGCATTTTAATAACAAGTAAACAATGTTCGCATACTGTTTAACTTTTTATATGTATCACAATAAAAGCAGCATTCTAGACAGCACACAATAAGTTACACATAAGCATGCAAACATACTATCTTTAGTTTCAATAACTGCTATTTTCTAAATGTCGATATATATTCAAGTTCGTAGAATACATGCACACTTTCTCAAATTTGTTTTATAAAAACTAAACGTGTGCATTTAACTCACCTGAACATCTGCTGTACAAGAGGACGTCGGTTCTTCTGTACTAGTGGACGTCGTCTCGGTAGAACGTATGAGTGTCGGCTCTGCTGTATTGGCGGACGTCGTCTCGTTAGTACTTATGAGAGTCGGATCTGTTGCACTAGTGGACGTCGGATCTGCTGTATAAGTGGACGTCGGCTTTGCTGTATAATAGGATGTCGGCTCTGCTGTATAATAGGACGTCGGCTCTATAGACGTTGGCTCTGCTGTATAAGTGGACGTCGGCTCTGCTGTATAAGTGGACGTCGGCTCTGCTGTATAATAGGACGTCGGCTCTGTTGTATTGGCGGACGTCGTTCCGGAAGTACTTATGAGAGTCGGATCTGCTGTATAAGTAGACGTCGACTCTGCTGTATAAGTGGACGTCGGCTCTGTTGTATTGGCGGACGTCGTCTCGTTAGTACTTATGAAAGTCGTCTCTGCTGTACTAGTTGACGTCGACTCTACTGTACTTTCGGACGTCATTAATTCATGGGTTGACACAATATCCGATGCTATCGCGTTTCTTGCCCGTTTGCGTGAAACAACGTTCTCTCGTCTGAAATATAGATTTGCATTTTTCAGTACATGGGATGAAGATATGTACGATATCAACTGAGTACAATGTATTCAACCAAATAACCGATATATTTAATTTATTGTTGTATTTGATGTTACCATGTAATTTTGATTTCTTTTCTTTGAATGAATTAATATTTCCTGTAAAATCAATGGTATTAATATTTCATATTTACCTTTCTATGATTGATGTAGCTGTTACTTCAAATGGCATATTGGTGTCTTGAGAGATAGATCCTGCAAGGTCTTTTACATATTTGGACAACTCATATAAAGAGTCAAACTGAAGCACCACTGCTCTTCCTTCGGGTGCGCACATTCCTGTGTCATTGCGACTATGCGAATCAAACACAATGAACGAGTTGTTCACTTTTTTCAGTGCTATGGTAGCCCCAGGTGTATTGCCTAGTGTCAAGACTAATGATGACGTTTCTTCAAAGCAATCATTCAACGCATAGCTTATACAAAATGTTAATGTCTCAGCATCATTGGATGTCTGAGATATGAGTCCACTTCTTGGACCATAAAATGAACAGGTGTATGATTCATTAAAAACGAATACACTTGTGGGGAATTCCTGTATTGTCATACCACCTTGGTCCAATCCTATCAAGGTGTACAACGCTGTTCCTTGGTGGAGTATGGCATCGACTTCAGATGGGCATTTGGGAATCTCATCTTTGACTAGAAACGACATGGCTATGCAGAGGCACTGGTTTCCACCATTGTCGATGTCCCCTTGGTGCAGGCTGCCTTTGGTTAAAAGCCTAACAGAAAAAATGACACTATTATAAATATGTTTCATTTGAGTGAATTAATTATTATAAATCTACAATCTTAAGCAAATCGCATAAAATAAGAATTAAATAATAAAAATTAAAAAAAAGTTTCTACTGGGACTCGAACTCGCGTCCATGATTAGTCAATGATTAGTAATCCTTGATGCTCTCCTCTACACCACGGTACCTTGATACAAACATAAAGCGTTACTTTCGTATATATATTAAGCTAGCTGATTGAAGGCTAATACATTTATGCTTTCTTCATTTATACATTCGATTTGTATAACATCGATTCATGACTTACAACAAATATAATGTAATGGTAATACAATGTGCAAATGCATTTATTTGCTTTTATACTAAAACACTCAATCACAGACACGGCCGTGGTCTGGCACACCGACCCGAACAGCGAAGCGTAAACTAGTTTACAAAATGTACATAAAATCATGAATGCCATTATGGCACAATATATTATTAATATTAAATACTAGATCTATGAATTAATATATATATAATATAGGTGTATAAAAAACCCTTTCATGATTACCTTTTCTTCTCTTTTGTTCTGAAAAAACTACCGAGGGATGTTTGAAATTTAGAACGTTTAGCACTCGTAGGCGCATCCATGTTTGTTTACGTCGTAACGATGACGTAGCGGGGAAAAGTACGAAAGTTTCAAACGCGGACTTGTTTGAAACAGGGCATTGTCTGCAGTTAGGGCAAGCGGAATCAGTATAACATAAACTGTTTAAATTTAACCATCATCATTATAGAATAGTATGCTACTAAAAATCAGATTCGCTTTTCATTTGAAAATATCTGTATATTTTTGTATTTTTACACAAGACACAAGACATACATGTAAGATTAGTGAAATTTTAGGGGGGGCCCCATTAAACTTAACTTGCCGGCCAACTGGGGGGGCACGGGCCCTACGTGCCCCCCGGTAAATCCGCCACTGCGTGTGTAATATAACATGACCTAATACTATGAAAATGACGTCACGTCATCGTTTTGACGTCATACGTTAGTCACTTTGGCGCCAAAACCCGTACATTTCATTTAGAAATATTGTAAACGTTAAGTACATTTTTATCGAAATACGCCTCATAAGTCACTTTATGTGATAGATATAATATCTCATGAGTGTTATTTATTATTACTTTTAATAAACTAAGCTGAATATGACCTCGGAATAATTATTTGTGGCATTGTTATACGGTTTACTGACGAAATCAAAATAGCTTTGGAAAACCCGATTTTGTTTGTGTGTTTCGTCATGTGATAAAAAGAATCTGACATTTGTTGTCATTTCATAAACAGTTTTATTAAACTCGTCCAAGATATTTGTTATTAAGCTCGCCACAGGCTCGCTTAATAACAAAAAATCTTGAACTCGTTTAATAAATAGAGTATCTTACATGAGTGCTTATTTGTTATTGTTTTTATGAAACGAGTCAACTGAAATAATATGACACGAGGCTCTGCCGAGCGTCATATTCATTTCAGTCGACGAGTTTCATAAAAACAATATCAAATAAGCACGAATGTAATATTCTATTTATCACATAACACCATATAAAGATTGTTTTCAATCTTTAAATCGATCTTTCTTCGTCCTAATGTAAACAGTGACCGAAGTTCACCCCAAAGTTCTAATGCATACGTCCACTGTAAAATGTAGTCCCTATCAATAACCTTTTGATTTTATACAAAATTAGCAACAATGCTCTTATAACGTTTCATTTATCGAGATTTATTCTCTTTAAACAATATTTTTAGTAAATGCCGAAATTCAGAACAATTGTAAACAATATGCTGTCATTGAAAGTGACGTCACACTGGAGTGACGTCACATACGTGCTGTGAGTCGGCTATTTATGTAACTAGTTACATATGATATTTATGTCACTGCTTTATGTCACTCCTGGAGTGCAAGTTATGTGATAAAACTTTATATGAAATGACAACTCATGTCAGATCCTATATATATAGCGCGGTCATTTTCAATGCTTTTCATTATGACGTTACGTAGCATTGTTATTACACTAGTTATATACCGAAAATATAGAATGACGTTATTTCACGCTGGCGACGTCATTTATGATATAATGTAGGCATACATGTATACCGAATTTACTTGAATGTCTATACGACAAGTATGTTAACTTACTAATTCAGGTACTGGTCCTTTCCATGAAATACGGCCCTGCGGGTATGAGTGATATACACTGAACACGTAAATAAACCAAGTCTTTTCAGAAAGATCGTTGGTAACGCATCTGGACGCTCTTGTATCTAAGGCTATTTTTTGAAATTATCTGCACCTATCAGAGACTTGTACATAGTGAATGACTCAAAAAAAGGGCCTATAGAAAGTAAAGTTAATCATTCAATTAAAGAATTTGGTGTCTCTGTCTCTGTCTAAATGAACTACATGAAAGTGTTCGATGATCTTGTTCTTGGATGTAATTTCCTTTCAACCGCCTCTATGTTAATCATCTTTTACCTCTTTACAGGTCTAGTTAAAACACCTGACGTGTTCTTTATGGCCAAAGACCTTGTCAACTTACAACCATCCACGAATATGATATTGGAGTTCAAAACTATCGTGGAGAACAGAGGTGACGGTTACAATGGCAATGGTATTTTTACAGCTCCTGTTAACGGGGATTACATCTTTACCGTACAATTGTGTCATAATAAATCTAAATATGTCCATTTTACTTTTATCGTTGATGACGTCGAACAGAATAGAATGTCTTTAGGTGGTAGTTCACATTACACGTGCGGTACAGCTACTCTGATTTCCAGACTGAAAACAGGAGCTCGTGTTGCTATAAAGATCACATCTTCATCATCATTCTTTGGTGACGGTTATCGCACGAATACCTTTTCTGGCTACCTCATTAGGAAGTATCACACCTAAGTATAAACGAAATTTATAAAATATTATTGTATACTAACACATCCTTGCGCCTAGCCTTGAAGAGGTATCGAATCATAGCTGAAGTATTCAATTAACTCTTTCCCACATACATCAACTCTGCAACAAACCGCATTGAAAAGTGGATTACTATTGAATAGAGTAATACACATTGCGGCAAAAGAAGAAAATACTGATGATGAGTAATTTCTACATTTACCACACTGTTTTGAAACGTTGTCTGCTGCAGAGTCGCCAGAAAGCATCTGCATGTGATCCTATAATACATTGGGGAAACATTTCTAGCCTTTTGAAATAATGTTAATTTACGACTGCGGCACATATAAGGCAAACAATCCGTCATGGCCGATGTGTTCGATCATTGCTTGAGATGGTCGGCATTGTGAAGTGCCCATGGGCTTGAGTCTAAGTCTATACATTGTGAAGTATCAATGGGCTTTAGTCTAAGTCTATACAATTATAGCATTGCGAAGTGCCCAGTGGCTTGAGTCTAAGGCTCTTCAATTAAAACATGTCATAATCTGATATTCATACATTGTGAAGTACTCATGGGCTTGAGTCTAAGGCTCTTCAGTAATAACATGTCATAATCTGATATTCACAAATTGTGAAGTACCCAGAGGCTTGAGTCTAAGGCGCTTCTATTATAACATGTCATAATTTGATATTCACACTATTAAAAAAATCATTTGTTGCCAAAATATCCGAAGCAAGTGATCAATTTAGATTCTTCAAGCAACATTCATGGAGCTTTTACCCGCCAAAAATAGTCTATGACGTTTGGAGTTTGGACGGTGGAACCATCATTAAACAAAACGTATGCATTATGCAGCTGTGGCCTGTGATTCATAAACAATGCACTTATGATAACTCGAGTGTGCTGTTACTCGTATACATCGCTTAACTCGAATCATTGTAAGTACTGTGATTTATAAACAATGAACTCATGATAACTCGAGTGTGCTATTACTCGTATATATCGCTTTACTCGAATCATTGTAAGTACTGTGATTTATAAACAATGAACTCATGATAACTCGAGTGTACTATTACTCGTATACATCGCTTAACTCGAATCATTGTAAGTACTGTGATTTATAAACAATGAACTCATGATAACTCGAGAGTGCTATTACTCGTATATATCGCTTTACTCGAATCATTGTAAGTACTGTGATTTATAAACAATGAACTCATGATAACTCGAGTGTGCTATTACTCGTATAAATCGCTTTACTCGAATCATTGTATGTACTGTGATTTATAAACAATAAACTCATGATAACTCGAGTGTGCTGTTACTCGTATACATCGCTTTACTCGAATCATTGTAAGTACTGTGATTTATAAAGAATGAACTTATGAAAACTCGAGTGTTCTATTACTCGTATATATTGCTTTACTCGAATCGTTTTATGTATTAGATATGTCTTTACCCCTTACGTTGCCAAATGCATTTAAAGGTTTTTGCTTACAATGCAGATTCAGGTGAGACGTATCATAAATCCTGAAATCTACATTGTTTGCCACTTAGACATTCAATTTTACCAAATTTCCTGTTCGTTCAATTTTCAACATGTAAGAGTCCACTTTGTGAAATTCGGCAGTGAAAGAGTTAAAAACAGTGTGTCAGATCATTAATCTTTACATAAGATAACATGAATATGTTTGGCATTTAATATTGAATACCTTTATCCAATCAGAACTACTGCTGTGCTGTGTTTGTGATATGATTTTATATCAACGGCTTGCTTTTCATAAACAATGTTTAAGAATAAACGAGGCTGGCATTACATTAATGAGTTTCGAATAAATCCAGGGATTACTCGAACACATGACTAATAATACTTCTGGGTTCCCTTTCGAAATATTGCAAGACCACTGTATTCTTATATCAAAAAAGCGTTAGGTACTATTGTTTGCATCGCTTGACAAATGGTTTATTTTGACCATATCAGTGTTCAGTGTTTATCTGTCAAATATTTACTTACATGTATCGAAATTGTTCCATTTCCTGTAATGTACCCCAAATTGTTTAATAAACTATTATATTCAATAATATTTTGATTATATTGTGTTCCGTGCATCTTTTAACAATGTTACAGTTATATCACGACGTTTCCCTGTCAAATTACCAGTACTTCTGTTCTGTTTATCCCAACATAAGCGAGTTAGTTGTAATGCATACCCCAGAATCCTGGGCGCTTAGGATTGAAAGCCATTACTACCATGTCTTAAGTAATTGGTATGACCCGGCCTGTGATCTAACCCGCGGCCACGCGCACCCGGGGCGGACGCTCCCCGTATACACCACTGGGGCGGTTTACTTTTGATTGTGTTCTGTAATATAGCAAAAATATTTTGTTGCAAAGATGTCAGAAAGTTTCTGTATGTAACGAAGTGTTAAACATGCTTTACTTCCCTCCACATCGATACACAGAGATCTGTATACATCGCTCTGCAGTTTTAAATGAGCTCGTTCTGTTTCAGCCTGTCCACCTGGCAATTCTATTCAGAGCCTTCTACTGACTACCCGCATCCGAGCCGGACGTCCAACCAATACACCACCGAGGTGATGTTCTATTGTGTGTAATAAATGTTACTATTCTGATCATTTAACACTTCAGAACAGATTTGCACCAGGGGCCGTATTCACAAAGTTATTTCCTTAGGAAATTCCTTAAATACCCGATTTTCCCCTTAGCTGAGGAAATTCCTTAAGTTCGTATTCACAAAGCTCATAAGGAAATTCCTTAGAGATAAGGAGAAAATGGTGAAACTTGAGGGAAATCTCCGTATTTAAGGAATATTTTTTTCCTTAGGAGCTTTGTGAATACGGCCCCTGATTTCTGAGTATCGCATGAATGATAACCGAATGGTTAAAATCCTTTACTACTAACATTTTAGATATACAGAGATATGTGGTAAGCATCGCCCTGATGTGTCGAATGAGTAGGGCAACTTTAGCACGTACATGCGAAAATGTACAAGTTGGTTATTCTGAATAGTGAAGAATCTGATCGTCTTGTCCACCGGCTTAGTCTCATCAGAACCTACACGAGGTGTGTATGTAAGTAATGTGTGAACGGGGTAGATCTTGATCAGATTGTGCAGTTGCACATGCTGATCTGGTTATATACTGTTCACAAAAGCCAACTTAAACCTTTTCCCATGCACAGTCTCATAACTTATTAGCGAACTATGTTTGCCGTTAAAACTAGTGCATCCCAAGATATTGCCCCGCCCATTAAACCCACTGTAACAAATACAACCAGCCTACAACAGACAACTTTGAAAGTAGTTTCAGAAAAATGTAGAATATTTCTTTGAATGGTTATAGATCTACCCTTATACATGAACGCCATGCACAACAGAAGAATCCGCATCTTCTTACAAACAACTGGAAATGAAGCCCCATTAGTTTTATGCCAATGTACTTTTCAATGATGTCAAAGCGCAATGTCATTAAGACTAGATATCGCAAGACACGGTTCGTAATAATTGGTTAGTCCATGATATTTAAACATATTTTTCTTCTAGTGCTTTTGTTAAAAATATATACGTGTGAATGTTCATGTTTCATGCCGATAAATGACCTTGAAATCATTACATTGCACCAGGCCGAAGGATGTCTGCAAACGTCTATTAAATGATTCGTAACACTTAGGGAAAAGGAGAGGGATTCGTCGTGGTCGAGTGGTTAGCGTCGGGGATTTGGGAACAGGACTTCGATCCCGCTTCGATCCCCAGTCACTGCAAGGCGGTCATGATGCAGGGTCCTTGTGCAATACAATTGTCCTAGCCTAGTACTGGTTTATTTACCAAGGGATCACGAATAAGTGAACTGTCGCCGTGATATAACTAAAAGAATGTTGAAAACGACGTAAAACCCAAAACAAACTTCATGCATAATGCAACATTGTAGTACAGAGAGACAGCATTGTATTCAGTAGTGACGGATTTATATGCCACTCATCTTAAAAGGTATTATTCACTCATACAGACGCACGTTGTTGCCTCTGCAGCAGTCGACTTTCGAAAACATTGTGACAAAATGAGAAAATGCTTATAATCAGCAAATTCTCCTTATGCCACAACTTTTTTAACTCTATTCAATGATTAATTTGATGCATGTGAGAAAGGGTTGAGAAAGTAAGTATTATATTGTAAGTATAAGAGTCGCGTAGTGTTCCAGCAAGGTTTGCGATATTATATGTGACAATGGCAGATCTCTTAACCTTGGATGTAGATGTATCTTTGTAAAATGAAGATACAGTGTTTGGTTTTGATTCTTTGGTGATTTACGCCGCATTTAACATTTCTTTTAGCAATTTCATGGCATCTCCTCGGCAACTTACCCGTTATACTGGTCCATCCATCCTGACACCAGCCAGTCAGTAGTAATGCTAACCCCGCAAAACTGAGCGCAAAGTAGAACAGCCATAACTACCATTTTAAAAGTCTTTGGTGCGACCCGGCCGACGATCAAACACGCGACCTCTCGAACCCGAGGCGCACGCTCTACCACTACACCACCGAGGCGATGTTTGGACGAACTGTGTCAAACGAGAACAAAGTCTGAATGTAAAAACATTGGTATAGATACCAGTTACAGGACTACATTAGGATTAGGGTTAACAGTTTTAATCATGGAATGTAAAAACATTGGTATAGATACCAGGTACAGGACTACATTAGGACAAGGGGTTAACAGTTTTAATCATGGAATGTAAAGTCATTGGTATAGATACCAGGTACAGGACTACATTATGATTAGGGTTAACAGTTTTAATCATGGAATGTAAAAACATTGGTATAAATACCAGGTACAGGATTACATTAGGATTAGGATTAACAGTTTTAATCATGGAATGTAAAAACATTGGTATATATACCAAGTACAGGACTACATTAGGATTAGGGTTAACAGTTTTAATCATGGAATGTAAAAACATTGGTATATATACCAGGTACAGGACTACATTAGGATTAGGATTAACAGTTTTAATCATGGAATGTAAAAACATTGGTATAAATACCAGGTACAGGATTACATTAGGATTAGGATTAACAGTTTTAATCATGGAATGTAAAAACATTGGTATAAATACCAGGTACAGGATTACATTAGGATTAGTGTTAACAGTTTTAATCATGGAATGTAAAAACATTGGTATAGATACCAGTTACAGGACTACATTAGGATTAGGATTAACAGTTTTAATCATGGAATGTAAAAACATTGGTATAAATACCAGGTACAGGACTACATTAGGATTAAGATTAACAGTTTTAATCATGGAATGTAAAAACATTGGTATAAATACCAGGTACAGGACTACATTAGGATTAGGGTTTACAGTTTTAATCATGGAAATGTCATTTATCCCTGCGGTAATCACAAAAACCTACAATAATCCGAAATAGTTTAAACAACCCTGCACTATAATGAGATGCGTCAAGAGATTACCACTTCAGCATGGCGTCACTTATATGTACATGGACATGGTGTTAGTGGAGATATATGTACACTAATAGCCGTTTGTCAGAAATTACTTCTATGTCTGTATTACATGTAGATGGAAAGTGTAGGCTCTAGCGAGCCTGTGTGATATGCACGCTTCTTGTCAGTCCCGAAATATTGAGTGTTCACACTGACAACAAGACCCAGAATACTCAGTGTTCACACTGACAACAAGACCCAGAATACTCAGTGTTCACACTGACAACAAGGCCTGGAATCCTCTGTGTTTACACTGACTACAATACCCGGAATCCTCAGTGTTCGGACTGACAACAAGACCCGGAATCCTCAGTGTTCTCACTGACAACAACACCCGGAATCCTCAGTGTTCACACTGACAACAAGACCTGGAATCCTCAGTGTTCACACTGACTACAATACCCGGAATCCTCAGTGTTCAAACTGACAACAAGACCTGGAATCCTCAGTGTTCACACTGACAAAAAGACCCGGAATCCTCAGTCTTCACACTGACAACAAGACCCGAAATATTGAGTGTTCACACTGACAACAAGACCCAGAATACTCAGTGTTCACACTGACAACAAGACCCAGAATACTCAGTGTTCACACTGACAACAAGGCCTGGAATCCTCTGTGTTTACACTGACTACAATACCCGGAATCCTCAGTGTTCGGACTGACAACAAGACCCGGAATCCTCAGTGTTCGCACTGACAACAACACCCGGAATCCTCAGTGTTCACATTAACGACAAGACCCGGAATCCTCAGTGTTCGTACTGACAACAAGGCCTGGAATCCTCAGTGTTCACACTGACTACAATATCCGGAATCCTCAATGTTCGCACTGACAACAAGGCATGGAATCCTCAGTGTTCACACTGACTACAATACCCGGAATCGCTTAGCTAAGAACCCCTATCTGTTTAATGAGTTTTCTTTTTAATATGACTAAGCTGCGTTATTTCAAAAACGACACATTTACCGCTTAGTCTCATTTATTACTTCTCCGCCACTATATCATTCCTTTCTCGGACACATTTTTAGTAGAAAAATATTTAAAATATTAAAAAAAACAGGATAAAAGAGAATTCGCTAAATACATGCCATTTTCTCTGTCTTGTCATTCCACAATTCAGACGCGTTTGACGCATATGCAGACGACTTCTGAAAACAATGTTACAAAAGAAAGAAATGCTTATTAGTTGAGCAATTTCTTCTTTTGTTACACTTTTCCATATATTCAATCCATATATTTTATTATTAATGATATTTATGCCTAGATGTTTATAAACACGTTTGTTGTAGATGTGTTGTTTGCGGGGAATTGTTAATTGATTTCTTTTTACATGAAACGGAGTGGAATGCGACTGATATGTCATTACTACTCGCTCTCTTATAACAAACTACAATGCAGTGACTCCAAGGGAAAGGATCCCAAGCTCACAACTAACAAATGATTATATCATACAGAACAGAACACACAGTATGATCTTGATCTATACAGATAGTAAAAACATTAATTTGGGGTTCATTTTCATAAACCGAGGAGAATCAAAACCAAACTTTCGTGATTGCAAAACTGTCTAGTTTGTGTTTATTTTAGCTCGCCTGTACAAAGAACTGTAAAAGTCACTCTTATCTGCGACGGCGTCTAAATTCGAATTTCCTGTATCGGTCGACGGGAATGAATGTTTTAAAAAGTTAACTATATAGCGATTTATTCCTTTAAAATGTTTACTGATTTATTATCATTAAATACAGTTAAAAACATTGTGAAAAAAGAGACAAGAATCATCGTGGGCAATATCTCCTTTTGTCACTATACTTTTAAAAGTAAGGCGTTTGCTTCAAATGCATAGAACAGTACATAATTTGGAGGTCCAACGAGAATTTCAGAACATGGAAATAGGATTTTACAAATTAACCATAGAATTATCTTTGCAAGCGAAGCGAGGTTGGGAATGCTCTAGTGAACTTATGGGAAAACATAGATTCGTTTGAGTCTACACTATTTGAATGCAATATACCAATAACCACTCTTTTGCATGACACTGTACAGATCATCAGCACGCCGGTCCGTGTTATTTGGGGGTAAGTCGGGTTTTTTGCAGCTATAATATGTTAACGAAATAAACCCTTTGTTTATAGATAAGTATCAAATTAATGCATGTAATGTCTGAATATATTTATTGCATATATTTACCAAAGCTCTGTAATTTGTATATGCCGTTCCCCTATATTCATCAACCCTCTACCACATACAGCGAATATGCAGCAGATGACTTTGAAAACACCATGGCAAACAATGAAAATTGAAAAATGGTTAAAAACATTGTGGCAAATGGAGAAATTGCGGGAAATGGTTAAAGCATTGTACCAGTTATGAACAAAATCAAGAGTGTTCCAATTAACACTGATTTGTCCTGCAAATATGTCAGCCAATGAATGCGTGACGTGTTCAATAAGTATCGCCTTGCCAAGGCTGACGACCCAAAAGTAATGGAACACAAATAATCGTGAAGAGTCTAATTCAATAGAAAGTAATATGGAAAAAGCAGATCGTACCCGCTAGCGGCCATAACTTTGCGAAAGCGCAACCCCTGAAAAGGTTGTTCGAAATTATTTGGCCAAACGATTTTAAAGGGAAAACTTTTAAAAATATCCATTAACGGCATAGAAGGCAAATCGACCCTGCATTCTAGCAGCCGTGACATTTTAACAAATCGGATTGGCCTGTTGGTATTTAGCCATGACCTTTGACAAATCGGTTTGACCTGTTGGTATTTAGCCGTGACCTTTGACAAATCGAATTAGCCTGTTGGTATTTAGAGAAGGTCACCCTGGTACACGTCTGTCAACTTTTTTTGAACCAGGCAAACTTCGAGAAAAGGTGGAGGTTCTCGACAATAAGCTTGAGAGCCTCTTTCCCTTGGAGGCCATAGTTTTCTTTTATCACAATAACTTTTACAAATACTTTTTAGAATAGAATAGAATATGCTCTCTTTTTCAATATATTAGTGGAAATTTATCAAAAACCTGGCAAGTAATTTGTGAGCAGAAAACTTCTACATTTACTCTTTTGGTTAACGTAAGAGCCAGATTGATGCATGTATCAACGACGTTTAAGTTTAAAAGAGGACAATGAAACTATTCAAGCTATGCTGTTTTCATCACATTTGTCTGTGGGGTGTTTTCAGACAGGGACAAGTGATAAACAACTGATGACATAATACGCACCACGGGCGAAATACGGACCACACAGGGAGATCAAATTAAAATGCAATAAATAGTTTGTGCTTTATCTATCGAAACATGAATTGACATTTTTATTACCGACCAACGAGACAACGAGACAAAACTTCACTTAGAAGGACGTGTTGGATTAAAACCAACCGAGGCATGTGGTACGAGTATGTATACAGGGTGTCCCAAACGACATGCCACAATATTAAACCATAGTAACCTCTGTATCACACCGTGCATCCTAATAAAGTGTCTTCCCCTCATGGTATATAAGTTATAAATATATATATATATATATATATATATATATCTTTGAACGGGTGTCCTGGTAACAAATAGAAACATGCACACAAACGATACAATCTGACTTAATTATACGATCTGAACAAATGTAAGCGTTAATAGGAGATGATTTTAATGAGATTGACAAACGATACTCTTTTCATTAGTTATCTTAATTTCATGAAATGAGCGGTTTACGCTCTCTGTTTTTTTACAAAACATTGGAAGAACAAGTGATTAATGCATAGCAGTCATTCTATTCACTTCTTTGATTGTGTGGTGTAGAGCGTCCACCTCGGCTACAGGATCTCGCGGGTTCGAAACCGTTGCCGGGTCATACCAACTACTTTAAAAGTAGTATGAATGGCTTCCCCTCTTTCTTGCCACTCAGAGTTGTTTAGTTAGCATTACGAATTAGTCGCTGGAGTCAGAATTGGATATCCCAGTTTGAATGTACGCACGAATTTATATGGGGCAGCTACATCACATGAAAATACAGTAACCATCACTCTACAATCGAAATGAGGAATAAAATTGTCTTGTCTTATTAAAAAACTATATTATATGTTTAACCAGTTCATGAAAAAGCTTTAGACAGGATGAGTTGTTTAAAGAATCTTTCACGTTACGATATCATTTATTCTAGCAAAACAGAAAAACGTGGACTTTGCGTCGGACTATCTTGTTTTATTATCAAGAAAATGTCAACAGTTAACATGTAGCAGTAGGTAATTTCAAAACTTTAACCTCAATATAAAGCGTTATTGGTATATGGCGTTATACCTAAGTTAAACTTTAACCTCAATATAAAGCGTTATTGGTATATGGCGTTATACCTAAGTTAAACATTAACCTCAATATAAAGCGTTATTGATATATGGCGTTATACGTAAGTTAAACTTTAACCTCAGTATAAAGCGTTATTGGTATAGGGCGTTATACCTAAGTTAAACTTTAACCTCAATATAAAGCGTTATTGGTATATGGCGTTATACCTAAGTTAAACATTAACCTCAATATAAAGCGTTAATGGTACATGGCGTTATACGTTAGTTAAAAGGGTTTTCTTTTGAGACATGTTTGAACACTGTGAAAAATAAATAAGGTTTTTATATGCTGACACATGTTTACTTATGTTTTGGTATAAAAGTGAGGTTGATAACGCAGGAAGGCGCATAACTGGTAACATCTCAACGACTGCGCATTAACGAGACGTAAGCAATGATACAGGAAAACCCTTTCGGATTGTATTGATGATGTGTTTGTTTTATTGGGGGTCTAACGCCGTTGTCAACGGTATTGCAGTCATACCACGGGGATGGAACAACCTACTATTTAAGCAGGACATACGCGTTGAACCAGTCGGGGATCGAACTCTAGACACCAGGTCGGAAATCCCCGACGCTAACCCTCGACAGCAGCGGATTCCATTATGACCCCGTACGTGCACAAAGGAAACACGTTATTTTTTGTGGTGAAGAGTAAAGATACAGGTTCATGAAAATGTCAACAGTAATTAACATTTAGCAGTAGGTAATTTCAAAACGTTAACCTCAATATAAAGCGTTATTGGTATATGGCGTTATACCTAAGTTAAACTTTAACCTCAATATAAAGCGTTATTGGTATATGGCGTTATACCTAAGTTAAACATTAACCTCAATATAAAGCGTTATTGATATATGGCGTTATACGTAAGTTAAACTTTAACCTCAGTATAAAGCGTTATTGGTATAGGGCGTTATACCTAAGTTAAACTTTAACCTCAATATAAAGCGTTATTGGTATATGGCGTTATACCTAAGTTAAACATTAACCTCAATATAAAGCGTTAATGGTACATGGCGTTATACGTTAGTTAAAAGGGTTTTCTTTTGAGACATGTTTGAACACTGTGAAAAATAAATAAGGTTTTTATATGCTGACACATGTTTACTTATGTTTTGGTATAAAAGTGAGGTTGATAACGCAGGAAGGCGCATAACTGGTAACATCTCAACGACTGCGCATTAACGAGACGTAAGCGAATACAAGATGGATCTTTTGACGTCTAAGATTGTTGTTCTATTTTACCTTTCCTGTGTTTTTATCTCAAGTGATTGTTTAGAACCACATTGTTCAAAATTTCACTACGAAGAGAAACTTCTTGAGAAGATGGTCAAAATCGAATTCAAACTTGAACGGATGGAGAAAGGATTCAATGAAATAAAAGCAGATATTTTAGAAGAGAAACAGAAAGTCCAGGCGCTTGGAGAAACGATACTTAATCAAGTCCAGGAAGAAACCGGAAAGATGAAGGACAAGATCGAGGGGTCGATTAAAAACAGTTCTACTAAACTGGCATCTATGGAAAAAGACATAAAGAACGTGGGAGAGAAGATGGTTCAAGATGTTATGAAGGGGACATCTGCCATGGAATTATCGCTTCAACAGAACGAAGCGAAATTGATGAGACTTTCTGCTGACTTGCGGGTGTTCCAGAATGAAACAATGAGTAATGTTACGAGTAAGTAAACATAAATCTGTCATTTTAATAACCTATAACATTTCCATTATTAAATAGATGAAGAAATTATGTATGCATATATACCGATTGCAATTGTATGTCTTTACGACAAGTATGTAAACTTACTAAATCAGGTACTGGTCCTTTCCATGAAATACGGCCCTGCGAGTATCAGTGATATACACTGAGCACGTAAATGAACCAATTAGTCTTTTCAAAAAGATCGTTGCTATCGTACCTGGACGCTCTTGTATCTAAGGCTACTTTTTGAAATTATATGCACCAATCAGAGACTTGTACATAGTGAATGACTCCGAAAAAAATATCTATAGAAAGTAAAGTTTATCATTCTATTAGAGAATTTGGTGTCTCTGTCTCTGTCTAAATGAACTACATGAATGTGTTCGATGATCTTGTTCTTGGATGTAATTTCCTTTCAACTGACTCTATGTTAATCATCTGTTCCCTCTTTACAGGTCTGGTTAAAACACCTGACGTGTTCTTTATGGTCAAAGATCTTGTCAACAAACAACCGTCCAAGAATATGATATTGGAGTTCACAACTATCAAGGAGAACAGAGGTGACGGTTACAATGGCAATGGTATTTTTACAGCTCCTGTTGACGGGGATTATATCTTTACCGTACAATTGTGTCATTATGTAAATAAATATGTCAGTTTTACTTTCATCGTTGATGACGTCGAACGAAAGGGAATGGGTTTAGGTGATGATTCAAGGTGGACATGCGGTACAGCTACTCTGCTTTCAAGACTGAAAACAGGAGCTCGTGTTGCTATAAAGAACACATATTCATCATCACATTTCTATGGTGACAGTAATCACTGGAATACCTTTTCTGGCTACCTCCTTAGGATGTATCACACCTAAGTATAAATGAATTTTATAAAATATAATTGTATACTAACACATCCTAGCGCCTAGCCTTGAAGAGGTATCGAATCATAGCTGATGTATTCAATTTACTCTTTCCCACATACATCAACTCTGTAACAGACCACTTTAAAAACATCTAGACAAAAGTATGGAAAATATTTATAGATCAATGTATAACTACTGAATAGAGTTAAAACACATTGCGGAAACATTACTGATGATGAGTAATTTCTACATTTACCAAAATGATTTCAAACGTTGTCTGCTGCAGAGTCGCCAGAAAGAATCTATATTTGACCACATATCCCATCAGACCTTGAGGAAATAGTTCTAGCCTTTTGAAATAATGTTAATTTACGACTGCGGCACATATAAGGCATGAGTCTAAGTCTATACAATTATAACATGTCATAATCTGATATTCACACGTTTAAAAATGAATTGTTTCCAATTAATCAGAACCATGGATACATGTGATAGAAATCAATGTAATTTCATCATGCGACATTCATGGAGCTTTTATCACAAAAAGAAATATTCACCTTTGACGTTTGGACGGTGGAACCATCATCAAACAATAAGTATGCATTATGCAGCTGTGGCCTGTGATTTATAAACAATGAACTCATGATAACTCGAGTGTGCTATTTCTCGTATATCGCTTTACTCGAATAATTGTAAGTACTGCGATTTATAAACAATGAACTTATGATAACACGAGTGTGCTATTACTCGTATATCGCTTTACTCGAATCATTGTAAGTACTGTGATTTATAAACAATGAACTTATGATAACTCGAGTGTGCTATTACTCGTATATATCGCTTTACTCGAATCATTGTAAGTACTGTGATTTATAAACAATGAACTCATGATAACTCGAGTGTGTTATTACTCGTATATATCGCTTTACTTGAATCATTGTAAGTACTGTGATTTATAAACAATGAACTCATGATAACTCGAGTGTGCTATTACTCGTATATATCGCTTGATTCGAATTATTATAAGTACTGTGATTTATAAACAATGAACTCATGATAACTCGAGTGTGCTATTACTCGTATATATCGCTTTACTCGAATCATTGTAAGTACTGTGATTTATAAACACTGAACTTATGATAACTCGAGTGTGATATTACTCGTATATCGCTTTACTCGAATCATGTTATCTACTAGATATGCCTTTAACCCTTTCGTTTCTCAAATAAGAGACAATGATTAACGAATGCTGTTTCTCCTGAAATCTACACTGTTTGCCACTAAGACATTAAATTTAATTAAATTTCCTGTACGACAAAAAATGGGAATGGTCCAATTTTTAACATGTGAAATTCAGCAGTGAAAGAGTTAAAAACATCGTGGCAGATCAGTAATCCTTACATAAGCTAACATGAATCAGAACTACTGCTGTGCTGTGTTTGTGAAATGATTTTATATCAACGGCTTGCTTTCCATTAAACGAGGCTGGCAGTACATGAATTTCGTATAAATCCAGGGATCAGTCGAACACGTGGGTTCCTTTCAAAATATTGCAAGATCACTGTATTCTTGTAGCACATAAGCATCAGGTACTACTGTTTGTATTGCTTGACAAATGGTTTATTTTGGCCGTTTCAGTGTTAAGTGTTTAACTGCCAAATATGTACATACATGTATTGAAATTGTTCCATTTCCTGTAATGTACCCCAAATTGTTTGATAAACCATTATATTCAATAATGTTTTGTTTATATTGTGTTCCATACATCTTTTAACCATGTTCCAGTTATATCACGACGTTTCCCGGTCAAATTACCAGTACTTCAGTTCTATGTATCCTGGCATAAGCGAGTTAGTTGTAATAGTTACACACAATCCTAAGCGCTTAGGAGTGAAAGCCATTACTACTATTTCTTAAGTAATTGGTATGACCCGGCCGGAGATCCAACCCGACACCTCCCGCGCCCGAGGCAGACGCTCTCCCTCTACACCACCAAGGCGGTTTTCTTTAGGTCCATTTCCTGTAATAAAGCTAAAAGGGTGATGACCAGTGGTTTATACGATTTCTGCTTAAACCCTTTCCTCCATACAACATATCTATAACAGACGACTTTAAGTGTCTCTGCATAGCGCATGAATGATGACGAGTGGTTTATACGATTGCCGCTTTAACCCTTTCCCTCATACAACACATCTACAGCAGACGACTTTTGGTGTTTCTGCATAGCGCATGAATGATGACGAGTGGTTTATACGATTGCCGCTTTAACCCTTTCCCTCATACAACATATCTACAGCAGACGACCGTTGGTGTTTCTGCATAGCGCATGAATGATGACGAGTGGTTTATACGATTGTCGCTTTAACCCTTTCCCTCATACAACATATCTACAACAGACGACTTTTAGTGTCTCTGCATAGCGCATTAATGATGACGAGTGGTTTATACGATGGCCGCTTTAACCCTTTCCCTCATACAACACATCTACAGACGACTTTTGGTGTTTCTGCATAGCGCATGAATGATGACGAGTGGTTTATACGATTGCCGCTTTAACCCTTTCCCTCATACAACATATCTACAGCAGACGACCTTTGGTGTTTCTGCATAGCGCATGAATGATGACGAGTGGTTTATACGATTGCCGCTTTAACCCTTTCCCTCATACAACACATCTACAGCAGACGAATTTTGGTGTTTCTGCATAGCGCATGAATGATGACGAGTGGTTTATACGATTGTCGCTTTAATCCTTTCCCTCATACAACACATCTACAGCAGACGACTTTTGGTGTTTCTGCATAGCGCATGAATGATGACGAGTGGTTTATACGATTGTCGCTTTAACCCTTTCCCTCATACAACACATCTACGACAGACGACTTTTGGTGTCTCTGCATAGCGCATGAATGGTGACGAGTGGTTTATACGATTGCCACTTTAACCCTTTCCCTCATACAACACATCTACAGCAGACGACCTTTGGTGTTTCTGCATAGCGCATGAATGATGACGAGTGGTTTATACGATTGTCGCTTTAACCCTTTCCCTCATACAACACATCTACAACAGACGACTTTTGGTGTCTCTGCATAGCGCATGAATGATGACGAGTGGTTTATACGATTACCGCTTTAACCCTTTCCCTCATACAACATATCTACAGCAGACGACTTTTGGTGTTTCTGGATAGAGCATGAATGATGATGAGTGGTTTATACGATTGCCGCTTTAACCCTTCCCCTCATACAACACATCAACAGCAGACGACTTTAATTATATCTTCGCAAAACTATGAAACATCTCTGGAAATGAAAGGTATACAATTGAATAGAGTTAAAAACATGGTTGCAAAGGGAGAAATGACTCCCTTCGCTACAATGGTTCCAAAACTGTGTTGCTGCAAAGATGTCAGAAGGCGTATGTGTCGAAGTATTAAACAAGCTTTACTTTCTTCCAAGAACGATAAACAGGGATCTGTATTTAGCTTCGCACTGACGTTTCAAATGAGCTCGTACATGAATAAAAAATGTTTTTTCTGAACAGTGTAGGTTCTGTTCAGCCTGTCCACCTAGCAAGTATATTGCGAGCCTTCACACATTAAAAGAATCCTCTAAAACACATATTTAAGTAATATGTGAACAGAGTAGGTTCTATTCAGCCTGTCCACCTGGCAAGTCTATTCAGAGCCTTCACACATTAAAAGAATCCTCTAAAACACTTATGTAAGTAATATGTGAACAGTATAGTTTCTATTCAGCATGTCCACCTGGCAAGTATATTCCGAGCCTTCACGCATTAAAAGAATCCTCTAAAACACTTATGTTAGTAATATGTGAACAGTGTAGGTTCTGTTCAGCCTGTCCACCTGGCAAGTCTATTCAGAGCCTTCGCCTTAAAAGAATCCTCTAAAACACTTATGTAAGTTATATGTGAACAGTGTAGGTTCTGTTCAGCCTGTCCGCCTGGCAAGTCTATTCAGAGCCTTCACACGTTAAAAGAATCCTCTAAAACACTTATGTAAGTAATATGTGAACAGTGTAGTTTCTGTTCAGCCTGTACACCTGGCAAGTTTATTCAGAGCCTTCGCGTTAAAAGAATCTTCTAAAATCCTTATGTAAGTAATATGTGAACAGTGTAGATTTGTATTAGACTGTTATGATGCACATGCTGATTTGGATCTATAATTTACACAAATATCAACTTGAACATTTTCCCATGACGGCCCTAAGAGTCCATTCCGTTTAGTAAGACATGAGAATACTTAAATGGTCTTCAGGCCAAGTTCAACATCGATGGACAGACAGACAGCACTGGTAAGTAAGAGGTGAAAATACTTAAATGGTCTTCAGGCCAAGTGCAACATCAATGAATAGAGAGACAGAAAGCACTGGTAAGTAAGAGATGAGAATACTTAAATGGTCTTCAGGCATAGGGCAACATCGATGGACAGAGAGAAGGCACTGGCGTTCAGTGGTGTAGACCTTTTATGCCGATCATAGTGAGTAGTATTGACCCTTTCCCTCATGTAGACGCATGTTGATGCTTTGCAGCACACGTGTTTTGAAAACATTGTGCAAAAATTAGAGGAGATTTTTCGACATTTTGACTTATTCCTTCGCTAACACTATATCATTCCTTTCTCTGACAAGGAATACTTTGGACACATTTTCAATAAAATATTTTTAGTCTTTTTCCATTGCCTTTTCCTGGCATAAATCTGGTTTTCCATCTTATTGACCTCCTATTTCAACTCCAGGATAGCATATTTGATACAAATAATGTTCAAACTAATTGTGCATGCTTATGCAGTACGGTATTCTTGCGTATGACGCGGCGTTAGTAAATTACATCAACAATGAGATGCTCACAGATTCGATATTCGCTTTCCAAAACGCAGACGCGTTTCACGCATATGCAGATGACTTATGAAACCATTATTGCAAAAGGAGAGTTCATCAGTTCGGCAATTATCACACGTCATCTGATAACAATCTTCAATGGATTGACTCCAATGGAAAGGGTCCCCAGCTCACATCTAACGAATCATTATATTATACATCCACACAAACCCGTCAATGTATTCAATAGTCTTCAAACTGTTACCACATGTACATCCACCCATGAACGTATCTGGGGGAAATGGCTTTAATTGTATGTCGAACTCTTCGTTGCTGGGGATTTGCGAGCTCGCGTTTATAAACTCACCGAAAATATATCAAAAGGAGTATTTCTTGTGTGACACAGGGTAAATAAAGATAAGCACGTTCATCAGGCTTCTTGGCTATCAGAGGATATACTGTCATAAATGAATTAACGTATGCTCGCGTTTCAGGTTCATATTATCATGATTATGATCACAATAAACAATGATACAGGAAAACCCTTTCGGATTGTATTGATGATGTGTTTGTTTTATTGGGGGTCTAACGCCGTTGTCAACGGTATTGCAGTCATACCACGGGGATGGAACAACCTACTATTTAAGCAGGACATACGCGTTGAACCAGTCGGGGATCGAACTCTAGACACCAGGTCGGAAATCCCCGACGCTAACCCTCGACAGCAGCGGATTCCATTATGACCCCGTACGTGCACAAAGGAAACACGTTATTTTTTGTGGTGAAGAGTAAAGATACAGGTTCATGAAAATGTCAACAGTAATTAACATTTAGCAGTAGGTAATTTCAAAACGTTAACCTCAATATAAAGCGTTATTGGTATATGGCGTTATACCTAAGTTAAACTTTAACCTCAATATAAAGCGTTATTGGTATATGGCGTTATACCTAAGTTAAACTTTAACCTCAATATAAAGCGTTATAGGTATATGGCGTTATACCTAAGTTAAACTTTAACCTCAATATAAAGCGTTATTGGTATATGGCGTTATACGTTAGTTAAAAGTGTTTTCTTTTTAAACATGTTGGGACATCCAGATAAATAAATAATGTTTATATATGCTGACACATGTTTACTTATGTTTTGGTATAAAAGTGAGGTTGATAACGCAGGAAGGCGCATAACTGGTAACATCTCAACAACTGCGCAATAACGAGACGTACACAAATACAAGATGGATCTTTTGACGTCTAAGATTGTTATTCTATTTTACCTTTCCTGTGTTTTTATCTCAAGTGATTGTTTAGAACCACATTGTTCAAAATTTCACTACGAAGAGAAACTTCTGGAAAAGATGGTCAGGATCGAATTCAAACTTGAACGGATGGAGAAAGGATTCAACGAAATAAAAGCAGAAATTTTAGAAGAGAAACAGAAAGTCCAGGCGCTTGGAGAAACGATACTCAATCAAGTCCAGGAAGAAACAGGAAAGATGAACGACAAGATAGAGGGGTCGATTAAACACAGTTCTACTGAAATGTCAGCTATAGAAAGAGACATGAAGAACATGGGAGAGAAGATGGTTCAAAATGTTATGAGGGCGACGTCTGCCATGGAATTATCACTTCAACAGAACGAAGCGAAATTGATGAGACTTTCTGCTGACTTGCGGTTGTTCCTGAATGAAACACTGAGTAACGTTTCGAGTAAGTAAACTTAAATCTGTCATTTTAATAACCCTTAACATTTCTAGTATTAGATAGATGTTAACATGATATAGGCATATACCGATTGCAATTGTATGTCGATACGACAAGTATGTAAACTTACTAACTCAGGTACTGGTCCTTTGCATGATATACGGCCCTGCGGGTATTAGTGATATACACTGAGCGCGTAAATGAACCAATTGGTCTTTTCAGAAAGAGCTTTGGTATCGCACCTGGACGCTCTTGTATATAAGGCTTATTTTTTAAACTATATGAACTATCAGAGACTTGTATATAGTGAATGATTCCAAATAAAGGCGTATAGAAAGTAAAGCTGATCGTTCAAATAGAGAACATAGTGTCTCTGTCTTGTTCTTGGCTGTAATTTCCTTTCAACCGCCTCTATGTTAATCATCTTTTACTTCTTTACAGGTCTGGTTAAAACACCTGACGTGTTCTTTATGGTCAAAGACCTTGTCAACTTACAAACGTCCGTGAATACGATATTGCAGTTCAAAATTATATTGGAGAACAGAGGTGACGGTTACAATGTCAATGGTATTTTTACAGCTCCTGTTGACGGGGATTACATCTTTACCGCACAATTGTGTCATAATGCAAAAAAATATGTCTATTTTACTTTTATCGTTGGTGACGTCGAACAGAATAGAATGGTTTTAGGTGAAGATTCATATTGGACATGCGGTACAGCTACTCTGC
Organism: Serripes groenlandicus; assembly: GCA_031761405.1. Lineage (NCBI taxonomy): Eukaryota > Metazoa > Mollusca > Bivalvia > Cardiida > Cardiidae > Serripes > Serripes groenlandicus. Next base: position 71,685,195 of record JASEVX010000009.1, read on the forward strand.
TTTCAAGACTGAAAACAGGAGCTCGTGTTGCTATAAAGAACTTCCATTCACCATCACATTTCTTTGGTAACATTTATCGCTGTAATACCTTTTCTGGCTACCTCCTTAGGAAGTATCACACCTAAGTATAAATGAAATTTATAAAATACAATTATAAACTAACACAACCTAGCGCCTAGCCTTGATGAGGTATCGAGTCATAGCTGACGTATTTAATTATAAACTAACACATCCTAGCGCCTAGCCTTGAAGAGGTATCGAGGCATAGCTGACGTATTTAATTATAAACTAACACAACCTAGCGCCTAGCCTTGAAGAGGTATCGAGTCATAGCTGACGTATTTAATTATAAACTAACACAACCTAGCGCCTAGCCTTAAAAAGGTATCGAGGCATAGCTGACGTATTTAATTATAAACTAACACAACCTAGCGCCTAGCCTTAAAGAGGTATCGAGGCATAGCTGACGTATTTAATTATAAACTAACACAACCTAGCGCCTAGCCTTGAAGAGGTATCGAGGCATAGCTGACGTATTTAATTATAAACTAACACAACATAGCGCCTAGCCTTAAAGAGATATCGAGGCATAGCTGACGTATTTAATTATAAACTAACACAACCTAGCGCCTAGCCTTGAAGAGGTATCGAGTCATAGCTGACGTATTTAAGTATAAACTAACACAACCTAGCGCCTAGCCTTAAAGAGGTATCGAGGCATAGCTGACGTATTTAATTATAAACTAACACAACCTAGCGCCTAGCCTTGAAGAGGTATCGAGTCATAGCTGACGTATTTAATCATAAACTAACACAACCTAGCGCCTAGTCTTAAAGAGGTATCGAGGCATAGCTGACGTATTTAATTATAAACTAACACAACCTAGCGCCTAGCCTTGAAGAGGTATCGAGTCATAGCTGACGTATTTAATTATAAACTAACACAACCTAGCGCCTAGCCTTGAAGAGGTATCGAGGCATAGCTGAAGTATTTAATTATAAACTAACACAACCTAGCGCCTAGCCTTAAAGAGGTATCGAGGCATAGCTGAAGTATTTAATTATAAACTAACACAACCTAGCGCCTAGCCTTAAAGAGGTATCGAGGCATAGCTGACGTATTTAATTTACTCTTTCCCACATACATCAACTCTGCAATAGACCACTTTGAAAATATCTTGACAAAAGTATTGAAAATCTCTATAAATAAATGTATGGAAAATGTATAACTACTGAATAGATTTAAAACGCATTGCGGCAAAAGGAAACATTACTGATGATGAGTAATTTCTACATTTCCCAAAATGAGTTCAAACGTTGTCTGCTGCAAAGTCGCCAGAAATCATCTGTATGTGACGACATATCCCATCGGACATTGGGGAAATAGTTCTAGTCTTTTGAAATAATGTTAATTTACGACTGCGGCACATATAAGGCAAACAATCCGGCATGGCCGAGATGTCCGATCTCTGCTCGCAGTCGGCATTGTGAAGTGCCATTTGGCATGAGTCTAAGTCTGTACAAGTATAAGATGTCATAATCTGATATTCACACGTTTAAAAAAGAAATTGTTTCCAATAAATCTGAACCATGGATACCTGTGATAGCGATCAATGTAGTTTGATCATGCGACATTCATGGAGCTTTTATCTCCAAAAATAATTCACCTTTGAAGTTTTGACGGTGGAACCGCCACCAAACAATAAGTATGCATTATGCAGCTGTGGCGTGTGATTTATAAATAATGAACTCATGATAACTCGAGTGTGCTATTACTCGTATATCGCTTTACTCGAATCATGTTATCTACTAGATATGTCTTTAACCCTTTCGTTTCTTAAATAAGAGACAATGATTAACGAACGCTGTTTCTCCTGAAATCTACACTGTTTGCAACTAAGACATTAAATTTTACTAAATTTCCTGTACAACAAAAAATGGGAGTGGTCCAATTTTTAACATGTGAAATTCAGCAGTGAAAGAGTTAAAAACATTGTGGCAGATCAGTAATCCTTACATAAGATAACATGAATATGTTTGGCATTTAATACTGCATACATGTACCTCTAGCCAATCAGAACTACTGCTGTGCTGTGTTTGTGATATGATTTTATATCAACGGCTTGCTTTTCATTAAACGAGGCTGGCAGTACATAAATGAATTTCGTATAAATCCAGGGATCTGTCGAACACGTGGCTTCCCTTTCAAAATATTGCAAGACCACTGTATTATTATACCACATAAGCGTCAGGTACTACTGTTTGTATTGCTTGATAAATGGTTTATTTTGGCCATGTCAGTGTTCAGTGTTTATCTGCCAAATATGTACATACATGTATTGAAATTGATCCATTTCCTGAAATGTACCCCAAATTGTTTGATAAACTATTATATTCAATAATGTTTTGTTTGTATTGTGTTCCATGCATCTTTTAACAATGTTACAGTTATATCACGACGTTTCCAGGTCAAATTACTAGTACTTCTGTACTATTTATCCTGACATAAGTAAGTTAGTTGTAATGCTTACCCCAGAATTCTGAGCGATAAGGAGCGAAATCCATTAATACTATTTCTAAAGTGATTGGTATGACTCGACCGGGGATCCAACCCGCCGCCTTCCACACCCGAGGCAGCACTCTCTCTCTCTTCATCACCGAAGCGGTTTTGTTTTGGTCCATTTCCTGTAGTATAGCTAAACGGATCCATCCATGACATTGGTTCGATCAACTATTATATTCTATTATTTTGTGTTTAGCCCGTGTTTCTGACCTGATCATTAACACTTCAGACAGATTTGAAAAGGGTTTCTGCAGAGCGCATGGATGATGACGAGTGGTTTATACGATTGCCGCTTTAACCATTTCCTTCATACAACACATCTACAGCAGACGATGTTTGGTGTTTATGCATAGCGCATAAATGATGACGAGTGGTTTATACGATTACCGCTTTAACCCTTTCCTTCATACAAAACATCTACAGCAGACGACTTTTGGTGTATCTGCATAGCGCATGCATGATGATGAGTGGTTTATACGATTGCCGCTTTAACCCTTTCCTTCATACAACACATCTACAGCAGACAACTTTTGGTGTATCTGCATAGCGCATGAATGATGACGAGTGGTTTATACGATTACCGCTTTAACCCTTTCCTTCATACAACACATCTACAGCAGACGACTTTTGGTGTATCTGCATAGCGCATGAATGATGACGAGTGGTTTATACGATTACCGCTTTAACCCTTTCCTTCATACAACACATCTACAGCAGACGACTTTTGGTGTTTCTGCATAGCGCATGAATGATGACGAGTGGTTTATACGATTGTCACTTTAACCCTTTCCCTCATACAACACATCTACAGCAGACGACTTTTGGTGTCTCTGCATAGCGCATAAATGATGACGAGTGGTTTATACGATTGCTTCTTTAAACCTTTCCCTCATACAACACATCTGCAGCAGACGACTTTTGGTGTTTCTGCATAGCGCATGAATGATGACGAGTGGTTTATACGATTGCCGCTTTAACCCTTTCCCTCATACAACACATCTACAGACGACTTTTGGTGTTTCTGCATAGCGCATGAATGACGACGAGTGGTTTATACGACTGTCACTTTAACCATTTCCCTCATACAACACATCTGCAGCAGACGACTTTTGGTGTTTCTGCATAGCGCATGAATGATGACGAGTGGTTTATACGATTGTCACTTTAACCATTTCCCGCATACATCACATCTGCAGCAGACGACTTTTGGTGTCTCTGCATAGCGCATGAATGATGACGAGTGGTTTATACGATTGCTTCTTTAAACCTTTCCTTCATACAACACATCTACAGCAGACGACTTTTGGTGTCTCTGCATAGCGCATAAATGTTGACGAGTGGTTTATACAGTTGTCTCTTTAACCCTTCCCCTCATACAACACATCTACAGCAGACGAATTTAATTACATCTTCGCAAAACTATGAAACATCTCTGGAAATGAAAGGTTTACAATTGAATAGAGTTGAAAACATGGTTGCAAAGGGAGAAATGACTCACTTCGCTACAATGGTTCCAAAACTGTTTTGCTGCAAAGATGTCAGAAGGCTTCTGTATGTGTCGAAGTGTTTAACAAGCTTTACTTTCTTCCAAGAACGAAAAACAGGGATCTGTATTTAGCTTCGCTCTGACGTTTCAAATGAAGTCGTACATGAAAAAAAAAATGTTTTTTTCTGAACAGTGTAGGTTCTATTCAGCCTTTCCGCCTGGCAAGTATATTGCGAGCCTTCACACGTTAAAAGAATCCTCTAAAACACTTATGTAAGTTATATGTGAACAGTGTAGGTTCTGTTCAGCCTGTCTACCTGGCGAGTCTGTTCAGAGCCTTCACACGTTAAAAGAATCCTCTAAAACACTTATGTTAGTAATATGTGAACAGTGTAGGTTCTATTCAGCCTGTCTACCTGGCAAGTCTATTCAGAGCCTTCACACATTAAAAGAATCCTCTAAAACTCTTATGTAAGTTATATGTGAACAGTGTAGGTTCTGTTCAGCCTGTCTACCTGGCTAGTCTATTCAGAGCCTTCACACGTTAAAAGAATCCTCTAAAACACTTATGTTAGTAATATGTGAACAGTGTAAGTGTGTGAAGTTGGCAGAGCATTAGACGTTAGACATTAGACTTTCAAAAAAAAAACAAATCGAATGTCTAATTAGACATTAGACATTCGATTAGACATTCGCTAATTTTGATTATCGAATGTCTAATTAGACATTAGACATTCAATTAGACATTCAGAAAAATTGTAAATTTTAAATATCGAATGTCTAATTAGACATTCAGAAAAATCGTAAATTTTAAATATCGAATGTCTAATTTGATATTAGACATTCGATTAGACATTCGCAAATTACAAGATCTATTACCCAAATTCGTCGGAGGTCAATGTACATTCAAAAAACGAATGTCTAATTGGTCAGTTAGACATTAGTCATTCGATTAGACATTCGCAAATTAAGAGATGTAGGTACCAAATTCGTCGGAGGTCATTATACATGCAAAAAACGAATGTCTAATTGGTCAGTTAGACATTAGACATTCGATTAGACATTCGCAAATTACTATGCTTAGGTTCCAAATTCGTCAGAGATCATTGTACATTCAAAAAACGAATGTCTAATTGGTCAGTTAGACATTAGACATTCGATTAGACATTCGCAAATTAAGAGATTTAGGTACCAAATTAGCCGGAGGTCATTATACATGCAAAAAACGAATGTCTAATTGGTCAGTTAGACATAAGACATTCGATTAGACATTCGCAAATTAAGAGATTTAGGTACCAAATTTATCAAAGATCAATGTACATTAAAAAAACGAATGTCTAATTGGTCAGTTAGACATTAGACATTCGATTAGACATTCGCAAATTACAAGATCTATAACCCAAATTCGTCGGAGGTCATTGCACATTCAAAAAACGAATGTCTAATCGGTCAGTTAGACATTAGACATTCGATTAGACATTCGCAAATAACAAGATCTATAACCCAAATTCGTCGGAGGTCATTGTACATTCAAAAAACGAATGTCTAATTGGTCAGTTAGACATTAGACATTCGATTAGACATTCGGAAATTAAGAGATTTAGGTACCAAATTCGTCGGAGGTCATTGCACATTCAAAAAATGAATGTCTAATTGGTCAGTTAGACATTAGACATTCGATTAGACATTCGCAAATTAAGGGATTTAGGTACCAAATTAGTCGACGCTAACCCTCGACAGCAGCGAATTCCATTATGACCCCGTACGTGCACAAAGGAAACACGTTGTTTTTTTGTGGTGAAGAGTAAAGATCCAGGTTCATGAAAATGTCAACAGTAATTAACATTTAGCAGTAGGTAATTTAAGCAGGACATACGCGTTGAACCAGTCGGGGATCGAACTCGAGACACCAGGTCCGAAATCCCCGACGCTAACCCTCGACAGCAGCGAATTCCATTATGACCCCGTACGTGCACAAAGGAAACACGTTGTTTTTGTGTGGTGATGAGTAAAGATCCAGGTCAGTCTGTACATTTACACTGTTGACAAAATAGTTGTAAGAGGCTTCTGTCAACTTGCGTAGAGTGTGACAAGACGGTTTACAGGCTGATCTGAACATACACTACACAAATGGACTAGTATTTATGACAAGTATGGCTAAAGATGGCGTGTAGGTCAACATTTATATTATAGATACTGACAGTATTCGTCATAATTGCATTAAAAGCCTCTGTACCTTGTTAACGTATAATCCAGTCAAACCATCCTGCGATAATGCACATGTTGTTCTAGTTCGTAAAGGCATTCATGTTGTTTTAATGTTGTCAACAGAGAAGTGTCAAAAGCGTACGTCTGCCTCGATATGTTTTATTCTGGTAATTGCAAAACTATCTATGCTGTGTTCAGTTTTAGCTCGCCTGTACAAAGTACTGTTAGAGTCATACTTATCCGCGACGGCTTCCTGTTTCTGTCAAATTTGTTGAATGGTTTAAAAAGTTCACTATATAATGATATATTCCTTTAACATGTTTTACTGATCATTCGATACAGATAAAACATACTGAAATAAGGACACACTATACATTATGAGCAATATAGCATGTTACCACTAACTATTCAAAAGAAAGTCGTTTGCTGCATAAGTATCGAACATAATATGATTTGGAGGTCAAATGCGAACTTCAAAACATGGCATACGTCCTGTATATAGGAGTCTGAAAGTTGACCAATGAAATGCGTATCTATGCAAATAAAGCGATTTGCAACAAACAAGCTTGGGAATTCTCTAGTGAAACTATTTGAAAACAGAGGTTCACCTGAGTCTTCACTATTTGCATGCAGGTTACCAATGACAACTGTTTTTGTATGACACGACCGCGTCGATGTTTTAGTGCTAGAGCATTCACCTCGCTGAGGGATGGCACGGGTTCGAACCTCGATCGGGTCATACCTTACACATTTAAAGACGGTAGTAATGGCTTTCCCTCCTTTGCGCTCAGGACTTTGGGATTGCCAGTACCCTTTGGATCAGAATGAATGGACCAGTTGTACTTATAACTTATCCAGGAAAGCCGTGACATAACAGCACAATTGTTGAACAACAAAACCAACTTTTACATAACACTGTAAAGATCATCAGCAGGTCAGTCAATGTTATCTTAAACAAGACAAAGTTACAAGATGTTAACGATATAAACCCTTGGTATGTAGATAAGACTCAATATCATGCATGTATTGTGTGAATGTATTTAATGAATATATTTACCAATGCTCTTTAGCATTGCTATTTTACTGTTATCGTTGATGACGTTGAACAGAAAAGAATGACTTTAGGTGGTGTTTCTGGTTACACATGCGGTACATGTCCTCTGCTTTCAAAAACAGGAGCTAGTGTTGCTATAAAGATATTCTATTCACCATCACATTTCTATGCTGACAGTCAACCTTTTCTGGTAAGCTCCTTAGAAAGCATCAACACTAAGTATAAATGAATTTATAAAATATAAGTGTAAACTAACGTATGACATGCTTGCGCCTAGCCTTGAAGTGGTATCAAGCCATAGCTCACGTTTTCTAGCGATTTATCCTTTCCAACATACACCAACTATGCAGCAGACTGCTTTGAAAACATGTTGACAAAAATATAGAAAATCTCTAGAATTAATGTATAACTATTGAATAGTGTTGAACCTATTGCGGCAAAAGGAGAAAGTGCTCATCATGGGCAAATTGTCTATCGTTGTCCGCTGAAGAGACGTCAGAAAGCGTCTGTATGTATCAAAGGTTTAAGACAAATATCCCATCATACCACGGGGAAACATTTCTAGCCTTTCGAAATAATGTTAATTTACATCTGCGGTACATATAAAGCAAACAATCCGGCTTGGCCGAGGTGTTCGATATCTGCTTGCGGTCGGCATTGTGAAGTGCCATTTGGCATGAGTCTAAGTCTATACAATGATGACATGTCGATACATTTTCATCATCTGATATTCAGAACTTTTAAAAACTAAACTGTTTTCAATAAATCTGAAGTATGAAGATATGTTATATAAGTTTTTATCATCCACATTCATTGCGATTTCTCGATATGAAAACATATCTTCGCTAGCCAAGGTTACGTTACTTTGTACATAAGTTTTTCCATAAGTACCCTTGGTTGACAGCTTCTTTAGAAATTAAAACCTCTGCTTTGCGATTTCTTTCACCAAAGGCACCTGCATCGTACTTTATGTTTGAAGGTGGAACAACCATCAAACAAAAATATGCATCACGCAGCAGTGCCGTGTGATTTATAAGCAATGAACTCTGGATAACTCAGGCTTGTGACATAATTTTCTAGAACTTTATGTCTAAGGAAAACAGTGCAGCAGCTCTGCAGCCAGAACAACTTCTGTGATATTTGTGTTATATGATTTTTTTCATTGGCTTGCTTTCCATAATAATTGTTTAAGTATAAACGTATAAACAGACTAACAAACATAAAATAAATTTATATAAATCCAGCGATTGCTCGAACACGTAAATAATTCCATGTTATTTCTGCGTTCCCTTTCGACCTTCCGAAGTAGTGTAAGACCATTGTAGTCTCATATCCAATACGCCTCTGGTACTACTGTTTAGATTGCTTGACAAACAGTGTATTGGCCATATGGGTCTTCATTTATGATCTACCAAATATGTACATATGTATTGTACTCTAATGGTTTTATTTTATTCGATTTTATAAGTTATGTTTATATCGTGTTTGACTCCACGGCGTTTCCTTGAAAGTTACCACATTCCTGGTCTTAAAGTTTATGGTATGACCCGGCCGGGGATCGAACTTGCTACCATCCGCACCTAGGCGGACGCACAACACATACACCACCGAAGCGATGTTCTATTGTGTGTAATAAATGTTACTGTTCTGATCATTTGACACTTCAGAGCAGATTTGCATCAGATCTCTGAATATCATATGAATTATTCCGAATGGTTAAAATCCTTTACTACCAACAACTTCGATATACAGAGATCTGTGGTAAGCATCGCCCTGACGTGTCGAATTGGTAGGACAATTTGAGCCCGTCCATGGGGTACGGTACAAGTAGGTCATTCTGAATAGTGAAGAATCTGACGTCTTGTCCACCTCCTTAGTCTTATCAGAATCTACACGAGGTTTTTATGTAAGTAATGTGTGAACGGGGTAGATCTTGATCAGATTGTACAGATGCACATGCTGAGCTGGTTATATACTGTTCACAAAAGCCAACTTGAAGCTTTTCCCATGCACGGGCTTATATCTAACTAGCTAACCGTGTCTGCCGTTAAAACTAGTGCATCCCAAGATCTTGCCCCGCCCATTAAACCAACTGTAACAAATACAACCAGCCTACAACAGACAACTTTGAAAGTAGTTTCAGGAAAATGTAGAATATTTCTTTAAATGGTTATAGATCTACCCTTATATATCAAAGCCATGCACAACAGAAGAATCCGCATCTTCTTACAAACAACTGGAAATGAAGCCCCATTAGTTTTATGCCAATGTACTTTTCAATGATGTCAAAGCGCCATTAAGACTAGATATCGCGCTAGACACGGTTCGTAATAATTGGTTAGTTCGTGATATTTAAACGTATTTTACTTCTTGTATTATGCATGCTATTGTTAGAAATATATACATGTGAATTTTCACGTTTCATGCCGATAAATGACCTTGAAATCATTACATTACACCAGGCCGAAGGAAGTTTGCAAACATCTATTAAATTATTCGTAACACTAAGGGAAAAAGAGAGGAATTCGCCGTGGTCGAGTGGTTAGCGTCGGAGATTTGGGAACATGACAACGATCCCGGCTTCGATCCCCAGTCACTGCAAGGCGGTCATGATGCAGGGTCCTTGTGCAATACAATTGTCCTAGCCTAGCACTGGTTTATTTATCCAGGGATCACGAATTCGTGAACTGTCGCCGTGATATAACTAAAATTAATGTAGACGTAAAACCCCAAAACAAACCAACTGAATGCATAATGCAACTTCGTAGGACAGAGAGACAGCATTTGTATTCAGTAGTGACGGATGTTTATGCCTGCCACTCATCATAAAAGGTATTATTCTTTCATACAGACGCACGTTGACAGCAGTCGACTTTTGAATACATTGTGACAAAAGGAGAAATTGCTTATAATGCATGTGAGAAAGGGTTAAGAAAGCAAGTATTAGAGTGTATGTATAAGAGTCGTGTTCCAGCAAGAATTATGATATTATATGTGACAAGGGCACATAACGATGACGTCTATCGTAACCTTGGTTGTATCTGTATGAAATGATACAGTGTTTGGTTTTGATTGTTGGTGTTTTAGGTCGCTTTCACCATTTCTTTTAGCTATATCATGGCGTTTCCTGGGTAACTAACCAGTACTACTGGTCCATCTATCTTGATACCAGCCAGTCGTTCGGAATGCTAACCCCGCAACCCTGAGCGCAAAGAAGAACAGCCATAACTACCATTTTAAAAGTCTTTGCTATGACCCGGTCGAGATATCACAAAAACCTACACTAATCGGAAATAGTTTAAACTACCATGTCCTATCTCAATCAGTAATAAATGAGAGGCGTTAACAGATTGGGGGTCGTGTTACCACTGCAGCATGGCGTCACTTAAAGGTACATGGACATTGTGTAAGTGGAGCTACACTAATAGCTGTTTGTCAGAAATAACTTATATGTCTTTATTACATGTAGACGGAAAGTGTAGGCTCTGGTGAGACTGTGTGATATAAACGCTCCTTGTGAGTCCGCAGTTCTCGCACAGACAACAAGACTCGCGGCCAAACCATTTACTAACCCCTCTCTATTTGATGAGTTTTCTTTCAAATATGAATAAGCCGCGTTATGAGAAGCTCACAAATTTACTGGTTGTCTCATTTTCAATAGACAAATTTTTAAAAATAAGAAAACAAGAAATATGAAAAGTAGCTCAAAACATGCATTTTTTATGTTTTGAACCCAGAATCATTAAATCGGTATTCCAAAGCGTTTTGTTTCTCCTCTGTTGTTATAAAAGCAAATGATACTTGAAAATGTTCATGCTATATGCTAGAATATTTGATTTTAAAACTATCAGTGAAATGGCAGCCATTGTATCTGTTAAGCAATTATTGCTGGGTTTTCATCTAGTTTGCTTTTATATCAACTGGATTATGGCATGTTTGATATAAAGAATTGTTTACCAATGTGTGCATGTATATGCAGCAGTGTCTTCTTGTGTATGACGCGGCGTATGTAAAGTTCAGCAAATTTCAACGAGACCTCTTAGAGATTCGACCTACCCTTTCCAAAATGCAGAGTTGTTTGACGCACATATGCAGACCACTTCTAAAAGCATTGTTGCAAAAGGAGAAAATTATCATTACTAGAGCAATTTCCCATTTTGCCACAATTTTGAATATATTCAATCAATATATTTTGATTTATAAGGATAGTTTGTGCCTAGAAGTTTACAAAGCCGTCTGTTGTAGATGTGTTGACGGAGGAAATTGTTTATGGTTCCTTTTTTACATGAAACGAAATTACCCTATTTATGAGATTCAACTGATATTGTATTATCTTACGCTCTCTGATAACACGCTACAATGTAGTGACTTAAAGGGAAAGGCTCCCAAGCTCACACTTAACGAATGATTATATTATACACACACACAGTCCTGTCAATGTCTTCAATATTCTTCAAACCGTTAACACGTGTACATCTGTCCATAAACATATCAGATAAAATACTAGATGTGTGTGTCAACCTCCCATTGCTGAGTATTTGTAAATACGCGTATATCAGCTCTCCCAAAGTATATCAAAAGGCGTATCTAATGTGTGATACAGTGTAAATAAAGATACAACAAGGATAAACATGTTCAAAACACGTTCAGTCATAGCACTGTCACGGAACCGACCAGCGATAGGCAAGGAAATATGCGTTGATCCAGAGCACTTCAGGATGATCGCCGCGATCGAGAATTGAACCTGTGACAACCGGTCCAAAATCCCCGACGCTAACCCCCTCCATAGTGGCAGAATTGTATATGCGTCTGTAAGTACACAAAGGTACAAGTTGGCTTTTGGAAACAGTATAGATCCAGATCAGCATATACAACTACACTGTTTACGTATTAGTAGTAAGAGGCTTCTGTTAACTTGTGTATGTAACGTTCCCTTTCTACTTGTGTATGTAACATTCCCTTTCTCCTTGTGTATGTAACGTTCCCTTTCTAGTTGTGTATGTAACGTTCCCTTTCTCCTTGTGTATGTAACGTTCCCTTTCTCCTTGTGTATGTAACGTTCCCTTTCTACTTGTGTATTCAACGTTCCCTTTCTACTTGTGTATGTAACGTTCCCTTTCTCCTTGTGTATGTAACGTTCCCTTTCTACTTGTGTATTCAACGTTCCCTTTCTACTTGTGTATGTAACGTTCCCTTTCTACTTGTGTATGTAACGTTTCCTCTCTCATTTTTGGCTGGTTTTTTGTTTGTCTCTTAGAACTTTTCGTCGTGTTATGTAATAATTAAGTCTGTGTGACAATATTTAATATTTAATATTTACCTCTCGCATATGATACAATACTGATTCATTGAACATATAACAATATCAATCTGTATACGTCATTTTAGTCGCACCTTCTTTTACCAGGATTTTAAGTAATGGTCATAGTTGCCCAAAGTGGCCATAATCTATACGCAACACCATCTTCCCCTAAACATGACGTAGTTACTTTTGAAATGACACAAATTTCTTGAAAATAACTTACTGTGTGACTTTCTATATACGAGAAACAATAGTACACGATGTTCTAATTGACAAATCAAGAACAGAAATATTAATCGGCGTTGTACGAAGTAAATAAAAATGTATACATTTCTGTTGTCTGGGGAAAAACTCAATTTTATATTTAGACAGGATGTGTTTGCTTTATTATTCTTTCACGTTACGTTATCATTTATATTCTAGCAAAACAGAAAAAGTTGGACATTGCCTCAGACCGTCTTGTTTTAGTTTCATAAAAATGTCAACAGTTAACATTAAGAAGTAGGTAATTTCAAAACGTTAACCTCAATATAAAGCGTTATTGGTATATGGCGTTATACCGAAGTTAAACATTAACCTCAATATAAAGCGTTATTGGTATATGGCGTTATACGTTAGTTAAAAGGGTTTTCTTTTAAAACATGTTGGGACACCCTGAAAAATAAATATGGTTGTTATATGCTGACACATGTTTACTTATGCTATGGTATAAAAGTGAGGTTGATAACGCAGGTAGGCGCATAACTGGTAACATCTCAACGACTGCGCAGTAACGAGACGTACACAAATACAAAATGGATCTTTTGACGTCTAAGATTGTTATTCTATTCTACCTTTCCTGTGTTTTTATCTCAACTGATTGTTTAGAACCACATTGTTCAAAATTTCACTACGAAGAGAAACTTCTTGAGAAGATGGTCAGAATCGAATTTAAACTTGAACGGATGGAGAAAGGATTCAACGTAATAAAAGCAGATATTTTAGAAGAGAAACAGAAAGTCCAGGCGCTTGGAGAAACGATACTGACTCAAGTCCAGGAAGAAACAGGAAAGATGAAGGACAAGATAGAGGGGTCGATTAAACACAGTTCTACTAAACTGGCAGCTATGGAAAAAGACATGAAGAACGTGGAAGAGAAGATGGTTCAAGATGTTATGAAGGCAACATCTGCCATGCAATTATCGCTTCAACAGAACGAAGCGAAATTGATGAGACTTTCTGCTGACTTGCGGATACTGAGTAATGTTACAAGTAAGTAAACTTAAATCTGTCATTTTAATAACCTATAACATATCCAATATTAAATAGATGTTGAAATTATGTAGGCATTTACCGATTATACTTGTATGTCGTTACTACAAGTATGTTAACTTAAATCTGTCATTTTAATAACATATAACATTTCCAATATTAAATAGATGTTGAAATTATGTAGGTATTTACCGATTATACTTGTATGTCGCTACGACAAGTATGTAAACTTAAATCTGTCATTTTAATAACCTACAACATTTCCAATATTAAATAGATGTTGAAATTATGTAGGCATTTACCGATTATACTTGTATGTCGCTACGACAAGTATGTAAACTTAAATCTGTCATTTTAATAACCTACAACATTTCCAATATTAGATAGATGTTGAAATGTTATAGGCATTTACCGATTATACTTGTATGTCGTTACTACAAGTATGTAAACTTACTAACTCAGGTACCGATTATACTTGTATGTCGTTACTACAAGTATGTAAACTTACTAACTCAGGTACCGATTATACTTGTATGTCGTTACTACAAGTATGTAAACTTACTAACTCAGGTACCGATTATACTTGTATGTCGTTACTACAAGTATGTAAACTTACTAACTCAGGTACCGATTATACTTGTATGTCGTTACTACAAGTATGTAAACTTACTAACTCAGGTACCGATTATACTTGTATGTCGTTACTACAAGTATGTAAACTTACTAACTCAGGTACCGATTATACTTGTATGTCGTTACTACAAGTATGTAAACTTACTAACTCAGATACCGGAATACGGTCCTGCTGGTATCAGTGATATACAGTGAGCACGTAAATGAACCAATTAGTCTTTTCAGAAAGATCGTTGGTATCGCACCGGGACGCTCTTATATCTAAGGCTATTTGTTTTAAATTATCTGCACCTATCAGAGACTTGTACATAGTGAATGAATCCAGAAAAAGGCGTATAGAAAATAAAGTTTATCATTCAATTTGAGAATTTGATGTCTAGCTCTGTCTCTATCTAAATGAACGACATGGAAGTGTTCGATGATCTTCTTCTTGGATGGAATTTCCTTTCAACCGCCTCTTTGTTAATCATCTGTTACCTCTTTACAGGTCTGGTTAAAACACCTGACGTGTTCTTTATGGTCAAAGACATTGTCAACTTACAACCGTCCGTGAATACGATATTGGAGTTCAAAACTATCGTGGAGAACAGAGGTGACGGTTACAACGGCAATGGTATATTTACAGCTCCTGTTGACGGGGATTACATCTTTACCGCACAATTGTGTCATTATGTAAAAAAATATGTCTATTTTACTTTTATCGTTGATGACGTCGATCAGAATAGAATGGTTTTAGGTGACGGTTCACATTTCACGTGCGGTACATCTACTCTGCTTTCAAGACTGAAAACAGGAGCTCGTGTTGCTATAAAGAACTTCATTTCATCATCACATTTCTATGGTGACGTTCATCGCTGGAATACCTTTTCTGGCTACCTCCTTAGGAAGTATCACACCTAAGTATAAATACAATTTATAAAATACAATTATAAACTATCACATCCTAGCGCCTAGCCTTGAAGAGGTATCGAGTCATAGCTGACGTATTTAATTTACTCTTTCCAACATACATCAACACTGCAACAGACCACTTTGAAAACATCTTGACAAAAGTATGGAAAATTTCTATAAATAAATGTATTGCTATTGAAAAGAGTTAATGCACATTGCGGCAAAAGGAATAAATACTGATAATTAGTAATTTCTCCATTTACCACACTGTTTTCAAACGGTGTCTGCTGGAGAGTCGCCAAAAAGCATCTGTATGTGACCACATATCCCATCATACATTGGGGAAACGTTTCTAGCTTTTTGGAATAATGTTAATTTACGACTGTGGCACATATAAGGCAAACAATCTGATATTGACACTTTTAAAAAAATAAATTGTTTACAATTAATCTGAACCACGGATACCTGCGATAAAAATCTGCGTAGTTTCATCATGCAACATTCATGAAGCTTTTATCCGCCAAAAATAGTCTTCACCTTTGACGTTTTGACGGTGGAACCATCACCAAGCAATAAGTATGCATCATACAGCTGTTGCGTGTGATTTATAAACACTGAACTAATGATAACTCGAGTGTGCTATTACTCGTTTATATCGCTTTACTCGAATTATTGTAAGTACTGTGATTTATAAACAATGAACTCATGATAACTCGATTGTACTAGTACTCGTATATATCGCTTTACTCGAATCATTGTAAGAACTGTGATTTATAAACAATGAACTCATGATAACTCGAGTGTGCTATTACTCGTATATATCGCTTTACTTGAATCATTGTAAGTACTGTGATTTATAAACAATGAACTCATGATAACTCGAGTGTGGTATTACTCGTATATATCGCTTTACTCGAATCATTGTAAGTACTGTGAATTATAAACAATGAACTCGTGATAACTCAAGTGTGCTATTACTCGTATATCTAGCTTTACTCGAATTATGATAAGTACTGTGATTTATAATCAATGAACTCATGATAACTCGAGTGTGCTATTAATCATATATATCGCTTTACTCGAATCAGTGTAAGTACTGTGATTTATAAACAATGAACTCATGATAAGTCGAGTGTCCTATTCCTCGTTTATATCGCTGACATCGAGCGTGATTAATCCAATAAGTATGCATCATGTGACGTGTGATATATAAACACTGAATTCATGATAACTCGAGTATGCTATTACTCGTATATATCGCTTTACTCGAAATATTGTAAGTACTGTGATTTATAAACAATGAACTCATGATAACTCGAGTATCCTATTACTCGTATATATCGCTTTACTCGAATCATTGTAAGTACTGTGATTTATAAACAATGAACTCATGATAACTCGAGTGTCCTATTACTAGTATATATCGCTTTACTCGAATTATTAAAAGTACTTTGATTTATAAACAATGAACTCATGATAACTCGAGTGTGCTATTTCTCGTATATATCGCTTTACTCGAATCATTGTATGTACTGTGATTTATAAACAATGAACAACTCATGATAACTCAAGTGTGCTATTACTCGTATATCTAGCTTTACTCGAGATATTGTAAGTACTGTGATTTATAAACAATGAACTCATGATAACTCGAGTGTCCTATTACTAGTATATATCGCTTTACTCGAATCATTGTAAGTACTGTGATTTATAAACTCTGAACTCATGATAACTCGAGTGTTCTATTACTCGTATATATCGCTTTACTCAAATCATGTTATCTACTAGATATGTCTTTAACCCTTTCGTTGCCAAAGGCATTTAAAGAACTTTGATAACAATACAGATTCAGTTGAGACATCTCATAACGAGCGCTATCTCTCCTGAATGACAAATGGTTTTATCTGGCCAGGTAAGTGTTCAGTGTTTATCTGCCAAATATGATCTATCGAAATTGTTCCATTTCCTGTAATGTACCCCAAATTGTTTAATAAACTATTATATTCAATAATGTTTTGTTCATATTGTGTTCCATGCATCTTTTAACAATCTTACCGTTATATCACGACGTTTCCCGGTCAAATTACCAGTACTTCTGTTCTATTTATCCTGACATAAGCGAGTTAGTTGTAATGCTAACCCCCACAATCCTGAGTGCTAAGGATTGAAAGCCATTAATACCATTTCTTCAGTAATTGGTATGACCCGGCCGGAGATCCAACCCGACGCCTCCCGCACCCGAGGCAGACCTTCTCCCTCTACACCACCGATGTGGTTTTCTTTAGGTTCATTTTCTGTAATAAAGCTAAAAGGGTCCATCCATGTCATGTGTTCGATCAACTTTACTGTTATATTATGTTGTGTTGAGTCCGTGACTCTGACCTGATCATTAACACTTTAGACAGATTTGAAAAGGGTTTATGCATAGCGCATGAATGATGACGAGTGGTTTATACGATTGCCTCTTTAACCCTTTCCCTCATACATCATATCTACAGCAGACGACTTTTGGTGTTTCTGCATAGCGCATGAATGAAGACGAGTGGTTTATACGATTGCCTCTTTAACCCTTTCCCTCATACAACACATCTACAGCAGACGACTTTTGGTGTCCCTGCATAGCGCATGGATGCTGACGAGTGGTTTATACGATTGCTGCTTTAACCCTTTCCCTTATACAACACATCTACAGCAGACGACTTTTGGTGTTTCTGAATAGCGCATGAATGATGACGAGTGGTTTATACGATTGCTGCTTTAACCCTTTCCCTCATACAACACATCTACAGCAGACGACTTTTGGTGTCTCTGCATAGCGCATGAATGATGACGAGTGGTTTATACGATTGTCGCTTTAACCCTTCCCCTCATACATCACATCTACAGCAGACGACTTTTGGTGTCTCTGCATAGCGCATGATGACGAGTGGTTTATACGATTGCATCTTTAACCCTTTCCCTCATACAACACATCTACAGCAGACGACTTTTGGTGTTTCTGCATAGCGCATAAATGATGACGAGTGGTTTATACGATTGTCGCTTTAACCCTTCCCCTCATACATCACATCTACAGCAGACGACTTTTGGTGTCTCTGCATAGCGCATGATGACGAGTGGTTTATACGATTGCATCTTTAACCATTTCCCTAATACAACACATCTACAGCAGACGACTTTTGGTGGCTCTGCATAGCTCATGAATGATGACGAGTGGTTTATACGATTGCCGCTTTAACCCTTTCCCCCATACATCACATCTACAACAGACGACTTTTGGTATTTCTGCATAGCGCATGAATGATGACGAGTGGTTTATACGATTGCCGCTTTAACCCTTTCCCTCCTACAACACATCTGCAGCAGACGGCTTTTGATGTTTCTGCATAGCGCATGAATGATGACGAGTTGTTTATACGATTGCCGCTTTAACCCTTTCCTTCATACAACATATCTACAGCAGACGACTTTAATAACATCTTCCCAAAACTGTAAAACATCTCTGTAAATGAAAGTTATACAAATGAATAGAGTTGAAAACATGGTTGCAAAAAGATAAATTACTCCCTTCGCTACAATGATTTCAAAAATCATTTGCTGCAAAGCTGGCAGAAAGATTTTGTATGTGTCGAAGAGTTAAACATGCTTTACTTCCCCTCAAAACGATAAACAGAGATTTGTATTAAGCATCGCTCTGACGTTTCAAATGAACTCGTGCATGAAACAAAGTAGAATTCTTTTTTTCTGAACAGTGTAGGTCTGTTCACCCTGTCCACCTAGGAAGTCTTATCAGAGCCTCAATGACGACCCTTCGATCCTAAGAGGCCGTTCCGTAAAGTAAGACATAAGAATACCTAATTGGTATGCCAAGTCTAGTTAGAGCCTACACAATTTGACAGAATCTTCTAAAACGCTTATGTAAGTAATATGTGAACAGTGTAGGTTCTGTTTAGCCTGTCCACCTGGCAAGTCTATTCAGAGCCTTCACACGTTAAAAGAATCCTCTAAAACACTTATGTAAGTAATATGTGAACAGTGTATGTTCTGTTCAGCCTGTCCACCTGGCAAGATTATTCAGAGCCTTCACACGTTAAAAGAATCCTCTAAAACGCTTATGTAAGTTATATGTGAACAGTGTATGTTCTGTTCAGCATGTTCACCTGGCAAGTTTATTCAGAGCCTTCACACGTTAAAAGAATCCTCTAAAACACTTATGTAAGTTATATGTGAACAGTGTAGGTTCTGTTCAGCCTGTCCACCTGGCAAGTCTATTCAGAGCCTTCATACGTCATAAGAATCCTCTAAAACACTTATGTAAGTAATATGTTAACAGTGTAGATCTGTATTAGACTGTCCAGATGCACATGCTGATTTGGATCTATAATTTTCACAAATGTCAACATGAACATATTCCCATCTCGACCCTACGACCCTAAGAGGCAGTTCCGTAAAGTAAGCGATGAGAATACTTAAATGGTCTTCAGGCCAAGTGCAACATTAATTAACAGCCAGACAGACAGCACTGGCGTTCAGTGGTGAAGACCTTTAATGCCACTCATCATGAAGAGTATTATCCTTCATATAGACGCATTTTCGTGCCTCTGATGCAGACGAATTTTGAAAACATTGTGCCAAAATGAGAAATTATTCATAATGAGCAGTTTTCTTTTTGCCACGTTTTCAACACTATTCAATTCAATTACCCTTCCATTATGTGAGATTTTTCGTATTTTTGACTTATTCCTTCTCCAACACTATATCATTCCTTTTTCTGACAAAGAATACTTTGAACACATTTTCAGTAGAAAAATATTTAGAAATGCAAAAATAGGAATCGCTCAGAAAAAGCCTTTTTCCATGCCCTTTCCTGGTATAAACTTGGTTTTCGATCTAATTTGCCTTCTATTTCTACTCCAATATAGCATGTTTGATACAAGACAGTTTTAAACTTATTGTGCTTGCAAATGCAGGACGGTAATCTTGCGTATGACGCGGCGTATGACCCATGAAAACATTGTTTCAAATGGAGAGTTCATCAGTTGAGAATTTTTCCTTTGGACAATTTTCAATATTTTCACTAAATGTACTGTTATTTATAAGGATATTTATGCCTTAAAATATACATAAACGTCTGTTGTAGATGTGATGTAAGTAGAATAACAATCTACAATGGAGTGACTCCGGTGTAAAGGGTCCCAGCTCACAACTAACGAATGGTTATATAAAACATCCATACAGACCCGTCAATGTCTTCTTTAGTATTCAAACCGTTAGCACATGCACATCCATCAATGAACATACATGTAAAAGGCTATAATTGTATGTCTAACTCTTCGCTGCTGGGTCATCGTCAGTTCCCGTTTATATGCTCACCGAAGATATACAAAAAGTAGTTTTGTTAAAAACAATAGATAAAACAATGCTAGACATTTTCAAAGAACGTTCCTTCAGGATTCTTGGCTATCAGAGGATATACTGTCATAATTGAATTAACCGATGCTTGCGTTTCACGTTCATATTATCATGAGATTGATCACAATGAACAATGCTAACGGAAAACCCTTTCGGATTGTAGTTATGATGTGTTGGTTTTATTGGGGGTTTAACGCCGTTGCAGTCATAACACGGAGATGGAACAAACTAGTATTCAAACAGGACATACGCATTGAACCAGGTCACACCGCCATGATCGCCGCGGACGAGGATTGAACCCGAGACACCAGGTCCGAAATCCCCGACGCTTACCTTCGACAGCAGCGGATTCCATTATGATCCCTATGTACTCAAAGGAAACAAGTTGTTTTTTATGAACAATATAGATCCAGATCAGCCTGTACATCACGAGATACAAAATCGTGCGTACGAGCTACAATCTCGTGCGCACGAGATAAAAGAAATCGTATGTAATTTATAAAATTGTGTGTGTCCGTTTAGAGCTGCCGTACTAAACGGACACACACATTTTTATAAATTACTTACGAATTTGTTTTGATCTCATGCGCACGAGATAAAAAAAAATAGAGATACTATGTCGTGCGAACGAGATACTATCTCGTGCGCACGAGATACTAAGTCGTACGAACGAGATACTATCTCGTGCGCACGAGATAAAAAAAAATCACGTGTGTCCCTTTAGAGCTGCCGTACTTTAGAGCTGCCGTACAACCAGCCTACAACAGACGACTTTAAAAGTAGTTTCAGAAAAATGTAGAAGATTTCTTTAAATGCTTATACCCTTATATATCAAAGTCATGCTCAAAAGAACAATCCGCATCATCTAACAAAAAACTTGAAATGTAGACCTATTAGTTTAATGCCAATGTACTTTTCACTGATGTCAAAGCGCAATGTTTTTAAGACTAGATATTGCTAGACGCAGTTCGTAAAGTTCATGATATTTGAACATAGTTTTATTAATGTTCACGTTTCATGTCGATAAATAACCTTGAAATCATTACGTTTCACCAGGCATAAGGATGTTTGCAAACGTCTATTAAATTATTCGTAACAATTAGGGGAACAAACGGGATTCGCCGTGGTCGAGTGGTTAGAGTGGTTAGCGTCGTGGATAGGGAACAGGCTTCGATCACCAGTCACTGCAGGGTGGTCATGGTAACTTGCCCTTTGGCAAGGCAATTTTTCTAGCCTAGTACTGGTTTATTTATTATTATAATGAGCAAATTCTCCTTATGCCACAACCTTTTCAACTCTATTTAATGATTAATTTGATACATGTGAGAAAGGGTTGAGAAAGTAAGTATTAGAGTGTATGTATAAGAGTCGAGAAGTTTTCCAGCAAGGTTTACGATATTATATGTGACAATGGCAGATATCGTAACCTTGTATGTAGATGTATCTTTATAAAATGAAGACACAGTGTTTGGTTTTGATTATTTGGTGTTTTACGCCGCTTTTAACATTTTTTGAGCTATTTCATAGTATTTCCTTGGTAACCTACCCGTACTATTGGTCCATCCATCCTGACACCAGCCAGTCAGTAGTAATGCTAACCCCGCAAAACTAAGCACAAAGTAGAACAGCCATAACTACCATTTTAAAAGTCTTTGGTATGACCCGGTCGAGGATCAAACCCGCGACCTCTCGAACCCGAAGTTGACGCTCTACCACTACACCACCGAGGCAGACAATCTACCACTCCACCACCGAAGCGGTGTTTGAACGAACTGTGTCAAACGAGAACAAAGTCTGAATGTAAAAACATTGGTATATAATCAGTTACAGGACTACATTAGGATAAGGGGTTAACAGTTTTAATCAAGGAAATGTCATTTATCCCTGCGGTAGTCATAAAAACCTACATTATCGGAAATAGTTTAAACAACCCTACACTATCTCAAACCATAATAAATGAGAGGCGTCAAGAAATAGGGGAGGGGTCGTGTTACCACTTCAGCAAGGCGTCACTTAAAGGTACATGTATATAGTGTTAGTGGAGCTACACTAATAGCTTTTTATCAGAAATTACTTATATGTCTGTATTACCTGTAGACGGAACGTGTAGGCTCTGGTGAGACTGTGTGGTATACACGCTTCTTGTGAGTCCTTATAGTAGATGCATATTGCCGGTTCTGGGACATTTTCCATTTCCCTACCATTTTCCTGGTCCACCATAACTTTATAACCTCTCTATGACTCAATCTCTATTCATTTACCAAAAATCGATTTGGTTGTATGATAACGCGTTTTCTTTTCTTTCCGCGTTTCCTTTTCTTTCGCGTTTTCTTTTCTTTCGCGGGGTCCTCTCCTGCGAGGTCGTGGGGTCCTCTCTTACACCTCTTGTGGGGTCCTCTCTTGTGGGGCTCGTGGGGGTTCTCTCGGGGATTCCTACAGGCGCCAATGACCATAAGCTAACGTGTGTACGCCATCCTCCTGAATGACCCGCTTGTTTCCTGGAAGATGATGATTTCCTCCGTGTACATCTCATGTCCATGACTCCGTATTACATTCTTTTTCTTCATCTGTTCTTTTCTACTAAACAGACAGGTCTTGTAGATAAGATTTTTTTTTTTTTACTCACTTGTATTGAAAAACATTTTGTTTAACTTTCAAGCTTATCTTTAAAATTCAAAATCCATGAGAGTGCCTTTACTTTCTTTTTAATATTATTAACTTTTACATTAAGATTTTTATCTACTTCTTCTTGATCATGTAAAAATTGTAAAAAATAAATTTTATTTGTTCATTTTATTTTTCTTGGTCATGTAAATGTTTATTAATATAAGCTCTCAGTTCATCTATATAATGCTTGGTTGCAGCATCCTGATCATCTAATGGATCAACACCATTAGAAATGTTATGGGTATTCATATTGAGTGTACCTGATGCTGACTTCGTGCCATCCATTCTTAAAAATTGTTGAAGAGCAATATCCTTTTGTGAACCCGCATAATGCTTGGTTGCAGCATCCTGATCATCTAATGGATCAACAACATTAGATATTCTGTTTGTATCCATATTTAGTGGACCGGATGCCGTACTTGTCCCATCCCTTCTTAAAAAAATATTGTTTATGTAAGTAATACTTACCCCGGAGTCTGATGTATTAAATTCACTAGAAAACGACCAAATCTTTCGACAGGATTTTTGTTTAAACAATATCCTTTTTTTTTAAATCAGATTGTTGATAATGTTTTGCAAGCTATCTCCATCTGACAATAGTTTTCAAAACATACAAGCATAGATGTCCATATATAACTGTCCTCGCCTTTTGAACTTGATGAGTGTTGTATGTAATTTGTTGTTTTGATCGTCTGCTTCCGACGCTCTGTGCTAAATAGTTTATCAACTCAACTCAGTAGGTGGTTGTAAACCATAGCTATCAAAATAGAACTTGTTTTTTCCATCTTTCCACTATGCAGCCCAATGTGTGCCACCACCAGTACCAGTTCCATATTGATCATTTAGGTTGTCGTTGTCATCTAGGTTGAGTATACCACACTCCTTTTTTTTAAGACGACCAACCAACTCATTACGCATAAACACCCCTCTAAAATGTGGTATTTTTAATAACTTGACAGCATCTATCAATTCTAGATTGCTTAATGGTTTGTTTAGTAGAACTACATTGTCAAGTGATATGTACATTTCATATAAACTATATTTTTGTTAGTGCCCTAATATCAACCCATGAATTAAACCACTCTGGATAACCAAACCACTTTACAAAAGCCTTTTTACCCGTTTTTCGTATAACCTTCTCAATCCTAAACATCTCTTGGTTAGTCTTTTGAAGCTCCTGCTCGTAGAATGTACCTTGAATTTCCTCTTCGTTGTAGTCTCTAATTGTGTATGTTACAAGGTTGGTATACTGAATCTCTGATACTGTAAACACCTCCTCAGTCCATCTTGGTGTGTACCCCTTCTCAAACGTCCTCTTCTTTTTAGTAATCCTAACCCTATTACCAACAGCAAATTTTGGTTCTGAGTGACTTGTTGGCATATCCTTATACAGATTTCTATACACACAATTCTCATTCTGTTTCATACTAGCTTCTACAGGAGTCATCTTTAACGAAGAATGCTTTGTGATGTTATATTGATCTACAAGATAATTCAATATATTAATGTATTTCCTGGTGAAATTAGCGGTGAAGTACTTCCACATTTGTTCCTTCATTGTTCTGTTCCATCTCTCAACCACATATTACTTTTCTTCATTCTCCGTACTATAGATCTCAACAAGGTGTTTGTACATTCTTGTTATAGAACTCTTTACCCTTGTCCACCCACATTTTCTTCGTCTCCGCTCCTTTAAGATCTGCTTCAATGCATCTGCAACAGACTTTCCAGTTTTATTTTTTAGCGGTATCATCCAACCATACTTTGAAAATATGTAAATTACAGTCAACAAGTACTTGAAGTTTTTGTTTTCTCTGCAAAAGCTCTGCATGTCTACTGACATGTATTAACTGGCTTGTGTAATTCTTTAGCAAATTGTTTAGTCCAAACAATTTGAGCTTTTTTTAGGTTGTTTAACGCCCATTCCAAAGTTCATCTTAGTTCCAATTATGTTTTGGACGATGCTTCGGTCTAACCTTTCACGTATAGATGGGTTGTAAATCCCATCCAACTCGTTAATCATGCTCTTATCACACACAGTATTTCTCGTGACGGTGTATTTATTTTTAGCATAACACACATCATGATGATATGCATCTTTATCAACACGATTTATTGGTATGCTCAAAGGCTTAGGAGTCATGTCTATATGCAGCCTTTTGTTAAGCTTTGTTCCAGAGCCAGTAAAGTTATGACCTGGCATATGCATTTCAAAAGGTAGCTTGTTGATTAGGTTGTTGACAAATTCTTTACCCTTGACATTACAGGGTGTTTTAACGAATTAAGTTTTTGTAGAACTGCAAACGCTACATTTACCCTTCTTCATATTTCTTCCATTTTTAGTGACAAGAGTTTCCAAGCAATAAGTATCAGTAAGCTCTCGACATTTCACACAATACATTGTCATTTGTTTTTAATATAAAAGAATATTGTTTATATTAAAAAAAATGGAAGTTAAAGATCTCTCGTGGAATGAAATGCAATCCAAAAGGTTTAATCACCCTTCACTCCACAAGTCAATACGGGGAGTAATTATTGGAAAGTCAGGTTGTGGAAAGACTACCTTGCTGTTGAATCTGCTACTCAATGCGGGTTGGTTAGACTACAATCAATTATCTATATTTGGTAAAAGTTTTTTTCAACCAGAGTATAGGATATTGAAAAAGGCTTTTGAGGAAAAGCTTCCCCTTCCTAAAGAAGCGATCATACAGGTATTTAACAATCAGGAGGAGATTATGAGTATGGATGCTTCCCCAGAAGCTATAGTTGAGGAGATAAAAATTTAAGATACAAGTCTGACATAAAATGCAGCTTTTACTAGACGTCAGAGGATGTACCAGATCCACGTGAACTTAGTCCAAACAACAAGAACCTTATGATCTTTGATGATCTGTTGCTTGAAAAGCAGAACACATGTGAGTCATACTACATTCGTGGAAAACATTAAAACGTGGACTGTTTCTACCTATCACAAATCTATTTTAAACTCCTGAGACAGACTATCCGCGAGAATGCAAACTTTATCGTTCTGTTCCCCCAAAATCTTAAGAACATTAACCACATCTACAACGATCATGTCAGCAGTGATATGTCAAACGATGAGTTTATAATTTTATGTAAAGAGACATGGGTTTGATAATTGTTACATCTCATAAAAAGGTGATTTATTTAAAAAAAAAAATGAAAAAAAGCTTAAAAGAAAAGAAATCTATTATAAAATGAATGCAAACAATATTGATCTGCTAGCACGGATAGCAACACATACAGAACCTAAACGCTCATTCCAGATTGTGGTGAGTGATGATAGTACACATATCAAAACAGATTTAATCCACCATTACAACTCAATAAGAAGTATGAAATGGCTCTAGTCAACCCAGACACGTACTACAGCTTTCCAAACATCGATTCTACAAACAACGTCTTTAGATACTCTCATGACGGGGGTAATTCATGGATGAAGATTATTATCCCTATAGAAAGTTATTAAATCAGAGATCTTAACGCAACTATTCAGTCAAAAATGAGGCAAAATGGTCACTATAACACCCACAATGATGATGATTACTATATAATGTTATCAGCTAATTCTAATACTCAGAAAGTCATACTCACGTTAAAAAACAACTATCAAGTTAATTTTGATAAGGGTAATACTAATCTCAGAAAGGTTTTAGGGTTTAAGAGTAATATTTATAGTGATCACTATAATGAGTATGAAAATGTGGTTGATATTATGTCCATCAGTAGTATATTCGTCAACGTAGATGTAATTGCAGGCTCGTTTGTGAATGGAATATCAACACCTACAATATATAGCTTTTTCCCTAACGTCTCATCTGGATATAAAATCATTGAAATCCCGAAAAACTTAGTGTATCTTCCTGTAACGATGGACACGATCTATAGGATGGATACAATTTTAACAGACCAAGACGGAAAACAGCTTAATCTCCGAGGAGAACAGTTGACTATACGATTTCATATCCGAGAGCTTTGATTTAAAAAAAAAGAATATTGTATAAAACAAAAGATGAGTTATACAAATGTAAAAGTGTCAATTTCAGACGGTCAAAAGGAGACTAGCAGGTTTAGTATATAAAGTAGCTCCTTTTCTAATGAAATCAGTTCTCCCATCCTCAGGTATTGGAGCTCTGTCAAAGTTAATGGGTAAAGGATTATACCTTAAAAAGGGTGGATGTGTTTGTCAGGTAGAAACAGACGGAAAAGGACTCTATTTGGGACAATCGAGTGGTTCTGGGTTTGAATCAGTGGGGGATGGTTTGTATCTGAAAACAGAGGGTGGTCTTTATAATGGACAGGGGTTATTACTTGGTAAAAACAGCCCCTTTAGTAGTATCCCACTCTTAGGATTGCTTTTGTAAAGTATATCATGGAAATTGTGCAATGTTAATGTGAAATGCATTATCAAATATCGTTAAAACTGTGTGTTTCTCATCTGATGAGGAGTACTGAATAACTTTGAAACGCACGTTGTTTTAGATTCAGGACTTGGTACATGTTACCTTAAATATATATATATATGATTTAAAAAATATAATCATATATAAAATATGAAATTAGAACAAAAAAACAAAGGACATGGATATCGTTTGCAGAGAATTAGTGAAATTCAGAAGTTGCTTGAAAATGAACGTGATAAGCGACAGACTCTGAGTAAAAACTATAATCGTGTATTTAACATCGTATCTAATATCTATACATGTCTCATAACTGTAAGTATGGTGCTTGGTGTCAGTGGAATTGGTTTACTTTCAACCATTATCGCAGCTCCAGTAGTTGTTGCTATGGAAGCTGCAGCTCTAGGGATAGGATAACTTAGCATCGGCGGAAGTTTTATAAATAAGAAACTTTCCTCAAAGGCGGAAAAACATTTGCAGATTAAGATAATGGCAGAATCAAAGCTAAACTCAATCCAAGATCTTATTTCCAAGGCTCTTATAGACGACCTAATATCTGATGAAGAGTTTAGCTTGATAGTTTCTGAGTTAGACAAGTTCAACAAGATGAAAGAGGGGTTGAAACTAAGAACCAAAAAAGTCATAGAACAAGGACGTGAAGAAGCAACAAAGTCTTTCTGCAAAATGTTTGAAAAGAATCAAAACAACATTACAAAAACGTGATGAAAAACGTGATGAAAAACGTAATAAATATTATCTAGTCTCATTAAAAATGTCGTTTTTAAAAATAACAGACCCGAAGAAGAGGGATTTTATTGCTCAAGAGTTCCTCAAAACTAGACGGAATATTCAGCAAAGTAATATTTCTGAACGCGTAGCTGAACGGGAGATGCAAGGCAACCTCTCAAAGTTCTTTAAACCTGTGAATTCAAATCAACGGGAGTTGACGGAGGATATTCTTAGTGAGCTTAAACCTATAAAACAAGGGATTGAAGATATTCCAATGGCAGTCCAATCGATAACGTTTCCTCAGTTTCCAAGTATTCAGATGTTAGAGCAAAAAGATCCTACTACAGAGACCAGCTTTATTAGTCCCATTGCGGAACAGTACTTAAGAAAGTTTGCATCAAAAGATGATGTTGATAAGACCTTTGGGATATATGACAAACATGGCAACTTCTTCATTGGTGATCAGCAACTGACAATCGTTGATGAGAATTTATTTATTGGAGATAAAGAATATGAGGGGACACCAGGTCTATGGAAATTATTGATGAGTAAGACACCAGTTTCTAATATTTACACAGACCAAGACTATGATAAGTATGCTGAGATAATACACAGTACCAACACATTACACAGGGGAAATAACCCTAAATGCTAACCAACCAATGGTGAGTAAGAGTTGGAAGTGGAAAAATCTCTTGAAAACGATGTGGCATAGCAGACTTGTATCCGAAAAGACGTCTAAAAAAGCGCAAAACGTCTCATCTAACGGAAAAGGTCTCCCCGACGCAGACGCTTTGGTGGCTAGGCTTGATCTGCTGATGACACTGGAATAAACGATGAGATTTTATTCATCTTGAATCAATTGAAGAGTCAAAACATCATAGACGATGATTTATATAAAAGAAATCTTGTTCCTATAAAAAAGTATGTTAACCATAAATCATCATGGATATGAAAACCGTTATGCCTATGGAGGATCAGGAATCTTTTAGTCTATGGCAGATGTAGTTGCAATAGTTGTTTCATCCAATGCAGCGAATACTCTAGGTAATGTTAGTTCGAATTTGGTTAAAGAAGGAGCAAAGAAGGCTTTACAGGCAGGACAGAAGGCGGCCCTCGATGCGGGTACAACTCTCGTTAAAAAGGGGGTGACCTAGTTGCTTGCCCATAAATCGCACGCAATACTAGCTAAATACGCCAACCTAACACCTTCACCAAATAACCAACAACAGGTTAATAAAGTTGGATCGGTGCGAAGACCTAACAGGAATAACTTAATAAATGGTTCTGGAGCTAATCGGAACGCTATTGCCATACAATATCTTGTTCGAAGGTTGAATAGTATGTAAGAATATAAATTTTGTCATTTATTTGAAAATGAGTTAAAGAAAACAAAATCTATTATAAAAGCCATGAGTAATCTAGATTTCAAAAGAGTTAACTATCCCAAGTACCAGTCTACGTCTATCTTTATTAAACATGCGTTGATAAAACTTAATCATGAAGATAAGGCGGGAGCTGTTCAAAAGGGTAGGTTTGACACCGATTATTTCGCTATTACATTGTCAAAAGAACATCTAGAGAATATGAAGAAGATAGAGAATGAGTTGAATGATTACCTATTACAGGATGAGGATATTGATGAGTTAACTATTGTATATGGTAATATGATTTACCCAAATATTAAGAAAAGCATGACAATCGATGTAAAGAAGCTGAAATACGTTAAGCTTAGGAGTGTATACCTGCGAGGTACAAAGACATCTCCACAACTATACCTCTCAGATTGTACAGCGTTGGGGTTGTAATACTTTAATTGTTTTATCTTGTGAAAAATAAGTTTAAAAAAATCTTGTTACTATAAAAAATGGACATTCTAAATTTCACCGAGACACCTATACTAAATGAAAGTATTGAAGAATATAAATATCATGAGTGGAGGTCAGACTTAACATTGAGACACAGTCGACTTGTAAGATCTGATACAGGAGGTCAATATACTAATCTTGACATCATCACCCTTACAAACAATGCAATTATGTATCTGTTTAGTAACATTAAATATCAGCTTTCTTCGCAAGAGATTGAATCTATCTTCTCTCCAGGTCAAGGAACTACCATGTTGTGCTTGTTAAATACCTCAATGACTTTAGCAAAATTAGGGTTTGAATCAGTTATGGTGTAAGGATACCGGGGTTAGTGCAACGTGGGATATTGAGGACTCATGGTATAATGCAGGATATGCAATTAGACAACATTATCTCCTCGGATCTCCAACATCTAAAGAAACTTTTAGCTTTCGGATCCCCCTAAAACATATCTTCGGTTTCTGTGAAGATTATAGGAAGGTCGTTTACGGTCTTAAGCAAACGCTAACTTTTGTTAGGAAAGGAAACGATGATGCAAGTTTTAGAGGCGTTGCTGATGCAGGAGGAGGAGCAGGTACTTTACCAGCTAATGGTAAGGTAATTCTTGATAAGGTTTCTTGGTTTATGCCACACGTGTTACCAGCTGACAGCGAAAAGTTCCAGCTTTACAAGACCATTGAGTCTAAGGCAACTCTCCCAGTTGCTTACCGTATGAGACAATGTGATAGTATGTCTGTGCCTCCATCCACAAACTTTACCTTGAGACTGAGTGTTAAGTCTTCACCGGAGAGACCACGTTGGGCTATTGTTGCATTTCAAACTAATAAAGATAGTGACCAAACGACAAATCCAGCTGTTTTTTGACAATCTTAATGTGAGGAACATGTATGTCATGTTGAACTCAAGTAAATACCCAGCTGTTGATTACAATGCTTCATTTCCTAAGCAACAGTTTAGTCGATTGTATGGGGATGCTGTATCCTTCAGATCCAAGTTTTATAACATGAATGAATTGGTGAGTAATCCCAACACTACTCCAAATGATTATAAGGATCTATTCCCACTCTTTGTGTTCGATGTGAGTAAGCAGAGTGAAAGGTTAAAGACCTCTTTAACTGACATCCAAGTCAAGGCTCAATTTAATTCAAAGGTACCTGCCGCTACACAAGCCTTGGCTGTGGTTATCTCAGACAAGATGCTCTCTTTCAAGTCAGACGGAAATAAGATGAGTGTTATATATTAATCGTAATGTTATCGTAACGTCATTGTGAAAAATGAGTTAAAGAAAACAAAATCTATAATAAAATGATAAATAAACTTCCAGAACTAATACAGATCCTGAAAGACAACAACATAGGAAGCTACTGTCGCAGCAACAAACCTCAATTGATAGAGTTATTCAGAGGAAGAGATATTTTACCTAAAGAGGATGAAAAACCAGTTAAACCTAGAAAATAAATTGAACCAAGGTTTGAGAGATTAAAGACAATTCGAAACAACCCAAAGCATGTGACATTAACAGATGTAACATTAAATAAGGAGTATAAAATCCCATCAATCTACAAGGCAGCTAGTTTCATCAAACACTTACCAAGAATCATAATATTTTGGAGTGGTAAAGTTTGGAATAATAAGTACCTAGTAAAAGTTGAAGTTAAATCTGAATAGATTATACCAAATGTTAGTATAACCTATTTCTTTACGTGATTTCAAGGGGAAAAAAGATTTATTTAAAAAAATGAAAATGGCATAAAGAAAAAGAAATCTATAATCAAATGAATAACAACACTGAAACATTTAAAGGCCATGGCTAAAGAACGTGGCTTAAAAGGATATTCTGCTTTGCGCAAAGCAGATTTAGTAAATGTGTTAACACCACGTCCAGTGCCAACGACGTCTTTAATGGATGAAAGTATACCAGATATCAACGTCCCCGTGCTCATACCCTCATTTGTTACTACAACGGTTAGTAATTTAAAAAAAGTCGCAGAAAAATCAGTCAACGCTGCAGTTGATTGGATTGACTGGTTACGTAGTGCAGGAACAGAAGTAGTAAAGAAAGTTCACATCCAAAGTTAAAGCTCTCAAGCAAAAGATAAGCAATCTATTAGGGAAACAAGTAGAAGACAAAAAGAAGTTTACACTTCGTGAGGGAATATCTGCTCTTAGACGGTTTGCTACTGTCAATTCGATTGAAGAACAGACGGGGTATGATCATGAATCATTTCTTGCAGCTGTAAAACCTGATGTTGTTAAACTTATTTCCGCGAACCGTATGACGAAAATTAAAGTAATCCTTAACTGTAGGATGGAGAAAGCTAGTATACTAACAGGTGATGTTATTTCAGAACCTGCATCATTTCACTCTCATATTGAGGTTAATCTAGAAGGAACAGATGCGAGTGATCTATATACCACAATCACTGCTAGGATCATGGAAGCATTATCAAACTTTCGCAGACAGGGTAGTAATTGGATCTTCAAAGATATCATTAGTTTGAAGCTGCATACAGTCAAGGATCAACCTCTACGAGGTAATTCTCATATCCCACTTCCCGGAAAACTTGCATTAAGGAAGGCAATCATCAACATGAGAAACGAGGATGATATGTGCTTCATGTGGAGTGTTGTTAGAGCTTTGAATCCGGTAGAATTTCATGAGGAGCGTATCTCAAAACTATTAAAACAACAATCGAAATAACTCAACTGGGACAACATCATCGTCCTAGTTGACCTTAAAACCATAGATAGTTTGAAAGACAAAATGCAACCATCTCTGTCAATGTCTTCGGTTATGAAAACGGAAACGTCTATCCTCTTAGGATTAGCAAACATGAGCATGAAACAGTTATTAACCTTTTACTTATAGATGATGGGGAAACATAACATTACTGTCTCATTAAAAGCATGAGCAGATTGTTGTCCATCCAATTGAGTAAGAACGCACATAAAAGACATTACTGTCTCCGATGCCTTAACTCCTTTATCTCAGAGGATTATTTAGGTAAGCATAAAGAGTACTGAGAATCAAATGATGCTGTAAAGATTGAAATGCCGAAGGAAGGATCAACCTTAAATTTTAAGCACTTTTTCAAGTCGATGTAAATACCCTTTGTAGAATATGCTGACTTTGAGAGCTTTACCCAAAAGTTGAATACGGCCTAGCCCAACCCAGAAAACAGTTACAGCAAACGGTATCAAAAGCATACACCTAGCGGATTCTGCTACTACATCAAATGCTTTGATGATGAGGTTTACAAAAGGATTAACCTCAAGCAAAATCCTGTTAATTACACAAAGCAATCTGAAGATGAGGATGTATCTCAAATCTTTGTTGACAGGCTGGAACAAAATTTTGATACGCTAAGATGATCATTACATCAAAGGAGCAAAAGGCTTTCGAGAAGGCGACAGTATGCTGGATATGTCGAGATTTGGATAAGGATAGGGTAAGAGATCACTGACATTTCTCTGGTAAGTATCGAGGAGCTGCTCATAACACTTGCAACCTCAAGTACCGGAAACCAAAGTTTACCCCCGTTGTATTCCACAACCTGAGTGGGTATGACTCCAACCTATTCATTAAAAACTTAGGTAAAACGGATGGTAAGATTACTTGCATTCTTAACAACGAAGAGAAGTACATCTCATTCACCAAAGAGTATGTAATTGACAGTTTCAGAACCGAAGAAAATGAGGTGAAGCATGAGCTGCGGTTTATTGACAGCTTCAAGTTTATGGCTTCTAGTCTAGATAAACTGGTAGGTAACCTTCAGAAAGATCAATTTGTAAACTTGAAAAATAAATATGACTTTGAAAATAACCAATGTAAGGCTAGAACTGTAAAACGATCCTGATATGTTGCTCATGATTGAGAAATGAATTAGAGGTGGTGTGAGCAGTATCATGACTCGGTATGGAAAGGCGAATAATAAGTACATGGGTAAAAGTTTTAATCCTTCAAAACCTACAAAATATTTAGCCTATCTGGATGCGAACAATTTGTATGGTTGGGCTATGAGCAAACCATTACCAACCAAAGGTTTTGATTGGATGACTGAAAATTAATTAGATGATTGGCGAAATCAAAAGTGTATTCTTGAAATTGATATAGAATACCCGCAAGAGTTACACGACTTGCATAATGATTATCCTCTTGCGCCAGAAAGTATGAGAGTAAACAAGGTAGATAAATTAATTCCCAATCTGAATGATAAAACAAAGTATGTTGTTCACTACGAAAATCTTAAATTGTATGAAAGTTTTGGTCTAAAAATTAGCAAGATACAAAGAGGCATCACGTTCGAGGAGAGCTCTTGGCTTCACAAACACATCGATATAAACACTTCACTAAGAGCTCGCGCAAATAATGACTTTGAAAAGGACTTGTTCAAGATTAGGTTTGACAAACCGGTTTACCTGGGTATGTCTATCCTCGACTTGAGCAAAACATTGTTGTACGATTTCCACGTCAACTACATCAAAACAAAGAATGGAAGCAAAGCAAAACTGTTATTCACCGACACTGATTCTCTCGCATATGAAATTGAAACCAAATATTTCTACAAGGATATAAATGAGGATGTAAAGCAATTATTTGATACCAGCAACTTCCCATCTGATCACACATCTGGTATCAAGTATGATGTGAACAAAAAAGTTGCAGGAATGTTTAAGGATGAAGCTGGTGGAAAATTCATGGAAGAGTTTGTCGGCCTGCGAGCCAAATTATATTCATATAAGATGTATGAGGGTAAGGAAGAAAAGAGATGCAAAGGTGTTAAGCATAGTGTAGTCAAAAGGGAGATTAGCTTCGATGACTACAAGACCTGTCTGTTTAGTGGAAAGGAACAGATGAAGAAATTGAATGTAATACGGAGTCATGGACATGAGATGTACACGAAGGAAATCAACAAAATAGCGCTTTCAGGAAACGATGACAAGCGGATCATTCAGGAGGATGGCGTACACACGTTAGCTTATGGGTATTGGCGCCTGTAAGAATCCGCGAATCCCCACGAGCCCCGCAAGAGAGGACCCCGCAAGAGGTGCAAGAAAGGACCCCACGACCTCACAGGAGAGGACCCCGCGAAAGAAAAGAAAACGCGAAAGAAACGAAAACGCAAAAGAAAAGAAAACGCGTTATCATACAACCAAATCGATTTTTAATAAATGAATAGAGATTTAGTCATAAGGAGGCTAAAAGTTAAAATGGACCAGGAAAATGGTAGGGAAATGGAAAATGTCCCAGAACCGGCTATGTACATCTACTCCTCATTGTTCGCACAGACAACAAGACTCGTAATGGCTTGGCGCGGCCAAACTATTTACTAACCCCTCTCTATTTGATGAGTTTTCTTTCTAATATGATTAAGCCGCCTTATGACAAAAGAACAAATTTACTGCTTGTCTCATTTTCAGTAGACAAATTTTCAAAAATAAGAAAACATGAAAAATGAGAGGTAGCTCAAAAACATGCTTTTTTCTATACACTATCATGTTTTGAACCCAGAATCATAAACTCAGTATCCCACAAGCGTTTTGTTTGTCCTCTGTTGTTATAAAAGCAAATGATACTTGAATAATTTCATGCTATAGGTTAGACCAATTTAATTTTAAAAATATCAGTGAAATTGCGGCCATTGTATCAGTCAAGCAATTATAATTACTGTTTTTTCAGAGGATATTGTGTATGGTTCCTTTTTTACATGAAACGAAATTACCCTTTTCTATGAGATGCTACTGATATTTTATTATCTTACGCTTTCTGATAACAAGCTATAATGCAGTGACTCCAAGGGAAACGATCCCTAGCTCACAATTAACGAATAATTATAGTATACACACACAATGTCCTGTCAATGTCTCCAACATTCTTCAAAACGTTAACGCGTGTAAATATATCAATGAACACATTAGACAAAAGGCTAGGTGTGTGTTTCAACCTCTGCATTTCTTAATATTTGTAAATACGCGTATATCAGCTCACCCAAGTATAACAAAAGGCGTATCTAATTTGTGACACAGTGTAAATAAATATAAAACAAGGATAAACATGTTCAAAACACGTTCCTTCAGGCTTCTTGGCTATCAGTAGATATAGTGAATTAAATTGAATTAACCGATGCTTGATTTCAACGTGCATACTATGATCATTATTAACAATGCTTCAGGCAAACCCTATCTGATTGTATTTAGGGTTCGAGTGTTTCATTGAGTTGTGCGCCGTTTTCAACGATACTTCATATTTAGCACGACCACGGAACAGACCAGTACTAGGCAATGATATACGCGTTGTTCCAGAGTACTTCAGGACGATCGCCGTGATCGAGGATTGAACCTATCACAACCGATTCAAAATTTCCGACGCTAACCCCCTCCACAGCGGCGGATTTTTATATGCTTCTGTAAGTGCACAAAGGTACAAGTTGACTTTTGGAAACAGTATAAATCCATATCAACATATACAACTACACTGTTAACGTATTAGTTGTAAGAGGCTTCTGTCAACTTGTGTATATAACGTTCCCTTTCTACTTCTGTCAACTTGTGTATGTAACGTTCCCTTTCTACTTCTGTCAACTTGTGTATGTAACGTTCCCTTTCTACGTCTGTCAACTTGTGTATGTAACGTTCCCTTTCTACTTCTGTCAACTTGTGTATGTAACGTTCCCTTTCTACTTGTTGGCTCATTTCGTTTGGCTCTTAGAACTTTTCGCCGTGTTATGTGATAATTAATAAAGATCAACAAGTCTGTGTGACTAACACAATATTTAATATTTACTTCTAGCATATGATACAATACTGATACATTGAACATCTAACAATATCAATTTGTAACCGTCATTTTAGTCGAGATTTGAAGTAAAGGTCCTAGTAGCCCAGCGTGGCCACAGTCTATACGCAACACCATTCCTACTACGATATCTTCCCCTAAACATGAAGTAGTTACTTTTAAAATGACACCAATTTCCTGAAAATAAGTCTATTTGTGGTTTTCCATATCCGAGAAACAATAGGACACGATGTTCTAATTGACAAATCACGAACATAAATATGCATCGGCATTGCTCGAAGTAAATACAAATGTATACATTTATTTTGACTGAGGAACAAAATCAATTATATATTTAACAAGTTTAGACAGGATGTGTTGTTTTAATATGCTTTCATGTTACGTTATCATTTATATTCTAGCTCTAATTGACAAATCAAGAACATAAATATGCATCGGCATTGCTCGAAGTAAATACAAATGTATACATTTCTGTTGTCTGAGGAATAAAATCAATTATATATTTAACCAGTTTAGAGAGGATGTGTTGTTTTAATATGCTTTCACGTTACGTTATCATTTATATTCTAGCAAAACATAAAAACGTAGACATTGCGTCAGACCATCTTGTTTTATTTTCATGAAAATGTCAACAGTTAACATGTAGAAGTAGTTAGGTAATTTCAAAACTTTAACCTCAATATAAAGCGTTACTGGTATATGGCGTTATACGTTAGTTAAACATTAACCTCAATATAAAGCGTTATTGGTATATAGCGTTATACGTTAGTTAAACATTAATCTCAATATAAAGCGTTATTGGTATATGGCATTATTCCTAAGTTAAAAGGTTATCTTTTGAAACATGTTTCAAGGACACCCTGCAAAATAAGGTTTCTATATGATGAAACATGTTCACTTAATGTTATGGTGTAAAAGTACAGGTGATAACGCAGGATGGCGCATAACTGTAACATCACAACGACTGCACATTAAGAGACGTTAGGAATACAAGATGGATCCTTTGATGTCTAAGATTGTTATTACATTCTACATTTCCTGTGTTTTTATCTCCAGTGACTGTACAGAACCACATTGTTCAAAATTTCACTACGAAGAGAAACTGCTTGAAAAGATGGTCAGAATCGAATTCAAACTTGAACAGATGGAGAAAGGATTCAACGAAATAAAAGCAGATATTTTAGCAGAGAAACAGAAAGTCCAGGCGCTAAGTAAGTACACTTTAAATCTGTCATTTAAATAACCTATAACATTTCCAATATAAGATAGATGTTAACACTATGTAAGCATATACCGATTGCAATTGTATGTCTATACTACAAGTATGTAAACTTACTAACTCAGGTACTGGTCCTTTCCATGAAATACGGACCTGCGGGTATCAGTGATATACATTGAGTACGTAAATGAACCAATTAGTCTTTTCACCTGGAGCCTCTTGTATCTAAGGCTATTTTTTAAAATTGTCTGCACCTATCAGAGACTTGTACATAGTAAATGATTTTTAACACAAAGGCCTTTTGAAAGTAAATGTTATCATTTAATTAGAGCAGTTGGTGTCTCCGTCTCTGACATGAAAGTGTTCGATGATCTTGTGCTTGGATGTAATTTCCTTTCAACCGCCTCTATGTTAATCATCTTTTACCTCTTTACAGGTCTGGTTAAAACACCTGACGTGTTCTTTATGGTCAAAGATCTTGTTAACAAACAACCGTCCGAGGGTATGATATTGGAGTTCAAAACTATCGTGGAGAACAGAGGTGACGGTTACAATGGCAATGGTATTTTTACAGCTCCTGTTGACGGAGATTACATCTTTACCGCACAATTGTGTCATCATCCAAACAAATATGTCCATTTTACTTTTATCATTGATGACGTCGATCAGAGTAGAATGGCTTTCGGTGATGATTCATATTACACGTGCGGTACAGCTACTTTGCCTGCAAGACTGAAATCAGGGGCTCGTGTTGCTATAAAGAACACATATTCAACATCACATTTCTATAGTGACAGTCATCGCTGGAATACCTTTTCTGTCTACCTCCTTAGGAGTATCACACCTAAGTATAAATGAATTTTATAAAATTCAATTATAAACTAACACATCCTAGCGCCTAGCCTTGAAGAGGTATCGAGTCATAGCTGACGTATTTAATTTACTCTTTCCCACATACATCAACTCTGCATCAGACCACTTTAAAAACATCTTGACAAAAGTATTATGGAAAATCTCTATAAAAAAAATGTATTGCTATTGAATCGACTTTATACACATTGCGGCAAAAGGAACAATTACTGATGATGAGTAATTTCTCCATTTACCACACTGTTTTCAAACGTTGTCTGCTGAAGAGTCACGAGAAAGCATCTGTATGTGACCACATATCCCATCATACATTGGGGAAACATTTCTAGCCTTTTGAAATAATGTTAATTTACGACTGAGGCACATATAAGGCAAACACTCCGGCATTGTGAAGTGCCCATTTGCTTGAGTCAAAGTCTATATAATTATAATATGTTATAATCTGATATTCACACTTTTAAAAAATAAATTGTTTCCAAATAATCTAAACCATGGATACATGTGATAGTGATCAATGTTGTTTCATCATTCACAGTTGCCAGTCTCGTTTAAAATCTAAAAATAGCATTTAACTATATATTGACAAGGTACATTTCCTATTCTACGGCCCGGGACATCACTAAGGGGATATTTGCTTTTTATTTGTTCGACATATTTTGCCTTTTCAATTTATGACAGCATTTCAAATGCGTACAAGAGAGAAAAAGAAATTTCCTTTCGAAAAAAGCGTAGTTTTGTGTTTTTATTAAAATATATATTATCATTGTACCTCATTTTCATGTTAAATGAGTTGATCGTCGAAAATAGCCGGAGATAAAGATTGTCATCGTGCATCTCCTGGATACGATTACTTACCGTGTTTTATAGCTGTAAAATAAGTAATATATAATTTACCTATGATAGCAGCGCATTAGAATTATATGACAATTCTTAAAAATTGAAAAATCATCTGATTTACGAGTTTTTACTCGGACCTCACGTCACCTCAGTGATGTCCCCGAGCAGTTGATTCTACATTAAAAGCTATATCTCGTTTATAATTCCATTAACTCTAATAAAATGTGGTTCATAACTTGCTTTGGCTATAACTTCTTTAATAATAATTCCACGCGATTATCTTTATGTAAAGTACAGCCAATGCGATCAGAAAAAATTGCCGTTGAAAAGAAAATGTACCTTGTCAATATATAGGCAAATGCTATTTTTATATTTTAAACGAGACTTGGCAACATTCATGGAGCCTTTACCCACCAACAATAGTCTTCACCTTTGACGTTTGGACGGTGGAACCACCATCAAACAATTAGTATGCATTATACAGCTGGGGCTTGTGATTTACACACACTGAACTCAAGATAACTCGAGTGTGCTATTACTCGTATATATCGCTTTACTCGAATCATGTTATCTACTTGATATGCCTTTAACAATTTCGTTGCCAAAGGCATTTAAAGGAATTTGATAACAATGCAGATTGAGGTGAGATAGCTCATAACGAGCGCTGTCTCTCCTGAAATCTACATTGTTTGCCAGTTAGATATTTACTACTTTTTAGTGGATGATAAATAATTTAATTTGGCCATGTCAGTGTTCAGTGGTTATCTGCCAAATATGTACTTACATGTATTGAAATTGTTCCATTTCCTGTAATGTACCCCAAATTGTTTGATAAACTATTATATTCAATAATGTTTTATTTATATTGTGTTACATGCATATTTCAACAATGTTACAGTTATTATTACGGCGTTTCCCGGTCAGATTACATGTACCTGTGCTATTTATCCTGACATAAGCGAGTAATGCCTCAGTCACATTTGCTCTACGGCAAGGATACGGCGGCCGTAGGCCTCCGAACTCGAGAGATACGTGCGGTGGCCGCAGAAGATTTGCGGTTGTCTCAGGGCACCCTAGGGCGGTTTCCTATCTTTTACAGGCCATAGCGGTCCCCGTGGAATTATAGCGCGGAGTTATAACATTTTTCATTTCTAGGTTCGCCGTAACAATTAGACACACCGTAGTCATGCCGTAGAGCGGTTCCAAGGCGACCATACGTCGGACGTACGGTGGCCTTGCGTTTGCCGTGCGGCTGTCCTAGGGTCTTATGTATGCCTCAGTCACATTTACCGCGGCGGCCGTGGGGTCTAAAATATCTACGGCCAATATCAAATATAGGGCCTCCGCAGCATTCCCACGGTCACATAATGTAGAAGTCACATATGTTAGGGTAGCCGCATAGCGTATTTTTAATTTGTGCAGACAGAACACCTGCGACTGCCGTACGGCCTTTGAAGTGACTAAGCACGGTCGTCTAATGGCGTCATCACTTCAAAAGAGTTTCGCTCTGACGTTTCAAATGAGCTCGTACATGAAAAAAGTACAGTCGTTTTTTCTGAACAGTATAGGTTCTGTTCAGCCTGTCCACCTAGGATTGATTCATTGATTGGGGTTTAACGCCGTTTTTAACAATTTCTCAGTTATATCACGGCGGCCAGTTCACCTACTCATGCATTTCCTGGTTTTCTCACACCAGTACTCCACACAACAATCTTCCCAAGCAACTGGCTGCTTTTCCACATAGACTTAGCCCATTTGTGGAAGACGAATGACGCATGTCGCATTGACTTTTGTCAATCGTCAGAAAGAAAGTTGGCCGAGCCGGGATTCGAACTCACAACCCCTTGATTTACAGCCCGCGTCGCTACCGACTGAGCTACCGGGGCTCGGCTGTCCACCTAGGAAGTCTTATCAGAGCCTCAATGACGACCCTTCGATCCTAAGAGGCCGTTCCGTAAAGTAAGACATAAGAATACCTAAATGGTATGCCAAGTCTAATCAGAGCCTATTCAAGTTGACAGAATCTTCTAAGTCGCTTATGTAAGTAATATGCGAACACTGTAGATCTGTATTAGACTGTCCTGGTGCACATACCGATTTGGATCTATATTTTCACAAATGTCAACTTGAACATTTTCCCATGACGACCCTACGACCCTAAGAGGCCGCTCCGTAAAGCACTGGCAATCAGTGGTGAAGACCTTTTATGCCACGCAGTATTGACCATTTCTCTCATAAAGATTCATTTTTGTGGCGATTGGTTTGACAATCGCCACAATGCTAACAGAAACAACAACAACGAAAAATATTTACATAGTCGGTTTTGAACAATCGGTTGATATTTTTTCCTTACTGCAAACTAATTTACTCACATCCGTTATAGTTCCATCATTGATTCAGAGACGTGATTAATAATAATTATGTCAGTGCTACTTGGATACCGGATCGTTACTAATATTTGAGTTTTATCAAGACATTACCTACATAGAGTTAAAATATGTAAATATTATCTTCATCATGATTGGGCAGATAATAAATATCATTGCGCGTCCTATCTGCCTTGCAAATACCGGTAACTCTGATGATACTCACATCTGGAAATTCCAAATAGTTCTATAAATAGCTCGCGAGACTGCATGGTTAACTCAATATTATAAACGCTTTATTGTGTAGTTGTTTAAATATATGAAAGCGTCTAGATGATAAGACTGGTTTACAAAGGTTTAAAGGACACACAATATCAGTGTGTACACACGTTATGTATACACGTCTGCACGTTCTAGAGTCAATTAGCAATCAATGCTGAAAGTGTAGCCTAATTTAGTTTGGAGATCGAGCATTATAATATATGCCTATATTTTTATAAATTGAACAGTTTGGCAAATAGTGAAATTGTGCTTTTTGAGCATGTTTTGTGTTTGTTTTTGCACTCACATTATTCGAAGCAGTTTAACAACCTCGGAGACATATAAATACATTGTGTTTATATGTCTCTGACAACCCTCAATCATGCAATGTGAAGGGACTAAATTGAACAGACCTGTTTAATATCGGACATCATTGAAACAAACACCAAACTAATGGATACTGTTTTCTCTCTTTTCTTGATAACTTAGTCATTTCTAAAGTGTAAAAAATATTTTATCTTAATATGGCCTAGCGACATGGTGATGAACATGTGATTACCCGAACAATTTAGTTTACAAATAGCCATTCGAATGAGCTAAAACGGTAGTCTATCGAATACCAACTAGATTTTTCATAACTTTGGAATGGCCTAATTTTGAACACATCATGACCAATTTCAGAACGTTACTAAAAAATCACCAAGACAACATTCTGGCAAACTAACATTATTCTACTGTCAAAAGATGCAGGGTTGATACATTCTCAAATTTACCCGCACCAGAGTCATCGCAAGCCCCACACCGATATACTGCTTGTTACTTTGCAGGATTTTCCATACGATCGCCGCTACAGTGCCATTGGCGCTTTGATAAGGCTTTGGCAGCAGACGATTTTTGGTGTCTCTGCAGCAGACGAGTTTTGTAAACATTGTTCCTCAATGAGAATTTATTCATAATGAGCAGTTTTCTTTTTGCCACGTTTTAAACTCTATTCATAAAATTAGCCTTCCATGAAGTGAGATTCTTCGACAGTTTGACCTATTCCTTCTCCAACACTATATCATTGCTTTCCCTGACAAGGAATACTTTGGACACTTGTTAAGTAGAAAAATATTCAAAAATGAAAAAAGAGATATCGCTTAGTACAAGCCTTTTGCCATGTCCTTTCCTATCATAACTCTGGTTTTCCATCACATGTACCTCCTATTTACTCCAGGATAGCGAATGTTAAAACTAATTGTGCATGCATATGCAGTACGATATTCTTGCGTATGACGCGGCGTAAGTAAATTTCAGCTA
Source organism: Serripes groenlandicus (assembly GCA_031761405.1). NCBI lineage: Eukaryota > Metazoa > Mollusca > Bivalvia > Cardiida > Cardiidae > Serripes > Serripes groenlandicus. Next base: position 71,729,328 of record JASEVX010000009.1, read on the forward strand.
CAATGAGATGCTCACAGATTCGACATTCACTTTCCAAAACGCGGACGCGTTTCGCGCATTGGCAGATGACTTATGAAAACATTGTTGCAAAAGGAGAATTGATAAGTTGAGCAATTTTTCCTTGGCTAAAATTTTCAATATTTTCAATAAATGTAAGTTGTTATTTATAAGGATATTTGTGCCTTAAAATGTACATAATTGTCTGTTGTAGATGTGTTGTAAGTAGGATAACAATCTACAATGGAGTGACTCCTGTGTAAAGGGTCCCCAGCTCACAACTAACGAATGGTTATATAAAACATCCATACAGACCCGGCAATCTCTTCTTTAGTATTCAAACCGTTAGCACATGTACATCCATCAATGAACATACCTGTAAAAGACTATAATTGTATGTCTAACTCTTCGTTGCTGGGTATTCGTGAGTTCCCTTATATAAGCTCACCAAAGATATACACAGTGTGACACAGTGAAGATAAAGTTAAAACAACGATATATGTTTTCAAAGCACGTTCATCAGGCTTCTTGACTATCAGAGGATATATACTGTAATAATTAAATTAACCGATGCTTGCTTTTCACGTTCATATTATCATGATAATGATCACAATAAACAATGCTACAGGAAAACGTTTTCGGATTGTATTTATGATGTGTTTGTTTTATTGGGGGTTTAACACCGTTTCCAACGGTATTGCATTCATAACACTGGGATGGAACAACCTAGTAATAAAGCAGGACATACGCATTGAACTAGGGCACACTTGATTTGGGATCGAACCCGAGACACAAGGTCCGAAATCACCGACGCTAACCCCTCGACAGCAGCGGATTCCATTATGACCTAGTACGTGTACAAAGGAAACACGTTGATTTTTGTGAACAGTATAAATCCAGATCAGCCAATATATCTACACTGTTGACATATAAGTTGTAAGAGCTGTAGAGTGTGACAAGACGGTATACAGGCTGATCTGAGCCTACACTACACAAACGGGTTAGTATTTATGAAAAGTGTGGTTAAAGATGGCGTGTAGACCTATATTTATATTAAAGGCCCGGTCAGACCGCAAGAACTTTGCTGGAGCGTTCCTGGTGCGGTGAAAAAAATTCATCACCGCTCGTTACCGTTCACCAGAAGTTGGCCCCCGTTAAGGCAACGCCGTATACGCTCGGCCACCGCTTATGGTTCCTCCTACCGCTCAGAAAGTTTTGAGCTACACAAAATATTGCGAGCGGTGAGGAGCGGGCAATTTTCCGCTCCGGCAAAGTTCACCACCGCTCCAACAACGCCCAGTCAAAGTTTGGCACCGCTAGACGCAAGTTCGTGGACGCTTGGGTCCGCTAGGCCAACGCAGAAATCTTGAACGCTGGACCACCGCTGCTTCGCCAGCTTTGCCCGGACGGTGATTAAACGTTGCACAAACTTTGGTGGAGCGGTTGTAAGCGTTTTACGAGCGGACACGGGATTGCTGGAACGGTGTCGGGCGTTGAAGCAGCGATCCATTGCGGTGATGAACTTTGGTTTGGCGTTGGTATGGAGGTGTCGGAGCGGGACCAGAATTTGGCTATAAATACGGGGGACCAGGAGCCCATTTGGAATCGAGCTGCCGTTGAGTGCAGACCTCATTTACATCGAATTTTCTCAAAGTTACAGTAAAACTGTACTACCATGGATGCTGAGAGACTTGCTATGATTGGTGCACTAGTCCAGCAGCAGAATCAGAACCTCCTCAGATTGCAACAAGCTGTTGACAGAAGAAGAAGAGAGAGAAGAAGGAGAAACAGAGTTGTGTGGGTCAGACAGTGGATACTGAGAAGGCCTGAACATGGACTGGTTCAGCTGCCTGCTCAGTAATGATCTTCTTGGAGGCTGCTGCCTTTCCTTCTCCAGCCTTCCTCTTCTTTTGTCCACGTGGCATGATGAACTTCAACTATCGACTTCTATCAAAAATCAATCAGAACTTCTATCAAAGCGATCCGTTCAGCTCCGTAGTCAAAAGCGGTATGCCGCTAAACCAACTTTAAACCCCCGCCGAGCCAACGCCCGCGTGCGCAGAACGCCGCTCTATCAACGCTCGCGTCACCGCTAAACAAACGCTCGCTACCGCTCGCTACCGTTAAGCCAACGCTATAGCAACGCCGGCTTCAGCGGTGCACCGCTAAGGCAACGCCCGTGTTTTCGATTTGTTTCCCATTTTGTGCGCGGTGACGAGCGTTGTCGAAATTCGGTCCCCTCTCCCTACCGTTCAAGGAACGCTCCAACAAAGTTCGGGCGGTGTGAAAAGATATCGGATCTACATTGCCAGTATTCAGTAACTTGTTGAAACACAGTGCAGAGTTAGATCATCCTGTGCGAATGTACATGTTGTTCTGGTTCGTAAAGGCATTGCTGTTGTTTTAATGTTGTCAACAGGGGAAAGTCAAAAGCGTACCTCCGCCTTGATTTGTTCTGGCGATTGCAATACTCAATTGTGTGTTTATTTTAGCTCGCCTGTACAAAGTACTGTAAGAGTCATCCTAAATCCGCGACGGTATCGGCATTCGCATTTCCTGTTTCGGTCAAAGTGATTAAATGTCTTTAAAACTTCACTATATAGTGATGTATTCCTTTAGTATATTTTACTGATCATTAGATATATATAAAACATTTTAACATTATTCCACACTATACATTATGAGCAACATCTCATTTTGCCACTCACTATTCAAGTCTAGTCTTCATTATTTGCATGCAGTTTACCAATGACAGCTGCTTTTGCATGACACGACCGCTTCGATGCTGTAGTGCTAGAACATTCACTTCGTTGAGGGATGTCACGGGTTCGAACCCCGATCGGGTCATACCTAACACTTTTAAAAACGGTAGTAATTGCTTTCCCTCTTTGCGCTCAGGACTGTGGGATAAACATTACCATTTGTACCAGTACTGACTCAGGAAAAGCCGTGACATAACTGAACAATTGTTGAACAACAAAATGAACTTTTACATAACACTGTAAAGATCATCGGCACGTTACGAGCTGCCTCACCTGAATCTGTATTGTTTGCAAAAAGATCAATATTGCCTTTGGCGCTGAAAGAGTTAAACAAGATAAAGTTACAAGATGTTAACGATACCCTTGGTATGTAGATAGGTATTCAATGCATGCATGTATTAAATGAATATATTTACCAAACTCTGCATCATGTATTTATACTCATAAACCATTTCTCACATACAGCATAGCTTGAAAACACCTTTTACAAACTGGTAAATTTCTATAAATGGAAGCTTTATAATTTGTTGAAAACGTTATAAGCAATTTCAGCTTTTGCCACACTGTTTAAAAATGTCGTTCGCTGCAGAGGCATTGGAAAGTGTCTGTATGTGGGAAAGGGTTAAATAACGGTACCTGTTATAAACAAATACATGTACAAGAGTGTTCGAATAAATACGTGTGGGCATGTTACATGTCATACAAAAAAAAGTGTAGGCGTTGAAGCACGAATCACGTCGTGGCCGTTATTTACTTCCCATTTGTACATAAATTGGTGCAGGCTTGTAAGGAAAAAATGTAGATTATATGTAGGCTAGATGAACGTGTGGTGTAAACGATGGAGAAGAAAAGAAAACGGAAACACTGTATAGAACAGAACAGAACAAAACTTTTATTTTGGACTTAAACAAAACGTTTCTCGTCCATACATGATTATAAATTATTTTCAGATTATAATAATAAAAACATATATAGTACATGTATACTCTTCACAAATATTTATATACGTACATATACACATATATAAATAACAATACTAAAGCCCCATTCACACTGTCCCGGAGTGGCGCACCGGTACGTACCGGATGGTGGTTCGGGAGCAACCTTGTCAAACCGGGAAGACAACCACGGCGGCACCGTAGACGTTCGGTATGATCCGTAATGAAACCTGCACTTTCGGCTTGATCCGGCAGACCGTCCCGGATGTTTTAAAATGTTTAATACAACCGGGTAACACCGGGAGACACCGGGATAAATATCCAGAACCGGCGTGATCCGGGCATGTCCGGCACTATGCCGGTAAAATGGTCTCTTCCGTGACTCTACCGTTATAGTCCGTGGTAATCTGAGCTTGCCCCGGTTTAAATACTATCCGGTTACCAACTTGGGCAACGGTGGAGCAACTGGGCCTCCACCGACGCATGACTGGGGCTATACCGGGTTGCACCGGCGGCCACCGGGACACGACCTGGGTCACAACGGGTTATACCGGGATGGACACGCCGGCGCGACACCGTAATGTACCGTGCAAAACCGATTCACCGGGACCAGAACCGGGACAGTGAGAATGGGGCTTATATACTGATAACACTATTGATACTGATCATTAATCAACATCTATTAATGTACAGAATGTAAAAATACAACAGAGTGTAATTAAACATTTCATGTATACAAGTGATTTCTACTTATCACAAGAGCGCATTTAATATAACTGATCAGGTTATTGATCGTTGACTTGTCCGTAGAACATACCAATACAATAAGATCAAATATAACACTTGAATGATGTATTGATTGATTTAGTTGTACATTGTTAACGTGTGTCTCCATCGTTCACCTAACGTGTGTCTCCGGCAATCTCACATCTGTACTCCCAGGCAGCTGGCGACTTTCCTGAAAAGACTGTTTGGCTCATTGTAAGAGGACGATCACCGGAATGCACGAGTGAACGAACTGGGACTTTGCAAATAGTTTGTACTGTAATATGTTTTTTCAAAATCCCTCTCCCAAAAACAGCAAATCTGCATGAAACACCTTTGAAAACATTTAGCCAAAAATATACGAAGAACAATTATTGAATAAAGTTGAAAACATTGTAGCAAAAGGAGAAATTGCTCATTATGACCAATTTCTTATTTTGCCAAAATGTTTTCAAAATATAAAGACAACTATTGAACAAGTTGAAAACATTGCTGTGGCATCATTAGAGCAATTTCTTCTGTTGTCAAGGTCGCGGCGCTCTGGTCATGGTGGAGTGCCCTTGGGCAATGCACATTTCTTAGCCTAGTACTGGTTTGTTGACCCAGGGATCATGAATAAGTGAACTGTCGCCGTGATATAAATGATATAATCTTGAAAACCGAGTAAAACCCCAACAAACTAAACACAAACTTTCAAAAGACGTCTGCTGCAGAGGAGATAGATAAATATATATTTGTAGAAAAGGGTTTAATACTTATTTTTAAACGAACCGTACACCAGGAAAATCGATCTAAGAATTACAGTTTAACCATTGAAAAGAGTTTAAACAAACAGACAAAAGAAGAAATTTGCTCATCATCAACAATTACTCCTTTGGTCACACTCTATCAATAGTCGTCTGCTGCCGATGCGTCAAAATATGTCTACATGAGGAAAAGGGTTAACTATTTCGCTGCAAAATGCAATAAAATAATTTTGCAAACCATCCATAGATATTCAGGTGAGACAGCTCGTTATCTTTCCTAAAAATCTGCATTGTTTGCCACTTAGACATTAAATTTTACCAAATTTCCTGTTGGAAGAAATCAGGAGTATTCCAATGTTCAACATGAAAGAGTCGACTTTGTGAATGAATGTATGTTGTTTTATGGCGCATCGACAGCTAAGGTCATTTAGCGCGCAATTAAATTTAATTATTCATGATCCCTGGGTAAACAAACCAGTACTAGGCTAGAAAATGTGCGTTGCCCAAGGGCACTCCACCATGACCGCAGTGCCGCGACTTGGGATCGAACCCGGGACACCCGGTTTCGAAATCCCCGACGCTAACCACTCGACCACAACGGATTCCTCGACTTTGTGAAGTTCAGCAGTGAAATAGTTAAAAAATGAATGAATTCTGCACAACTTTTAACTACATCTGCGAACATAAAAGACCAAGATCATCCTGTTGATTCAATACGGAACTTGCGTAATGTATCGACCCAGATCAACCTGCGCAGTCCGCGCAGGTTAATCGGGGCCGACACATTCCATCTCAGGGAGATAAATGTATAGAGCAATGATTCCAGAAACAGAAAATCCACAGGATGCGAAACGTGTCCGTCCGGGTAAGCCTGGGCGGCATGCTTAGGCTGATCCGGTCCGATGCTTTACGCAGTCAACAATGTTGGTTTTCTCGTGGAACGGATCAAATACTCAGAAATAGCTGATATAACCATGCCCTATCTCAATCCATAATAAATTAGAGGCGTCAAGAGATTGGGGGTCGTGTTGCCACTTCAGCATGGCGTCACTTAAAGGTACATGGACATAGTGTAAGTGGCGCTACAATTATAGCTTTCTGTCAGAAATTACTTATATGTCTTTATTACATGTAGACGGAAAGTGTAGGATCTGGTGATACTGTGTGGTACATGTTTACACGCTCCTTGTGAGTCCTCAGTGTTAGCACAAACAACAAGACTCGTAATGGCTTGGCGCGGCTAAATTATTTACTAAACCCTCTCTATTTGATCAGTTTTCTTTCTAATTGGAATAAGCCGCGTTATGACAAAATCACAAATGTACTGGTTGTCTCATTTTCAGTAAACAAATATTAACAAATAAGAAAACATGAAAAATGAGAAGTAGCTCAAAACATGCATTATTTCTATGCGCTATCATGTTTTGAACCCAGAATCATAAGCTCAGTATTCCACAAGCGTTTTGTTTCTCCTCTGTTGTGATGAAAGCAAATGATACTTGAATAAATGTATGCTGTATGCTAGACCAATTTAATTTTAAAAATGTCAGTGAAATGGCGGCCATTTTATTTGTCAAGCAAGTATAATTGCTTGTTTTTCATCTAGTTTGCTTTTATATCAACTGGATTATGGCATGTTTGATACAAAGAATGTCTTAACTAATTGTGCATGTATATGCAGCAGTGTCTTCTTGTGTATGACGCGGCGTATGTTAATTTCAGCAAGTTTCTACCAGACCTCTCAGAGATTCGACCTACCCTTTCCAAAATGCAGACGGGTTTGACGCATATGCAGACCACTTCTGAAAACATTGTTACAAAAGGGGGGAAAATGATCATTACTTGAGCAATTTCCCATTTTGCCACAGTTTTTGATATTTACAATCAATATATTTGTATTTATAAGGATAGTTTGTGCCTAGATGTTTACGAAGCCGTCTGTTGTATATGTGTTGTACGGAGGATATTGTTTAAGGTTCCTTTTTTACATGAAACGAAAGTACTCTTTTCTATGAGATTCAACTGATATTTTATTATTACACGTTCTCTGATAACAAACTACAATGCAGTGAATAAAAAGGAAATGATCTCTAGCTCACAATTAACGAATGATTATATTATACACACACACATAGTCCCGTGAATGTCTTCAATATTCTTCAAAACGTTAACATGTGTTCATCTATCCATTAACATATCAGATAAAAGGCTAGATGTGTGTGTCAACCTCCCATTGCTGGGTATTTGTAAATACGCGTATATCGACTGACCCAAATATATCAAAAGGGGTATTTTATGTGTGACACAGTGTAACTAAAGATAAAACCAGGACAAACATGTTCAAAACACGTTCCTTCAGGTTCATGGCTATCAGTGGATATACTGTCCTAAATGAATTTACCGATGCTTGATTTCCACGTGCATACTATGATCATAATGAACAATGCTTCAGGAAAACCCCATCTGAGTGTATTTATGGTTTGTGTGTTTTATTGGAATTGTGCGCCGTTTTTAACGATACTTCAGACATAGCAGGGCCACAGAACAAACCAGCAGTAGGTAAGGAGATACGCGTTGATCCAGAGCACTTCAGGATGATCGCCGCGATCGAGGATTGAACCTGTGACACCCGGTCCAAAATCCCCGACGCTAACACCCTCCACAGCGGCGGAATTGTATATGCGTATGTAAGTGCACAAAGGTCAAGTTGGCTTTTGGAAACAGTATAGATCCAGATCAGCATATACAACTACACTGTTTACGTATTAGTAGTAAGAGGCTTCTGTCAAATTGTGTATGGAACATTCTCTTTCTACTTGTGTATGGAACATTCCCTCTCTCATTTTTGGATGGGTTTTCGTTTGTCTCTTAGAACTTTTCGTCGTGTTATTTGATAATTAAGTCTGTGTGACAATATTTAATATTTACCTCTCGCATATGATACAATACTGATATAATGAACATCTAGCAATATCAATCTGTATACGTCATTTTAGTCGCGCCTTCTTTTTCTTTTACCAAGATTTTAAAAAAAGGTCCTAGTTGCCCAAAGTGGCAATAATCTATACGCAACACCATTCTTACTACCATATCTTCCCCATAACGTGACGTAGTTGGCATTGCACGAAGTAAATCAAAACTCAACTATAGATTTAACCAGTTCATGAAAAATCTTTAGACAGGGTGTGTTTGTTTTAATATTCTTTCACTTTACGTTATCATTCATATCCTAGCAAAACATTAAAACGTGGACATTGCGTCAGACCATATGGATTTATTTTCTTGTAAATGTCAACAGTTAACAAGTAGGTAATTTGAAAACTTTAACCTCAATATACAGCGTTATTGGTATATGGCGTATATGACCTAAGTGAAACATTAAAAGGATATCTGTTGAGACATATTTTTAGGACACCCTGTAAAATAAGGTTTCTATATGATGACTCATGTTCACTTATGCTATGGTATAAAAGTACATGTGAGACCGCAGGAAGGCACATAACTGGTAACATCATAACGAGTGCACATTAACGAGACTTACAAAATACAAGATGGATCTTTTGACGTCTAAGATTGTTATTCTATTTTACCTTTCCTGTGTTTTTATCTCCAGTGATTGTTTAGAACCACATTGTTCAAAATTTCACTACGAAGAGAAACTTCTTGAGAAGATGGTCAGAATCGAATTCAAACTTGAACGGATGGAAAAAGGATTCAATTAAATAAAAGCAGATATTTTAGAAGAGAAACAGAAAGTCCAGGCGCTTGGAGAAACGATACTTAATCAAGTCCAGGAAGAAACAGATAAGATGAAGGACAAGATAGAGGGAACGATTAAACACAGTTCTACTAAACTGGCAGCTATGGAAAAAGATATGAAGAACGTGGGTGAGAAGATGGTTCAAGATGTTATGAAAGCTACATCTGCCATGGAATTATCGCTTCAACAGAACGAAGCGAAATTGATGAGACTTTCTGCTGACTTGCGGATGTTCCAGAATGAAACACTGAGTAATGTTACGAGTAAGTAAACTTAAATCTGTCATTTTAATAACCTTTAATATTTTCAATATTAGACATATGTTAAAATGATAGATGTTAACATTATGTAGGCATATACCGATTGCAATTGTATGTTTATACGACAAGTATGTAAACTTACTATCTCAGGTACTGGTCCTTTCCATGATATACGGCCCTGCGGGTATCAGTGATATACACTGAACACGTAAATGAACCAATTGGTCTTTTCAGAAATTGTCTATATGTCTGTAATACATGTATACGGACAGTGAAGGTTCTGGTGCTACTGGCTCGACGGAATCCTCGGTGTTTACACTGACAACAAGACCCGGAATCCTGAGTGTTAGCACTGACAACAAGACCCGGAATCCTCAGTGTTCGCACTGACAACAAGACCCGGAATCCCCAGTGTTCGCACTGACTACAAAACCCGGAATCCTCAGTGTTCACACTGTCAACAAGACACGGAATCCTCAGTGTTCGCACTGACAACAAGTCCCGGAATCCTCAGTGTTCGCACTAACGACAAGACCCGGAATCCTCAGTGTTCACACTGACTACAATACCCGGAATCCTCAGTGTTCGCACTGACAACAAGACCCGGAATCCTCATTCTCCGCACTGACAACAAGACCCGGAATGCTCAGTGTTCGCACTGACAACAAGACCCGGAATGCTCAGTGTTCGCAATGACAACAAGACCTGGAATCTTCAGTTTTCGTACTGACAGCAAGACCCAGAATCCTCAGTTTTCGCACTGACAACAAGACCCGGAATCCTCAGGGTTCGCACTGACAACAAGACCCGGAATCCTCAGTGTTCACACTGACAACAAGGCCCGGGATCCTCAGTGTTCACACTGACAACAAGAGCCGGAATCCTCAGTGTTTACACTGACAACAAGACCCGGAATCCTCAGTGTTCACACTGACAAAAAGACCCGGAATCCTCAGTGTTCGCACTGGCAACTAGACCCGGAATTCTCAGTGTCCGCACTGGCAACAAGACCCGGAATTCTCAGTGTTCACACTGACAACAAGATCCGGAATCCTCAGTGTTCGCACTGACAACAAGAACAGGAATCCTCAGTGTTCGCACTGACAACAAGACCCGGAAACCTCAGTGTTCACACTGACAACAAGACCCGGAAGCCTCAGTGTTCGCACTGACAACAAGACCCGGAGTTCTCAGTGTTCGCACTGACAACAAGACCCTGAATCCTCAGTGTTCGCACTGACAACAAGACCCGGAAACCTCAGTGTTCGCACTGACAACAAGACCCGGAATCCTCAGTGTTCACAATGACAACAAGACCCGGAATCCTCAGTGTTCACACTGACAACAAGACCCGGAATTCTCAGTGTTTGCACTGACAACAAGACCCGGAATCGCCAGGCGCTGCCCAAATATTTACCAACCCCTATCTGTTTGCTGAGTTTTCTTTCTATATATAACTAAGCCGCGTTATGAGAAAAACGACACATTTACCGTTGTTCTCATTAATTACTTTTCAGTAACTATACCATTTCTTTCACGAACAAATTTTCAATCGAAAAATATTTAAAATAAGATAAAAAACATGAAAAAAGAGAATTTGCTCAAAACATGCCATTTTTCTCTACCTTGTCATTCCACAATGCAGACGCGTTTGACGCATATGCAGACGACTTCTGAAAACAATTTTACATATCAATCCATATGTTTTTACCTTTAAGGATATTTATGCTTAGATGTTTACAAAGCCGTATGTTGTACATATGTGTTGTTTGCGAGGAATTGTTTACTGTTTTCTTTTTTACCTTAAACGGAATGGTCCATTTCTGTGAGATGCGACTGATATTTTATTATCATACGTTCTCTGATAACAAGCTACAATGCAGTGAATCAAAGGGAAATGATCCCTAGCTCACAATTAACGAACAATTACAGCATACACACTCAAAGTTCCGTCAATGTCTTCAATATTCTTCAAAACGTTAACACGTGTACATCTATCTATGAACATATCAGATAAAAGGAGTAGATGTGTGTGTCAACCTCCCATTGCTGGGTATTTGTAAATACATGTTTTACAGCTCACCCAAATATATCAAAAGGCGTATCTAATGTGTGACAGAGTATAAATAAATATACCGATTGCAATTGTATGTCTAAACGACAAGTACATGTATGTAAACTTACTAACTCAGGTACTTGTCCTTTCTATAAAATACGGCCCTGCGGGTATCAGTAATATACACTGAGCACGTAAATGAACCAATTAGTCTTTTCAGAAATTTTTTTGGTATCGCACCTGGACGCTCTTGTATCTAAGGCTAATTTTTGAAATGATCTGCACCTATCAGAGACTTGTACATCGTGAATGACTCCAAAAAAAAGGCCTATATAAAGTAAAGTTTATTATTCAATTAGAGAATGTGGTGTCTCTGTCTCTGTCTAAATGAACTACATGAAAGTGTTCGATGATGTTGTTCTTGGATGTAATTTCCTTTCAACCGCCTCTATGTTAATCATCTGTTACCTCTTTACAGGTCTGGTTAAAACACCTGACGTGTTCTTTATGGTCAAAGACCTTGTCAACTTACAACCGTCCGAGGGTATGATATTGGAGTTCAAAACTATCGTGGAGAACAGAGGTGACGGTTACAATGGCAATGGTATTTTTACAGCTCCTGTTGACGGCGATTATATCTTTACCGTACAATTGTGTCATTATCTAAATAAATATGTCATTTTTACCTTTATCGTTGATGACGTCGAACAGAATAGAATGGCTTTAAGAGAAGATTCAGGTCACACATGCGGTACAGCTACTCTGCTTTCAAGACTGAAAACAGGAGCTCGTGTTGCTATAAAGAACGTATTTTATTTATCACATTTCCTTGGTGACACTTATCGCTGGAATACCTTTTCTGGCTACCTCCTCAGGAAGTATCACACCTAAGTATAAACGAAATTTATAAAATATAATTGTATACTAACACATCCTAGCGCCTAGCCTTGAAGAGGTATCGAATCATAGCTGATGTATTAAATTTACTCTTTCCCACATACATCAACTCTGCAACAAACCACATTAAAAAAAGTATTACTATTGAATAGTGTAATACACATTGCGGCAAAAGGAAAATATTACTGATGATGAGTAATTTCTACATTTACCAAAATGTTTTCAAACGTTGTCTGCTGAAGAGTCGCCAGAAAGCATCTGTATGTGACCACATATCCCCTCATACCTTGGGGAAACATTTCTAGCCTTTTGAAATAATGTTAATTTATGACTGCGGCACATATAAGGCAAACAATCCGGCATGGCCGAGGTGTTCGATCATTGCTCGAGGTGGTCGGCATTGTGAAGTGCCCATGGCCTTGAGTCTAAGTGTATACATTGTGAAGTATCAATGGGCTTAAGTCTAAGTCTTTACAATTATAGCATTGCGAAGTGCCCAGGGGCTTGAGTCTAAGGCTCTTCAATTATAACATGTCATAATCTTATATTCACACATTGTGAAGTACCCATGGGATTGAGTCTAAGGCTCTTCTGGTAGAACATGTTATAATCTGAAATTCACACATTGTAAGGTACCCAGGGGCTTGAGTCTAAGGCTCTTCAATTATAACATGTCATAATCTGATATTCACACATTGTGAAGTACCCAGGGGCTTTAGTCTAAGGCTCTTCTATTATAACATATTATAATCTGATATTCACACATTGTGAAGTACCCATGGGCTTTAGTCTAATGCTCTTCTATTATATGTCATAATTGGATATTCACAGTATTAAAAAATCATTTGTTGCCAAATAATCTGAGGCAAGTGATCAATTTAGATTCATCAAGCAACATTCATGGAGCTTTTACCCGCCAAAAATAGTCTATGACATTTGGAGTTTGGACGGTGGAATCATCAAACAAAACGTATGCATTATGCAGCTGTGGCGTGTGATTCATAAATAATGAACTAATGATAACTCGAGTGTTCTATTACTCGTCTATATCGCTTAACTCGAATCATTGTAAGTAAGTACTGTGATTTATAAACAATGAACTTATGAAAACTCGAGTGTTCTATTATTCGTATATATCGCTGCTTTACTCGAATCATTTTATGTACTAGATATGTCTTTACCCCTTACGTTGCCAATTGCATTAAAAAGTTGTTGCTAACAATGCAGATTCAGGTGAGACAGCTCATAAATCCTGAAATCTACATTGTTTGCCACTTAGACATTCAATTTTACCAAATGTCCTGTTCGGCAAAAACATGGAGTGGTTCAATTTTCAATATTCAAAAGTCCACTTTGTGAAATTCGGCAGTGAAAGAGTTAAAAACAGTGTGGCAGATCAGTAATCCTTACATAAGATAACATGAATATGTTTGGCATTTAATATTGAATACCTTTATCCAATCAGAACTACTGCTGTGCTGTGTTTGTGATATGATTTTATTTCAACGGCTTAGTTTAAACATATTTATTGAGAAATAGTTGTACATTGGTATATATGTAATACATGTTATGTTCATAGGATTGGAAAACAAGCGTCATAGACACTTATACAAATTCCTTGCCTCAGATAAATTTGTATCATATTCAAAATTACATGGCGTATTGATAGTGATTTTACATGATATATGATAAATGAAATTAGACTATACTATTGTCTCAATATATCTTAATTTAAAATAGAAAAAGGTCTTTATAATATCATTACTGTTATGTCTCACCCAGAATCCCCAGCAGCAAACGACACGCACACGACAAACCTCATCCCGTACTAAATCTCTTGGTTGTATCAATATATTTCTGGACATTAAGAAAGATTGCCTTGTTTGATTCGAACGATAAACGTTCGTCGCCAAAGAGAAGGCAGTTGCTAGTGGGTGGACATGAAAGATTGGAGAATAATGAGTCAACGGCTTGCTTTTCATAAACAATGTTTAAGAATAAACGAGGCTGGCAATACATAAATGAATTTCGTATAAATCAATGGATTAGTCGAACACATGGGTTCCCTTTCGACATATTGCAAGATCACTGTATTCTTATACCAAATAAGCGTCAGGTACTATTTTTTGTATTGCTTGACAAATGGTTTATTTTGGCCATATCATTGCTCAGTGTTTATCTGCCAAATATGTACTTACATGTATCGAAATTGTTCCATTTCCTGTAATGTACCCCAAATTGTTCAATAAACTATTATATTCAATAATGTTTTGGTCATATTGTGTTCCGTCCATCTTTTAACAATGTTACAGTTATATCACGACGTTTCCCGGTCAAATTACCAGTACTTCTGTTCTATTTATCCTGACATAAGCGATTTAGTTGTAATGCTAACCCCCACAATCCTGAGCGCTAATGATTGAAAGCCATTAATACCATTTCTAAAGTTACTGGTATGGCCCGGCCGGGGATCCAACCCGACGCCTCCCGCACCCGAGGCGTACTCTCTCCCTCTACACCACCGAGGCAGACGCTCTCCCTCTACACCATCGAGGCTGTTTTATTTTTGTCCATTTCCTGAAGTATAGCTTAAAGGGTCCATCCGTGCCATTGGTTCGATCAACTATTCTATTCTATTATATTGTGTTGAGTCCGTATCTCTGACATGATCATTAACACCTCAGAGAGATTGGAAAAGGGTTTCTGCATAGCGCATGCATTATGACGAGTGGTTTATACGATTTCCGCTTTAACCCTTCCCATCATACACTACATCTACAGCAGACGACTTTAGGTGTCTCTGCATAGCGCATGCATGATGACGAGTGGTTTATACGATTGTCGCTTTAATCCTTTCCCTCATACATCACATCTACAGACGACTTTTGGTGTTTCTGCATAGCGCATGAATGAAGACGAGTGGTTTATACGATTGCCGCTTTAATACTTTCCTTCATACAACACATCCACAGCAGACGACTTTTGGTGTATCTGCATAGCGCATAAATAATGACGAGTGGTTTATACGATTGCCGCTTTAACCCTTTCCCTTATACAACACATCTACAGCAGACGACTTTTGGTGTCTCTGCATAGCGTATGAATGATGACGAGTGCTTTATACGATTGCCGCTTTAACCTTTTCCCGCATACATCACATCTGCAGCAGACGACTTTAATAACATCTTCCCAAAACTATGAAACATCTCTGTAAATGAAAGTTATACAATTGAATATAGCTGAAAACTTGGTTGCAAAACAAGTACAAGTTGTTTATTCTGAACAGTGTAGGTTCAGTTCATCCTATCTACCAGGCAAGTCTATTCAGGGGCTGAATCTTCTAAAACGCCTACATGTATATAGAGGATATTTCATGAGTGTTTATTTATTATCACTTTTGTTATTTTGTTAAACGAGTTTACTTAGATGATATGCTGCGAGCCTTGGCGAGCGTCATATTCAGCTTAGTTAACGAGTTTATTAAAAGTAAAATTAAATAAACACGAATGAGATATTCTTTTTATCACACAAAATGATTTATGAGGCGTATTTCGAAAAAAATGTACTAACATTTACCATCTGAACAGTGTAGATCTTTATTAGATTTGGATCTATAATTTTCACAAATGTCAATTTGAACATTTTCCCATGACGACCCTACGACCCTAAGAGGCCGTCCCGTAAAGTAAGACTTACAACTACAGGCCAAGTGCAACTTCGATGGACAGAAAGACAGACAAACAGATAGCACTGGCATTTATTTATTATTTGTTTTTATTTACCCTCGCCGTGCAGAATTAACTATTTGGCGAGCAAGATGGCATTCAGTGGTGAAGACCTTTTATACCGCTCATCATAAATATTATTGACCCTTTCCCTCATGTAGACGCATGTTAATGCTTTAGCAGCAGACGACTTTTGGAAACTCTGCAACAGAGGATTTTTGAAAATTGTACCAAAATGGGATATTATTCATAATGAGCAGTTTTCTTTTTGCCACGTTTTCAACTCTATTCATTTAATTACCCCTCTATTAAATGAGATTTTTCGTCGTTTCAAATAATTCCTAATTCAAGGATTACTTTGGACACATTTTCAGTAGAAAAATATTTTAAAATGAAACAAGATGAATCGCTCATAATATGCCTTTTTCCATTGCCCTTTTCTGGTATAAACCTGGTTTTCAATCTAATTTGCCTCCTTTTTCAACTCGAGTATAGCATGTTTGATACAAAAAAAGTATAAACTTATTGTGCTTGCATAGGCAGGACGGTATTCTAGCGTATGACGCGGCGTTTGTAAATTACATCAACAATGAGATACTCACAGATTCTATATTCCCTTTCCAAAACGCAGACGCGTTTCACGTTTATGCAGATGAATTATGAAAACATTGTTGCCAAAGGAGAGTTCATAAGTTGAGTAATTTCTCCTTTGACCTCAATTTTCAATATTTTCAATAAATTTACTGTTATTTATAAAGATGTTTGTACCTAGATGTTTACAAAGCCGTCTATTGTAGATATGGTGTATGTAGGAAATTGTTATATTTTCACTTTTACATGTATCGAAATGGCCCCTTTCTGTGAGATGCGACTGACCCGTCAATGTATTCAATAGTCTTCAAACCGTTAACAAATGTACATCCATCCATGAACATATCTGGGAAAGGGTCCCAAGCTCACATCTAACGAATGATTATATAAGATATCCACACAGATCCGCCAATGTATTCAATAGTCTTCAAACCGTTAAGACATGTACATGATCCATCCATGAACATATCTGTAAAAGGGTCCCCAGCTCACATCTAATGAATGATTATATTATACATCCACACAGACCTGTCAATGTATTAAATAGTCTTCAAACCGTTAACACATGTACATGATCCATCCATGAACATATCTGTAAAAGGGTCCCCAGCTCACATCTAACGAATGATTATATTATACATCCACACAGACCCGTCAATGTATTCAATAGTCTTTAAACCGTTAACACATGTACATCCAGTCATGAACATATCTGTAAAAGGGTCCCCAGCTCACATCTAACGAATGATTATATTATACATCCACACAGACCCGTCAATGTATTCAATAGTCTTCAAACCGTTAACACATGTACATCCAGTCATGAACATATCTGTAAAAGGGTCCCCAGCTCACATCTAACGAATGATTTGTTATATATCCACACAGACCCGTCAATGTAGTCAATAGTCTTCAAACCGTTAACACATGTACATCCATCCATGAACATATCTGTAAAAGGGTCCCCAGCTCACATCTAACGAATGATTATAATATACATCCTCACATATCCGTTAATGTATCCAATAGTCTTCAAACCGTTCATGAACATATCTGAAAAAAGGCTATGCAGACCGTCTTGTTTTAGTTTCATGGAAATGTCAACAGTTAACATTTAGCAGTAGGTAATTTCAAAACTTTAACCTCAATATAAAGCGTTATTGGTATATGGCGTTATACGTTAGCTAAAAGGGTTTTTCTTTTGAAACATGCTGGGACACCCTGATAAATAAATAAGGTTTTTATATGATGACACATGTTTACTTATGTTTTGGTATAAAAGTGAGGTTGATAACGCAGGAAGGCGCATAACTGGTAACATCTCAACGACTGCGCATTAACGAGACGTACACAAATACAAGATGGATCTTTTGACGTCTAAGATTGTTATTCTATTCTACCTTTCCTGTGTTTTTATCTCAAGTGATTGTTTAGAACCACATTGTTCAAAATTTGACTACGAAGAGAAACTTCTTGAAAAGATGGTCAGAATCGAATTCAAACTTGAACTGATGGAGAAAGGATTCAACGAAATAAAAGCAGATATTTCAGAAGAGAAACAGAAAGACCAGGAGCTAAGTAAGTAAACTTAAAATCTGTCTTTTTAATAACATATAATATTTCCATTATTAAATAGATGATGAAATTATGTAGGCATATATACCGATTGCAATTGTATGTCTATACGACAAGTATGTAAACTTACTAACTCAGGTGCTGATCCTTTCCATGATATACGACCCTGCGGGTATCAGTGAAACACACTGAGCACGTAAATGAACTAATTAGTCTTTTCAGAAAGATCGTTGGTATCGTACCTGGACGCTCTTGTATCTAAGGATATTTTTTGAAATTATATGCACCTATCAGAGAATTGTACATAGTGAATGATTCCGAAAAAAAGATCTATAGAAAGTAAAGTTTATCATTCTATTAGCGAATTTAGTGTCTCTGTCTCTGTCTAAATGAACTACATGAAAGTGTTCAATGATCTTGTTCTTGAATGTAATTTCCTTTCAACCGAATCTCTGTTAATCATCATTTACCTCTTTACAGGTCTGGTTAAAACACCTGACGTGTTTTTTATGGTCAAAGACCTTGTCAACTTTCAACCGTCCGAGAATACAATATTGGAGTTCAAAACTATCGTGGAGAACAGAGGTGACGGTTACAATGGCAATGGTATTTTTACAGCTCCTGTTGACGGGGATTACATCTTTACCGTACAATTGTGTCATCAATCAAATAAACATGTACATTTTACTTTTATCGTTGATGACGTCGAACAGAATAGAATGATTTTAGGTGTTTCAGGTCAAACGTGCGGTACATCTACTCTGCTTTCAAGACTGAAAACAGGAGCTCGTGTTGCTATAAAGAACTTCTATCCAACATCACATTTCGTTGGTGACAAGTATCGCTGGAATACTTTTTCTGGCTACCTCCTTAGGAAGTATCAAACCTAAGCATGAAATTTATAAAATACAATTATAAACTAACACATCCTTGCGCCTATAGCCTTGAAGAGGCATCATGTCATAGCTGACGTTTTAAATTTACTCTTTCCTACATACATCAACTCTGCAACAGATCAATTTGAAAACATCTTTACAAAAGTGTGGAAAATATCTATAAATAAATGTTTTACTACTGAATATAGTTAATAAACATTTTCGGCAAAATGAAACATTACTGATGATGAGTAATTTCTACATTTACCACACTGTTGTCTGCTGCAGAGTCGTCAGAAAGCATCTATATGTGACCATATATCCCATCATACCTTGGGGAAACATTTCTAGCCTTTTGAAATAATGTTAATCTACGACTGCGGCACATATAAGGCAAACAATCCGTCATGGCCGAGGTGTTCGATCTCTTCTGGCGGTCGTCATTGTGAAGTTCCCACGGGCTTGAATCTAAATCTATACAATTATAACATGTCATAATCTGATATTCACACTTTTGAAAAATAAATTGTTTACAATTAATCTGAACCATGGATACCTGCGACAGAATGAACTCATGATAACTCGAGTGTCCTATTACTCGTATATATCGCTTTACTCGAATTATTGTAAGTACTGTGATTTTTAAACAATGAACTCATAATAACTCGAGTGTTCTATTACTCGTATATATCGCTTTACTCGAATCATCTTATGTACTAGATATGTCTTTAACCCTTTCGTTGCCAAAGGCATTTAAAGGACTTTGATAACAATGCAGACTCAGGTGAGACAGCTCATAACGAGCACTGTCTCTCCTGAAATCTACATTGTTTGCCAGTAAGATATTTACTACTTTTTAGTGGATGACAAATGGTTTAATTTGGCCATGTCAGTGTTCAGTGGATATCTGCCAAATGTGTACTTACATGTATTGAATTTGTTTCATTTCCTGTAATGTACCCCAAATTATTTGATAAACTATTATATTCAATAATGTTTTGTTTATATTGTGTTCCATGCATCTTTTAACAATGTTACAGTTATATCACGACGTTTCCCGGTCAAATTAGACTTCTGTTCTGTTTATCCCGACATAAGCAAGTTAGTTGTAATGCCAACCCCACAATCCTTAGCGCTTAGGAGTGAAAGTAATTGGTACGACCCGGCCGGGGATCCAACCCGACGCCTCCCGCACCCGAGGCGGACTTTCTCCCTCCTACACCACCGAGGTTGTTTTCTTTTGGTCCGTTTGCTGTGCCATTGGTTCGACAAACTATTTTATTCTATAATTTGTGTTGAGTCCGTGTCTCTGACCTGATCATTAGTCGCCGGGCAGAAGCCCGCGACTTCTATTTTTAATAGGTTTTCGGAAATGACATGGAAGGGGGGATTATTATTAGAAAGAAACACATTTAGATATCTTGAACATATTACAATTTTGTTTGTTTAAAAACACTAAGTAATGACACATCTAAAATGAAATAAATATTCCGATGTTTTAGGTATTTTCAGTTTCTTTATTTTGACTCGCATTTATGTTTTTTTGTTTTATTTACGAAGACAAAACAGTCCCTATTTGCTAGAATGAAATACTGTATTTTACACTATATACTACATGTACTCAAAAGGCTATAACTACAAACCTTTACGTCGCACAGTCTAATGTTGTTTACATACGCGCACCTGCTGATGAAAATGACGTCGAATTTACTGAATGTTAGTTTCATGTTCAAAGAGATGTCTTGATTTGTGAAGGAGGCATTTTATAATGTTTATCCATGTATATCTTAAATATGAACTGTTTCTAAGCTAAAACTGTTGATCGCGTGACTCGCGAATACCAACTGCGTAGATCAATCTTCTTTGCAGAGAGCCGCTCTTTACACTCACTTACAAATAATAAATCAAATGCGATTTAAAACGTTTATTTGGTTCTAAACAAATGAAGAAAAGAACAAACCGAGATAAAAACTGGTTTTAATAAAAAGATTACTTTGAACGAACACTCTCTGCCTATAAAGAGAGTTTCAAGAACGACATCTCTGCGAATAAGAAAGAATCGGGTCTTTCGTACACAATTATTTCGTCCTTGACAATTTTAAATGTGTCATTTAATTCCCTAAAGGCATATTGCTTCCGATCTGCATATTGTTATGCATCATTGACACAAGGGCGCTCATCATAATATAATTTTAAAACATGAGTAGTGTGTTATGTTCATTATGAAAAAGGAAGGAAAGAATTAAAATATAAAACATGTTGTAGGGCTCAGTTTATGTTCGAAATTAAGTTTAAATTATACAACAATTTCAATGAGATTTAACTGTTTAGTTGATATTATATTTCGAAGGTGGTCTAATTTATAAATATTGAACTACATTTCAACATTTGTTAAAGTATGATATAATTAGGATGCCAAGCTAATATCATCTTGAGAAAAAGAGAAAACTCATGTCTTCAGCGATTTAACCCTTATCTCACGTTTTAAAGTAGATTGCTGCAAAGGTGTCCACTGTTGACTTTAATAGAGGAAAGGTAAAATGACGTGCTATCGAATGCACATCCTAAACTGTCTTGTTTGTGGTTTTATTGTAAAATAATAAAATTCAAATATTCTGACAAACATCTTGAAAAGTGTATGTGGAATTCACAAATCTTATAATTATTCCTTAATGAAAGCACTGTATACATACTAAGACTAATGATTGGCAAGATTACTCATTTCCATTACTGTTTATGTTCAATAATTAGTTGGTTGTGTGTATGGTCAACCTACTTTGGAATGGAGATTGATCATAAACAATGAAAGGCTTCAATTATCATTCACTTCGTTGACAAAACAATGCAAGTTATGATACATTTTCACTTGACCCCACCCCTGATGTTCCAATATGCCCCTCAGTTGATAACTGTTTATTCAACTATTATAATGTTAGTGTTATGCATAACTGCAGTATGGATTTCCGGCGACATTGATGCGTTGCATCAACTTTCTCTTGTTAGCACTTCAGACAGGTTTGAAAACGGTCTCTGCATAGCGCATAGATAATGACGAGTGGTTTATACGATTGTCGCTTTAACCCTTTCCCTCATACATCACATCTACAGCAGACGACTTTTGGTGTTTCTGCATAGTGCATTAATGATGACGAGTGGTTTATACGTTTGCCGCTTTAATCCTTTCCCTCATACAACACATATACAGCAGACGACTTTAATAACATCTTCGCAAAACAAGGACACATCTCTTCAAATGAATAAAATTGAATAGAGTTGACAATATGGTTGCAAAGAGATAAATTACTCTCTTCGCTACAATGATTTCAATCAAAGCGCTGAAAGCGCTGATGGTATAGGGGGCATATGTAAATTGAAAACATATGGCATAGATCATATGGACAAACATTGTTGAAACAATGAAACAATGATCTTTAAACAAACCAAACCAAAAATGTTTGAAGCAACACATATTGCCTGCCAATAACATATACCTCATTTGTCAAAGTTTTACCCTTTTCTTGTATAAACAAAATATCGAAGGACAAAAGATTGACAAAAAAAACCCGAGCAGCTACCCTTAATTAAAATATTTCTAGTTCAGAAATCACTAAAGATCCACAATGTATATTGTAATCATGCTGATAAATGAAAGACGATCGAAAGCATGATAGAGTTATGTTTCTTTTGCACTGCACAATTGCAGCTCTGAGTTTCCTATACACCAAGTCTTAAATTGATATATTGGACATATATTGAGACAATAACCGAAGAAATGAAAAAATTGAGTTTACACCTAAAAAACAGATTAGATTTGACGAAGTACAAATCTTGAGGAAGCACTCATTAACGAAAAAGGGAATTTCACGGAACGCATGTGTTGCATATAATAAGGGAGAACATTGAAAGACAAAAATATACACACTCCAAACGCAGCATGCTTAATTTATGGTAATGGTGCACTGCAAATCTGTAGGTCATAAGTGACATACAAAGTTTGAAATTGATACAATGAAAGTTAATTGAGACAATCGCTGAACTAAATAAGGAAAAATGGAGATAACTGAAAAAACAGACCAGAGTTATGTACCTAGTACTTTGCCGTTCTCCTGATCACACGGGTATAATTGTGACCACTTTGAAATAAATCTGCCATACAGAAACAACGTGTTAACCAATACATGCAATCCATGACGGACGGACGAATGCACATTCAGGCAGACAGCCTGCCGGACGCCGGATTATACCTCCAAGCTTTACAGACGGAGACAACTCAAGTATTGATTACAGAAGACTGGTTCGATGCGTCAAAACACGTCAGCTTAGATTATGGTATTTGTAAAGTATTTGCAATTTAATTGTATCTCCGAAACGGGACCGGACCGTCAAGGTTAATTTTCAAAAACCTATTTAGACTACATTTCTAGTTTATTTGTCAACAGATACATCTAGGACTATATTACACGTTGATGAACGTTGAGTCTTAAATTAACGCAAATGCATATACATTATAATTTTAGTCCCAAAATCGCTAGAAGCTTCTCAATAATAAAATAAATAATGACCTTGCGGTTATAACTCGGATGTGTTGACAAATTCGGCCAAATTTCTTTCCGACGTTTGACAAAAGTCAATGCGACATGCGTCATTCGTCTTTCACCAATGGCTAAGTCTATGTGGAAACGTAGCCAGTTACTTGGGAAGATTGTTGTGAGGAGTACTGGTTTGAGAAAACCAGGAAATACATTTGTAGGTGAACTGGCCGCCGTGATATGACTGAAGAAATGTTAAAAACGGCGTTAAATCCCAATCAATCAATGTTGAAATTAACTTATCTATAATTTGTAGATTTAATTTCTATTTCCTAGTAGGGTCTACATACAGCGACACATGAGAATATTCAACACAAAACGCGACCTGTTTTACCAACAATTCCCCAGTAGCGGTGAGACCGTTTGTAACATTATTTCATGGCATGTATACACAGTAGGACCTCTCTCTTTGGACGAATTATGTTGTAACAAGTTTGTTTACAGTATTCCTTAACCTTGACCACATATACTAAATATACAGCAAACAACATTGAACTAAGGCATAACTATTGACCTGAATTAATAAAAGTATGATTTTGAATAGTGATGAAAACATTGTGGAAAAAGACAAACTTGTTGATTATCATTCATCTGTTAAGGTTAGTCAAATGTGTCTAAAAGGGGCAAAGGTTAAAATAATAACTGTAGACAAATGTTTTCGTTATCTAGGTTATAGAAACAAATTGATTCATGTTTCAAAGCATTGTTTGAAAAGGAGGAATTGCTCATTGTCAGCAATTGCTCCGTTTGCAAATATACTTTCAACATTTGTTTGTAACTAAGTAGCTATAACGGGAACGGTTCAACCCTTTCCCGCTTACAGTCGCTTTTTGACGCATGTGCAGCAGACGGCTGCAGAATTGTTTATCATGACCCATTTCCTCTTTTTCCACAAAGGTTTCAACTATATATTTTTCCCCTTGATGTAAGGCAAAATTGCTCGTAATCATTCATCTCTAGCATGTTATTCAAAATGTGTCCGGAAGGGAGAAAGAGGGAAAGAACGTCCATAGTAAAACGTTTAAATATGAAAAGAATTAATTTGAAACGTGTTTGAAAGCATTATGTGAAAAGGAGGAATTGCTCATTGTCAGCAATAGCTCTATTTTCAACAATATTTTTTAAATATTCGAACTGTTATAGTATCACGGAAAGGGTTCCGCTTCCATGGGAAGGATGTAACCATTTTCCGCCTACAGACGCTTACAGACGCATGTGCAGCAGACGACAATCGAAAACATTGTGACAAAAGGGGAAATTGCTTTTCGTAGGCAATTTCTACTTTTGCCACAATGGTTTCAACTCCTTTCAATAATTGTATTTACAGTGCTTTGCACATTTCTCTATAAGTCGACTGTTGTAAACTAATGGGGTCACAGAACGGTCGACGTTACCTCACACCCTACGACCCTAAGAGGCGTTTCGTAAAGTAAAAGATGAGATTCAGGCCAAGTGATGAGAATGCTTAAATGGTCTTCAGGACAAGGGCAACATCCATGAACATATCTGTAAAAGAGTCCCCCTCTCACATCTAACGAATGATTATATTATACATCCACACTGACATGTCAATATATTCAATAGTCTTCAATCCGTTAACACATGTACATCCATTCTTGAACATATCTGTAAAAGGCTATACTTGCATGTCTAAATATTTATTGCTGGGTTTTCGTGATTTCGCGTTTTTAAGCTCACCGAATATAAATAAAAAGTTGTGTTTGTGTGATCAGAGGATATGCCGTAATACTCAAATTAACCGATGTTCGCTTTTCACGTTCATATTATCATGATTATGATCACAATAAACAATGCTACAGGAAAACCCTTTCGGATTGTATTTATGATGTGTTTGTTTTATTGGGGGTTTAACGCCGTTTCCAAAGGTATTGCAGTCATAACACGGAGATGGAACAAACCAGCATTCAAATAGGACATACGCGTTGAACCTGGACACACCGCCATGATCGCCGGAGTTTGGGATTGAACCCGAGACACCAGGTCCGAATTCCCCGACGCTAACCATCGACAGCAGCGGATTCCATTATGGCCCCGTACGTGCACAAAGGAAACACTTTGTTTTTTGTGGTGAACAATATAGATCCAGATCAGCCTGTACATCTACACTGTTGACAAAATAGTTGTAAGAGGCTTCTGTCAACTTGCGTAGAGTGTGATAAGACGGTGTACATGCTGATCTGAACCTACACTACACAAACGGGAAGGTATTTATAACAAGTGTGGTTAAAGATGGCGTGTAGGCGTACATTTTTACTACCAATATTGACAGTATTCATCATAATTGCCTTAAAAGCCTCTGTACCTTGTTAACGTATAATGCAGTCAAACCATCCTGCGAGAATGCACATGTTGTTCTGGTTCGTAAAGGCATTGATGTTGTTGTTATGTTGTCAACAGAGGAGTTTCAAAAGCGTACGTATGCCCCGATACGTTTTGTTCTGGCGATAACAATACTCAATTGTGTGTTCAGTTTAGCTCGCCTGTACAAAGTCATGCTTATCCGCGACGGCGTCTTAATTCGAATTTTCTGTTTCTGTCAAAGTTGTTTAAAAAGTATATAACGATATATTCCTTTAATATGTTTAACTGATCATTCGATACAGATAAAACATTCTGAAATAAGGACACACTATACATTATGAGCAATATAGCATGTTACGGGTCTGGTGTTACTGTGTGTGGATACATGTTCGTCGGAATCCTCAGTGTTAACACTGACAACAAGACCCGGAATCCTCTGTGTTCACACTGACAACAAGACCAGGAATCCTCAGTGTTCTCACTGACAACAAGACTAGGAATCCTCAGTGTTCTCACTTTCAACAAAACCAGGAATCCTCAGTGTTCGCACTGACAACAAGACCAGTAATCCTCAGTGTTCTCACTGACAACAACACCCGGAATCCTCAGTGTTCGCACTGACAACAAGACCAGGAATCCTCAGTGTTGATACTGACAACAACACCCGGAATCCTCAATGTTCGCACTGACAACAAGGCCTGGAATCCTCAGTGTTCACACTAACTACAATACCCGGAATCCTCAGTGTTCGCACTGACAACAACACCCGGAATCATCGATGTTCGCACTGACAACAAGGCCTGGAATTCTCAGTGTTCACAATCATCAATGACTACAATACCCGGAATCCTCAGTGTTCGCACTGACAACAAGGACTGGAATTATCAATGTTCGCACTGACAACAAGGACTGGAATCCTCAGTGTTCACACTGACAACAAGACCCGGAATCCTCAGTGTTCGCACTGACTACAATACCCGGAATCCTCAGTGTTCACATTGACTACAATACCCGGAATCCTCAGTGTTCACACTGACAACAATACCCGGAATCCTCAGTGTTCTCACTGACTACAAGACCCGGAATCCTCAGCGTTCCGATGACTACAATACCCAGAATCCTCAGTGTTCACACTGACTACAATACCCGGAATCCTCATTGTTCTCACTGACTACAATACCCGGAGTCCTCAGTGTTCGCACTGACTACAAGACCCGGAATCCTCAGTGTTCGTACTGACAACAACACCCGGAATCCTTAATGTTCGCACTGACAACAAGGCCTGGAATCCTCAGTGTTCGCACTGACAACAAGACCCGGAATCCTCAGTGTTCACACTGACAACAAGACCCGGAATCCTCAGTGTTCACACTGACAACAATACCCGGAATCCTTAATGTTCGCACTGACAACAAGGCCTGGAATCCTCAATATTCGCACTGACAATAAGACCCGGAATCCTCAGTGTTCGCACTGACAACAAGGCCTGGAATCCTCAATGTTCGCACTGACAACAAGACACGGAATCCTTAGTGTTTGCACTGACAATAAGACCCGAATCCTCAGTGTTCGCCCTGACAACAAGACCCGGAATCCTCAGTGTTCTCACTGACTACAACACCCGGAATCGCTTAGCTAAGAACCCCTATTTGTTTGACACATTTATCGCTTGGTCTCATTAATTACTTCTCCGCCACTATATCATTCCTTTCTCGAACACATTTTAAGTAGAAAAATATTTAAAATATTAAAAAAAAACCAGGATAAAAGAGGATTCGCTCAAAACATGCCATTTTTCTCTGTCTTGTCATTCCACAATTCAGACGCGTTTGACGCATATGCAGCAGACGTCTGAAAACAATGTTACAAAAGAAAGAAATGCTTATTAGTTGAGCAATTTCTCTTTTTGCCACACTATTCCAAATATTCAGTCCATACATTTTATTCTTAATGATATTTATGCCTAGATGTTTATAAAGTCGTTTGTTGTAGATGTGTTGTTTGCGGGAAATTGTTAATTGATTTCTTTTTACATGAAACGGAGTGGAATGCGACTGATATTTCAGTATTACACGCTTTCTCATAACAAACTACAATGCAGTGACTCCAAGGGAAGGGATCCCAAGCTCACAACTAACGAATGATTATATCATACAGAACAGAACAGAACACACAGTATGATCTTGATCTATACAGATAAAAAAAACATTAATTTGGGGTTCATTTTTATCAACCGAGGAGAATCAAAATCAAGCTTTCGAGATTGCAAAACTGTCTATGTTGTGTTCATTTTAGCTCGCCTGTACAAAGAACTGTAAAAGTCACTCTTATCTGCAACGGCGTCTAAATTCGAATTTCCTGTATCGGTCGACGGGAATAAATGTTTTAAAAAGTTAACTATATAGCGATTTATTCCTTCAAAATGTTTACTGATTTATTATCATTAAATACAGTTAAAAACATTGTGAAAAAAGAGACAAGAATCATCGTGGGCAATATCTCCTTTTGTCACTATATTTTCAAAAGAAAGTCGTTTGCTTCAAATGCATCGAACAGTACATACTTTGGAGGTCCAACGAGGATTTCAGAACATTGAAATAGGATTTTACAAATTAACCAAAGAACTATCTTTGCAAGCGAAGCGAGGTTGGGAATGCTCTAGTTAACTTGTGGGAAAACGTTTGAGTCTACACTACTTGAATGCAATATACCAATAACCACTTTTTTGCATGACACTGTACAGATCGCATTCAATACGTCCAGATACTTATCTAAAGGAAAGAAATAAAGTTTTCAGAAAAATATTGTTTTCGTCAACTTTATTGACAAGTTGACGAATTGACGAACTTGACGAAGCTCTTCTGAATGACTGATGACCATGAAACATGAAATAGGGCCTAATTTGCATTCAATACGTCCAGATACTTATCTAAAGGAAAGAAATAAAGTTTTCAGAAAAATATTGTTTTCGTCAACTTTATTGACAAGTTGACGAATTGACGAACTTGACGAAGCTCTTCTGAATGACTGATGACCATGAAACATGAAATAGGGCCTAATTTGCATTCATTACGTCCAGATACTTATTTAAAGGAAAGAAATAAAGTTTTCAGATAAATAATTTTTTCGTCAATTTCGTCAACTTTATTGACAAGTTGACGAATTGACGAACTTGACGAAGCTCTACTGAATGGCTGATGGCCATGAAACATGAAGTAGGGCCTAATTTACATTCAATACGTCCAGATACATTATCTTAAAGAAAGAAATAAAAAATTTAGAAAAAATGTCACAGTTCGTCACTCGTCAATTCGTCACTCGTCAACCTAACTTCACGGACCTGCAAGAATTACCTGTACGCCTGTAAAATGTATAAACACAGGGCAGAATGCATCTAGTCATCAAATCCACTTTCTCTACATCTGAAAAGTCGCTTTATCACATGTTAAGGACATTTCCTGAGTGTTTTCTAAATGTCGTTGGAGGTGATTATATAGTATTATGTTCTATGACATTTACAGCAGTTCTAAGATATGATATCCTTAATTGTTAAAACATATGAAATTAACGTTAATATAATAAAATATCTTAGAAGCCTTAACTATTTTTGGATAACATTTTTCAAAACTTAAAGCTATTCTTATACTTATTCAAGGTAAAAAGTAAATAAACTAATCCGACTTATAATCTTAAAATAATTTGGCACAACTATTCACCATGTTGTTATAATAGCTTACATGCAATACCATGGTCAATATCACATAGGTCAAGGTCACATTTCAAGGTCAATATCAATTATATACACGTTTTGCTAAAGTTGTTGTTGTTGTGATTGTTACTGTTGTTGTTTCAATATCAACCGACATGATAAATTGCTCAGTCGTGCTTTTGCTGGAACGAAAGGACTGTACTGCAGTAAGACCCCTTTTTGGCAGATAGCGTTCGTATCTAGTACAGACACGTGGTATATCTTATTCCTAGTAAATACGTATGTCTGCTGACTAGCTTAACCCATTCCCACATACAACACATCTGAAACAGACGACTTTCAATACAAATGGGCAAAATAAAAAAAATAAAAAAAACCTCTTCATATGAAAGTTTAATTATATAATAGGGTCGAAAACCTTGCAGCTTATGAGAAATGTATTCTTTTGTCACAATGTTAGCAAAAGTCGTCTGCTGCAGCGGCGACAGATATGGTCTCTATATGGGTAGGGCTTAAATAACTACCAAGATGAGCTGTCCAGATTATTGCATTGTTTGACATACTAAAAGAAAACAATACGCCCTGACTGATCTTGATATACACTGATCGCCAGTTATATAGATCTATAGCGTTTGTACAGCGAAGTTAATGTAAAAGGAAGTCATCAGTTCTATAGATCTAAAGCGTTTCTACAGCGAAGTTTATGTAAAGGGAAGTCATTAGTTCTATAGATCTAAAGCGTTTCTACAGCGAAGTTTATGTTAAGGGAAGTCATCAGTTCTATAGATCTAAAGCGTTTCTACAGTGAAGTTTATGTAAAGGGAAGTCATCAGTTATATAGCTCTAAAACGTTTCTACAGCGAAGTTTATGTAAAGGGAAGTCATCAGTTCTATAGATCTAAAGCGTTTCTACAGCGAAGTTTATGTAAAGGGAAGTCATCAGTTCTATAGATCTAAAGCGTTTCTACAGCGAAGTTTATGTAAAGGGAAGTCATCTGTTCTATAGATCTATAGCATTTCTACAGCTAAGTTCATGTAAAAGGAAGTCATCAGTTCTATAGATCTAAAGCGTTTCTACAGCGAAGTTTATGTAAAGGGAAGTCATCTGTGCTATAGATCTATAGCATTTCTACAGCTAAGTTTATGTAAAGGGAAGTCATCAGTTCTATAGATCTAAAGCGTTTCTACAGCGAAGTTTATGTAAAAGGAAGTCATCAGTTCTATAGATCTAAAGCGTTTCTACAGCGAAGTTTATGTAAAGGGAAGTCATTGTAAACGGAAGTCATCAGTTTTATAGATCTATAGCGTTTCTACAGCGAAGTTTATGTAAAGAGAAGTCATCTTAAAGATAAGTCATCAGTTCCATAGATCTAAAGCGTTTCTACAGCGAAGTTTATGTCTGGTTTTAATGAGATTTGGCGTATCATATCTTGCTCCTGTGTGAATTCACTACCTACATTGTGTTGACAGTTTTAACGAGCTGTACAGAAAACAGCATTGTTTTCCGTGTTAAAACAAAATAGCAGAACACACGGAAAACCAGGAGTGTCTTGGGTTTTCTTTTTTTGTATATCTATGTGATAAGAGGAGACGCCATTCAAGTACTCTTTTTCCTCCCAGCGAGCATTGCGCGCACGAATACAGGCTTCACGTTCGTCCAAAAACCCGCTAACACTCGACTATTTTACGGCATCATCCCAGCCAATCCTGCAGTTATCCGTTAACACGCGACTATTTTACGGTATCATCCCTGCCAATCTTCCAGTTATCCAACCTGAACATGTGTGTTTTTATCCCTAGATGAAGTAAAGTACGTGACTGTGCATTCACCCTTTCACACATGCAGACGAATGTTGACGCATATTGCAGCAGACGTCTTTCGCAAAAAATGGTATCAACTCGCGCTTTACGGACAATAAGATCGGCAATTTTCGTAAATTATACCGAAAGTGAGGTAGTAAAGTTGAATTCATTCCAGTCATTCATTATAGCTAAGTTCATGACGAACTCAAGGAGGGTAGTGTCAGGGGCACGTGCATCGATGGCGCATGCGCAGACACTTGGTTCTCGTGAACGCACATCTCTACCCTGGAGTCAAAATTCAAAATGGAAGCCTCCGTGGTGTATCCGCTTGTTTTATTATCGATACCAGAAAGCTCGTATTCCTGTCTAAATGACGGAGCCCAATTATTTGCAAGTGCCCAATTAAACAAATCCTTATTTTTCCGTCTTACAAATAAATACATCACTGATTACTGAACTCAGATTTTCGTATTTTAGGATTATTTATACACCAGCATCCAGAATTGCCATTCTCCGCCATTTTGGAACTCTTCTAACTCTCGCTAGGAGCAGGGTTGCAAATAGTCGGGGTCAAAAGTTCATATGACGTCACTAGAGTTAAAACCCTTGCCGTTCATGAGGAACTCGGATAACTCTAGTCGGAACTCGGGTTCGTCGTGAACTTAGCCTATGTCTGCATGTGTGAAAGTGTTGGAAACCGGATGAAGGTATACGGTCTTTTAAAACTTAGACTTCTATTTTACAGTGTTAATTAAACAAGCCAGCCAATGTTCGGTGAATATTTTAGTTTTTTTTGTGTTCATGACTTTTGCTTGTCTGTGATTGGCTGAAATATTTTGTTCATAACCCCATGAAGAAAATTTTCCTTGGATTCTTGGAAAAAGCGACCGAATACTAAGAAAGTGACGTCACGTCATAACGTTATTACTTTTGGCGCCAAATTGGACTAATGTTTGACGTGCTATATTATGGAAAATAAAGTTGTTAAATACTATTATGTGTTATTACCAACGGTAATAGCCATATTTATGCTAAAATATAAGGAATGGACAGCCTTTTTTTCGTGTTCATGGGGGTATGAACAAAAAAACCTGATCACACATTCTATGAAACCGCTTCGCGGTTTCATAGCGCGTGATCAGTTTTTTTTGTTCATACCCCCATGAACACGAAAAAAAGGCTGTCCATTCCTTAATTGACAAAAGATTACACAAAATAGTTTTCCGGTTGTTGGCTTGTGTGGTGTCTTAAGCCGCTTTCAACAAATAGTTCAGTTTTATTACAGACATTTCTGAGTAAATTACCAGTACTACTGGTCCAGAAGTTTTAACCTGTTACCAATGAGCCAGTAGTAATTTCTAACACAATTTCCCCCACAATTCTGAGCCCCAATGAGGGAAAGCCATTTCCACCATAGTTAAAGTCTACTTACGGTAATAACAGGGTATGTTTGAAGTCTAGGAATAATATTGTGATAACAATGTGTATACAAAGCTAGGTATCAAACGAATTTAACAATCACCGAGTGAACTGGCTGATCGGAGAGGACTGTGGAAAAGAAAAGAAACAATCGTACCTTCCTTTTGCCCTTTCCCCCACATACCAGTATACTGCTGGCTTTATAAATGCCTCTTGGCAAAACTATTTGAAAGTCTCTATAAATGAAAGAATAATTATTGGGGTTGAGTAGGCATAATAAAAGATTGTTCATTTATGAGCAATTTCTCCGTTCTAGAAAAATACGTCTGCATCTTTCTGAGAGGGAGGTTTAACATGACCTTTAAGGCTTTAACATAACCTTTTGCTCTTAACTATGACACCTTACGTATTGGTATCTTATTATGCGGGGGATTCAGCTGTGCTGAAAACCTCCGTATATTGTCAAGCCCAGCTTACAGGAAATGAAAATTTGTAAATTGTGTGTGCTGCCCTCTGTTTTTTCAAAATGGACAATTTGTCTTGATTGCCCAGGGATCAGTTAAATACGTTTCACAACAAGCTAAACAGTATGCATATTATACAAAGCAAACGTGCACAATGTAAAGTTTTAATCCATAAAGTTGTATACATAATTTAGAAATTTAAGTATAAAATATAACACAAAGTAACTTCATTATATATAAAAGTATAACAATTTGCTTGTGCAAAAATAACAAAATGTAAATTTATATTGAAACCATTTCTTGTTTGAGAAAACCCCTAGTCATAGCGTTTATTGTATTTTTACACAACTGGTAGAAATGTTCACTTTAATCCCTAGTCATAGCGTTTGTTGTATTTTTACACAACAGGTAGAAATGTTCACTTTAATGATTAATATATCTATAGGTACTACCTATTTACGAAAAAACGCAAGATAATTATAAACAAAAATTAAAGAGCATACTTTGGCCATAAAAAAGGATTTATAAGTAATTGACTAGACAATAATAATGTTAATGTCATGTTTCGTGCATTATCAAAAAATATTTGCAATTCGTATTGCCGCGTCTATTATTACGAACAGAAAATAATAAAGTAAAGACTTTCAGAACATCAAGGAATACATTTATAATGAACGAGGTTAAAACATGATGGCCAAGATGATCCTAAATCGATCACCTGCATTATGGTAAAGAAGCAAAAAGATCAGCTCTTTGCTGATGCCACCTGGCAACTGCCTTTTTCAACCAGTCAATATGACTGGAACAAATGATGTAAGGGGTCACATTTCTGCTTAACCCTTTCCCTATTAGAGACGGTTTCTGAGGCCTTTGCAACAGACGATTTAGGGAAAGATTGTCGCTAAAAGAACAATTGCTCTTTATGAGAAAGTTATCCTTTTGCCACAATGTTTGATAAATAGCTCATGTATAGGAATTTGGGGTATTTCATGTTGGTACCACTTTTTTGCGGGAAACGACGTCGCTCCATTGACGTTACGCCAAGATAAAGTGTTACGGAAATGACGTAACGTCCTTCTTTGGCTACGATACAGTCAACATTTAGGTTCAGGCGTAGAAGTCTAATGCTGTCGTTTTTTTGACGAACGGGAAAACATATTTCTTACAGAGTTCCATTTATTTTTAATATTAATTCCCCCAAAACACAGCACTTTAATAAATATCGATTTAAAAAAAAAAATATTAAAAAGACGACAATAATTTTTTTTCAATCCGTGTTTCTCGGCTCATTTTATACATACCCAAAATGGCGGCCCCCATGGATTTGGCCAGTTTCATTTCAGAAAGCTTCATGGGTTATTGAAAAAAAAAAAAAAAAAAAAAAAAATCTCACACCTGTTAACTATAAGCGAAAAAACCCATTCATGGGGTTTTTTCGTATTATTATATATATGGTTTTACGCCACTTCCAACATTATTTCAGTAATTATCACGGCGACAGTTCACTTATTCATGATCCCTGGGTAAACAAACCAGTACTAGGCTAGCTGTGTGAAGTTAGCTAAACATACGACATTCGACATTCGACATTCAAAAGTTGGAAAAAAAAACGAATGTCGTGCTGGCACGACATTCGACATTCGACATTCAAAAGTTGAAATAAAAAACGAATGTCGTGCTGGCACGACATTCGACATTCGACATTCAAAAGTTGAAAAAAAAAAAACGAATGTCGTGCTGGCACGACATTCGACATTCGACATTCAAAAAATAAAACTTCAAAAAATTGAATGTCGTGCTGGCACGACATTCGACATTCGACATTCAAAAGTTGGAAAAAAAACCGAATGTCGTGCTGGCACGACATTCGACATTCGACATTCAAAAAATAAAACTTCAAAAAATTGAATGTCGTGCTGGCACGACATTCGACATTCGACATTCAAAAGTTGGAAAAAAAAACGAATGTCGTGCTGGCACGACATTCGACATTCGACATTCAAAAGTTGAAAAAATAAAACCGAATGTCGTGCTGGCACGACATTCGACATTCGACATTCAAAAAATAAAACTTCAAAAAATTGAATGTCGTGCTGGCACGACATTCGACATTCAAAAGTCGGAAAAAAAACCGAATGTCGTGCTGGCACGACATTCGACATTCGACATTCAAAAAATAAAACTTCAAAAAATTGAATGTCGTGCTGGCACGACATTCGACATTCGACATTCAAAAGTTGGAAAAAAAAACGAATGTCGTGCTGGCACGACATTCGACATTCGACATTCAAAAAATAAAACTTCAAAAAATTGAATGTCGTGCTGGCACGACATTCGACATTCGACATTCAAAAGTTGGAAAAAAAAACGAATGTCGTGCTGGCACGACATTCGACATTCGACATTCGACATTCAAAAAATAAAACTTCAAAAAATTGAATGTCGTGCTGGCACGACATTCGACATTCGACATTCAAAAGTCGGAAAAAAAACCGAATGTCGTGCTGGCACGACATTCGACATTCGACATTCAAAAGTTGAAAAAAGATCTCAAGGGAGTGGAACAACGGCCTTAAGGCGGATTTCACCCGAGTCTGCCGCGTGTATTACGGGGAGCACTTAGGCCTACAAGCCCTTGTCACGGGAGACGAACAAAAAAAAATCACAATGGAGTGGAACACTTTTTTTTTTTTCTTACGGGCGTGGAACAACGGCCTTAAGGCGGATTCCTACTCGAGTCTGCTGCGTGTATTACGGGGAGCACTTGGGCCTACAAGCCCTTGTCACGGCTGTCGAACAAAAAAAAAATCACAATGGAGTGGAACACTTTTTTGTTTTTGTTTCGGGCGTGGAACAACAGCCTTAAGGCGGATTTCTACCGGAGTCTGCTGCGTGTTTTACGGGGAGGACTCTGCTGCTAGTCGGGGAAATGTAAGCCGGGGCCGCATACTCTTTAAGGCAGTTCCCGCAGTCTGGCCGCGCTTACGGCGAAGTGCTGAGCTTTGTTTTACGCTAGCACTCCGCTGCTAGTAGCGGAAATGTGCGCCGGTGCCGCACATGATATACGGCCGGTCCCGCAGTCTAGCCGCGATTAAGGCGAATTGCTGAGCCTTGATTTAGGCGAGCAATCAGCTGCTAGTAGGGGAAATGTGAGCCGGGGTCGCATACGCTATAAGGCAGGCCCTGCAGTCTACATTCGACATTGGAAATTCAAAAACGAATGTCGTGCTGGCACGACATTCGACATACGACATTCAAAAATTAAAACTTTAAAAAATACGAATGTCGTGCTGGCACGACATACGACATTCGACATTCAAAAGTTTGAAAAAAAACGAATGTCGTGCTAGCACGACATTCGACATTCGACATTCAAAAGTTGAAAACAAAACCGAATGTCGTGCTGGCGCGACATTCGACATTCGACATTCAAAAGTTGAAAAAAGATCTCAAGGGAGTGGAACAACGGCCTTAAGGCGGATTTCACCCGAGTCTGCCGCGTGTATTACGGGGAGCGCTTAGGCCTACAAGCCCTTGTCACGGGAGACGAACAAAAAAAAATCACAATGGAGTGGAACACTTTTTTTTTTTTCTTACGGGCGTGGAACAACGGCCTTAAGGCGGATTCCTACTCGAGTCTGCTGCGTGTATTACGGGGAGCACTTGGGCCTACAAGCCCTTGTCACGGCTGTCGAACAAAAAAAAAATCACAATGGAGTGGAACACTTTTTTGTTTTTGTTTCGGGCGTGGAACAACAGCCTTAAGGCGGATTTCTACCGGAGTCTGCTGCGTGTTTTACGGGGAGGACTCTGCTGCTAGTCGGGGAAATGTAAGCCGGGGCCGCATACTCTTTAAGGCAGTTCCCGCAGTCTACCCGCGCTTACGGCGAAGTGCTGAGCTTTGTTTTACGCTAGCACTCCGCTGCTAGTAGGGGAAATGTGCGCCGGTGCCGCACATGATATACGGCCGGTCCCGCAGTCTAGCCGCGATTAAGGCGAAGTGCTGAGCCTTGATTTAGGCGAGCAATCAGCTGCTAGTAGGGGAAATGTGAGCCGGGGTCGCATACGATATAAGGCAGGCCCTGCAGTCTACATTCGACATTGGAAATTCAAAAACGAATGTCGTGCTGGCAAGACATTCGACATACGACATTCAAAAATTAAAACTTTAAAAAATACGAATGTCGTGCTGGCACGACATACGACATTCGACATTCAAAAGTTTGAAAAAAAACGAATGTCGTGCTAGCACGACATTCGACATTCGACATTCAAAAGTTGAAAACAAAACCGAATGTCGTGCTGGCGCGACATTCGACATTCGACATTCAAAAGTTGGAAAAAAAAAACGAATGTCGTGCTGGCACGACATACGACATTCGACATTCAAAAATTAAAAAAATATTCAACGTAGTGGAACAACGGCCTTTAAGGCTGATTTCTACCCGAGTCTGCCGCGTGTATTACGGGGAGCACTTTGGCCGATAGCCCTTGTCACGGGAGTCGAAAAGAAAATCACAATGGAGTGGAACACTTTTATTTTTTTTCTTACGGGCGTGGAACAACGGCATTAAGGCGGATTTTTACTCCAGTCTGCTGCGTGTATTAAGGGGAGCACTTGGGCCTATAAGCCCTTGTCACGGTAGTCGAAGAAAAAAAAAATCACAATGGAGTGGAACACTTTTATTTTTATTACAGGTCCCGCAGTCTACCCGCGCTTACGGCGAAGTGCAGAGCTTTGTTTTACGCTAGCACTCCGCTGCTTGTAGGGGAAATGTGCGCCGGTGACGCATATGATATACGGTCGGTCCCGCAGTCTAGCCGCGCTTAAGGCGAAGTGCTGAGCCTTGATTTAGGCGAGCAATCGGCTGCTAGTAGGGGAAATGTGAGCCCGGGTCGCATACGCTATAAGGCAGGCCCTGCAGTCTACATTCGACATTGGAAATTCAAAAACGAATGTCGTGCTGGCACGACATTCGACATACGACATTCAAATATTAAAACTTTAAAAAATCGAATGTCGTGCTGGCACGGGACAGCTACCAGGGCCGTAAGTCGAATTTCTCCCCAAATTTACCGCATAATTTAAAGGGAGCACTCGGTCCTAGGCTTAGTCAAGGCAGTCGAAGCCCGAACATTTCACAATGGAGTGGAACACTTTTTTTTTGTTCACGGGACAGCTGCTAGGGCCGTAAGTCGAATTTCTACCCGAGTTTACCGCGTAATTCAAGGGAGCACTCGGTACTAGAGGCCTTAGTCAAGGCAGTCGAAGCCCGAACATTTCACAATGGAGTGGAACACTTTTTTTTTTTTTTTCACGGGACAGCTACCAGGGCCGTAAGTCGAATTTCTACCCGAATTTACCGCATAATTTAAAGAGAGCACTCGGTCCTAGAGGCCTTAGTCAAGGCAGTCGAAGCCCGAACATTTCACAATGGAGTGAAACACTTTTTTTATTTTTTTACGGGACAGCTACCAGGGCGTAAGTCGAATTTCTACCCGAATTTACCGCGTAAAATCTTACGGGTGTTGAACAACGACCTTAAGGCGGATTTCTACCCGAGTGTGCCGCGTGTATTACGGGGAGTACTTGGGCCTACAAGCCATTGTCACGGGAGTCGAACAAAAAAAAATCACAATGGAGTGGAACACTTTTATTTTTTTTCTTACGGGCGTGGAACAACGGCCTTATTTGCTACAAGGCAGTCCCGCCGTTAGAACTTGCGCTGACAGTAAAGTGCTCTTCTTGTCTCAAAGCAGCACTCTGCGTATGGCTGGGGAAATGTGCGCTGGGGCCGAATTTGCAATAAGGCAGTCCTGCCGATGAATCCAGCGCTGAAGGCGAAGTCCTCGCCTTGTTTTAGAGGCGTATGGCAGAGGAAATGTGCGCTGAGGCCGAATTTGCTATAAGGAAGTCCTGCTGTTTACCCACGCTGACGGCGAAATCATCGCCTTGTTTCCAGACAGCACTCTGCGTATGCCTCGGGAAATGTGCGCCGGGGCCGAATTTGCTACAAGGCAGTCCTGCCGTTAGAATCCGCGCTGACGGCGAAGTGCTCCCCTTGTTTCAAGGCAGCACTCCGCATATGACTGGGGAAATGTGCGCTGGGCCCTGATTTGCTACAAGGCAGTCCCGCCGTTAGAACCCGCGCTGCCGACGAAGTGCTCTCCTAGTTTCAAGGCAGCACTCCGCATATTGCTGGGAAAATGTGCGTTGGGGCCTGATTTGCCGTATAGCATATGCGGCCCAGGCGCACATTTCCCCTACTAGCAGCGGAGTGCTAGCGTAAAAGAAGGTTCAGCACTTCGCCGTAAGCGCGCGTTAACTGCGGGACCTGCCTTATAGCGTATTCGGCCCCGGCTCACATTTCCCCTACTAGCAGCCGAGTGCTCGCATAAATCATGGCTCAGCACTTCGCCGTAATCGCGGGTAGACTGCGGGACCGGCCGTATATCATATGCGGCACCAGCGCACATTTTCCCTACTAGCAGCGGAGTGCTAGCGTAAAACAAAGCTCAGCACTTCGCCGTAAGCGCGGTTAGACTGCGGGACCTGCCTTAACGAGTATGCGGCCCCGGCTTACATTTCCCCAACTAGCAGCAGAGTGCTCCCCGTAATACACGCAGCAGACTCGGGTAGAAATCCGCCTTAAAGCTGTTGTTCCACGCCCGTAAGAAAAAAAATAAAAGTGTTCCACTCCATTGTGATTTTTTTTTTGTTCGACTGCCGTGACAAGGGCTTGTAGGCCCAAGTGCTCCCCGTAATACACGCAGCAGACTCGAGTTGAAATCCGCCTTAAGGCCGTTGTTCCACGCCCGTAAGAAAAAAAAAAGTGTTCCACTCCAATGTGATTTTTTTTTCGACTGTCGTGACAAGGGTTTGTAGGCCCAAGTGCTCCCCGTAATACACGCAGCAGACTCGGGTAGAAATCCGCCTTAGGCCGTTGTTCCACGCCCGTAAGAAAAAAAGATAAAAGTGTTCCACTCCATTGTGATTTTTTTTTTCTTCGACTCCCCTGACAAGGGCTTGTAGGCCCAAGTGCTCCCCGTAATACACGCGGCAGACTCGGGTAGAAATCCGCCTTAAGGGCCGTTGTTCCACTCCCGTGAGATCTTTTTTCAACTTTTGAATGTCGAATGTCGAATGTCGTGCCAGCACGACATTCGATTTGTTGAAGTTTTATTTTTTGAATGTCGAATGTCGAATGTCGTGCCAGCACGACATTTGTTTTTTTTCCAACTTTTGAATG
This sequence comes from Serripes groenlandicus, assembly GCA_031761405.1. NCBI lineage: Eukaryota > Metazoa > Mollusca > Bivalvia > Cardiida > Cardiidae > Serripes > Serripes groenlandicus. Next base: position 71,769,831 of record JASEVX010000009.1, read on the forward strand.
TCATGACTATAAGGCCTCTAGTACCGAGTGCTCCCTTGAATTACGCGGTAAACTCGGGTAGAAATTCGACTTACGGCCCTAGTAGCTGTCCCGTGAAAAAAAAAAAAAAAAGTGTTCCACTCCATTGTGAAATGTTCAGGCTTCGACTTCCTTTATTAAGGCCTCTAGTACCGAGTGCTCCCTTTAAATTACGCGGCCAATTCGGGTAGAAATTCGACTTCCTTGATTAAGGCTTCTAGTACCGAGTCCCCCCTTTAAATTACGCGGTAAATTCGGGTAGAAATTCGACTTACGCTGGTAGCTGTCCCGTGAAAAAAAAAAAAAGTGTTCCACTCCATTGTGAAATGTTCGGGCTTCGACTGCCTTGACTAAGGCCTCTAGGACCGAGTGCTCTCTTTAAATTATGCGGTAAATTCGGGTAGAAATTCGACTTACGGCCCTGGTAGCTGTCCCGTGAAAAAAAAAACAAAAAAAGGGTTCCACTCCATTGTGAAATGTTCGGGCTTCGACTGCCTTGACTATGGCCTCTAGTACCGAGTGCTCCCTTGAATTACGCGGTAAACTCGGGTAGAAATTCGACTTACGGCCCTAGTAGCTGTCCCGTGAAAAAAAAAAAAAAAAGTGTTCCACTCCATTGTGAAATGTTCGGGCTTCGACTGCCTTGATTAAGGCCTCTAGTACCGAGTGCTCCCTTTAAATTATGCGGTAAATTCGGGTAGAAATTCGACTTACGGCCCTGGTAGCTGTCCCGTGAAAAAAAAAAAAAAAGTGTTCCACTCCATTGTGAAATGTTCGGGCTTCGACTGCCTTGACTATGGCCTCTAGGACCGAGTGCTCCCTTTAAATTATGCGGTAAATTGGGGTAGAAATTCGACTTACGGCCCTGGTAGCTGTCCCGTGCCAGCACGACATTCGATTTTTTAAAGTTTTAATATTTGAATGTCGTATGTCGAATGTCGTGCCAGCACGACATTCGTTTTTGAATTTCCAATGTCGAATGTAGACTGCAGGGCCTGCCTTATAGCGTATGCGACCCGGGCTCACATTTCCCCTACTAGCAGCCGATTGCTCGCCTAAATCAAGGCTCAGCACTTCGCCTTAAGCGCGGCTAGACTGCGGGACCGGCCGTATATCATATGCGTCACCGGCGCACATTTCCCCTACAAGCAGCGGAGTGCTAGCGTAAAACAAAGCTCTGCACTTCGCCGTAAGCGCGGGTAGACTGCGGGATCTGTAATAAAAATAAAAGTGTTCCACTCCATTGTGATTTTTTTTTCTTAGACTACCGTGACAAGGGCTTGTAGGCCCAAGTGCTCCCCGTAATACACGCAGCATACTCGAGTAGAAATCCGCCTTAATGCCGTTGTTCCACGCTCGTACGAAAAAAATAAAAGTGTTCCACTCCATTGTGATTTTTTTTTCGACTCCCGTGACAAGGACTATCGGCCTAAGAGCTTCCCGTAATACACGCGGCAGACTCGGGTAGAAATCAGCCTTAAGGCCGTTGTTCCACTCCGTTGAGATTTATTTTTTAATTTTTGAATGTCGAATGTCGTATGTCGTGCTAGCACGACATTCGTTTTTTTTTTCAACTTTTGAATGTCGAATGTCGAATGTCGTGCCAGCACGACATTCGTTTTTTTTTTCCAACTTTTGAATGTCGAATGTCGAATGTCGTGCCAGCACGACATTCAATTTTTTGAAGTTTTATTTTTTGAATGTCGAATGTCGAATGTCGTGCCAGCACGACATTCGGTTTTTTTTTTTCAACTTTTGAATGTCGAATGTCGAATGTCGTGCCAGCACGACATTCTTTTTTTTTTCCAACTTTTGAATGTCGAATGTCGAATGTCGTGCCAGCACAACATTCGTTTTTTTTTTCAAACTTTTGAATGTCGAATGTCGTATGTCGTGCCAGCACGACATTCGTATTTTTTAAAGTTTTAATTTTTGAATGTCGAATGTCGAATGTCGTGCCAGCACGACATTCGATTTATTAAAGTTTTTGAATGTCGAATGTAGACTGCAGGGCCTGCCTTATAGCGAATGCGACCCGGGCTCATATTTCCCCTACTAGCAGCCGATTGCTCGCCTAAATCAAGGCTCAGCACTTCGCCTTAAGCGCGGCTAGACTGCGGGACCGGCCGTATATCATATGCGGCACCGGCGCACATTTCCCCTACTAGCAGCGGAGTGCTAGCGTAAAACAAAGCTCTGCACTTCGCCGTAAGCGCGGGTAGACTGCGGGACCTGTAATAAAAATAAAAGTGTTCCACTCCATTGTGATTTTTTTTTTCTTCGACTACCGTGACAAGGGCTTATAGGCCCAAGTGCTCCCCGTAATACACGCAGCAGACTGGAGTAAAAATCCGCCTTAAGGCCGTTGTTCCACGCCCGTAAGAAAAAAAAAAAAGTGTTCCACTCCATTGTGATTTTCTTTTCGACTCCCGTGACAAGGGCTATCGGCCAAAGTGCTCCCCGTAATACACGCGGCAGACTCGGTAGAAATCAGCCTTAAAGGCCGTTGTTCCACTACGTTGATTTTTTTTTTAATTTTTGAATGTCGAATGTCGTATGTCGTGCCAGCACGACATTCGTTTTTTTTTCCAACTTTTGAATGTCGAATGTCGAATGTCGTGCCAGCACGACATTCGGTTTTGTTTTCAACTTTTGAATGTCGAATGTCGTATGTCGTGCCAGCACGACATTCGTATTTTTTAAAGTTTTAATTTTTGAATGTCGTATGTCGAATGTCGTGCCAGCACGACATTCGTTTTTGAATTTCCAATGTCGAATGTAGACTGCAGGGCCTGCCTTATAGCGTATGCGACCCCGGCTCACATTTCCCCTACTAGCAGCTGATTGCTCGCCTAAATCAAGGCTCAGCACTTCGCCTTAATCGCGGCTAGACTGCGGGACCGGCCGTATATCATGTGCGGCACCGGCGCACATTTCCCCTACTAGCAGCGGAGTGCTAGCGTAAAACAAAGATCAGCACTTCGCCGTAAGCGCGGGTAGACTGCGGGACCTGCCTTAAAGAGTATGCGGCCCCGGCTTACATTTCCCCGACTAGCAGCAGAGTCCTATCCGTAAAACACGCAGCAGACTCCGGTAGAAATCCGCCTTAAGGCTGTTGTTCCACGCCCGAAACAAAAACAAAAAAGTGTTCCACTCCATTGTGATTATTTTTTGTTCGACTGCCGTGACAAGGGCTTGTAGGCCCAAGTGCTCCCCGTAATACACGCAGCAGACTCGAGTAGGAATCCGCCTTAAGGCCGTTGTTCCACGCCCGTAAGAAAAAAAATAAAAGTGTTCCACTCCATTGTGATCTTTTTTTTTTGTTCGACTGCCGTGACAAGGGTTTGTAGGCCCAAGTGCTCCACGTAATACACGCAGCAGACTCGAGTAGAAATCCGCCATAAGGCCGTTGTTCCACGCCCGTATAAGAAAAAAAAAAAAGTGTTCCACTCCATTGTGATTTTTTTTTGTTCGACTCCCGTGACAAGGGCTTGTAGGCCTAAGTGCTCCCCGTAATACACGCGGCAGACTCGGGTGAAATCCGCCTTAAGGCCGTTGTTCCACTCCCTTGAGATTTTTTTTCCGACTTTTGAATGTCGAATGTCGAATGTCGAATGTCGTGCCAGCACGACATTCAATTTTTTGAAGTTTTATTTTTTGAATGTCGAATGTCGAATGTCGTGCCAGCACGACATTCGTTTTTTTTTTCCAACTTTTGAATGTCGAATGTCGAATGTCGTGCCAGCACGACATTCATTTTTTTTTTTTCAACTTTTGAATGTCGAATGTCGAATGTCGTGCCAGCACGACATTCGGTTTTTTTTCCAACTTTTGAATGTCGAATGTCGAATGTCGTGCCAGCACGACATTCGTTTTTTTTTCCAACTTTTGAATGTCGAATGTCGAATGTCGTGCCAGCACGACATTCGATTTTTTGAAGTTTTATTTTTGAATGTCTAATGTCGAATGTCGTGTCAGCACGACATTCGTTTTTTTTTTTCAACTTTTGAATGTCGAATGTCGAATGTCGTGCCAGCACGACATTCGTTTTTTTTTCCAACTTTTGAATGTCGAATGTCGAATGTCGTATGTTTAGCTAACTTCACACAGCTTACTAGGCTAGGAAATATGCCTTGTCAAAGGGCACTCCACCATGACCGTTGCACTTTAATGATACTGTGTATCACATTTAAAACACATGGCTGTCAATGTTCAAGGTTACTAAGAGCTCATAAGTCTGTATAAATGCTTCTGACAAATAATGAACTCTACATGTTGCCCCCATGTATCTAGTTAATTAAACGCTCCACTCGTTGCTACATCCCCCGCATTTTAGTACTTCAGTACTTTGATTGGTTTTGTAATTGGATTGGGTTGTGTGTTTCTCTCAAAAAAACTAGATAAAATATTGGCCAATATAACGTAATGACTGTGCATATTTGCGATCATCCGTTACAGCTCTGTTTCTAGTGTCACAAATAGAACATTTAAACGTTCATCTTGTTGTCATAAACACATATGAGCCATTCCATGAGAAAACAATCAGTGTGGACTCATTCGGGCCGACACATTCTGTCTCAGTGGGATATAGGTATAGAGTAATGATTCCTGAAACAGAAACTCGATATGAGGCGAAAAGTGTCTGTCCGGGTTAGCCTGTGAATGCTTAGGCTGATCCGGGTCGATACTTTACGCAGAGTCCACAATGTTGTTTTTCTCGTGGAACGGCTCATATAACGATATCTCGTAACTTATGAATAACAATCAGTACTCAGCAATTCCTGACTGCGTGTGTGGGTATCTTTTGTCACGTATACTATTATGAGCCATGCTCTACGCAAACTAACCAGAGGACATTTACTTTGATTAATGTGAGCGCCGTTTTCAACAATTGAGCCGTCCCAGAACATTTAAGCGTTCATCTTGTTGTCATAAACACATATGAGCCATTCCATGAAAAAACAAACATTGTGGACTCATTCGGGCCGACACATTCCGTCTCAGGGGGGTGGGGGCGTATAGGTATAGAGTAATGATTCCTGAAACAGAAACTCCATAGGAGACGAAAAGTATCGACCCTGATCAGCCTAAGCCACAATGTTTTCAACTTTATTCTTTTTTTTTTTTTTTCACTTATAGATAGTTGCCATATGTTTTTTTAATGTTTTCAAAGTCGTCTGTTGCAAATATTATCCCTTGAGGTGAAACGAGGTGTCATCGGGTTATATACGTTCCCTGGCAGACTATTTTCTATCAACATTCCAAGGACTAAGAGAACACGAGACATGTGCTTTCTCGGGCTCATTGGATTGATACAGAACAATTGAACCGTCCCGCGAGAAAACCAACACTGTGGCCTCTGCGTAATGTATCGACCCAGATCAGCATGCGCAGGCTAATCCGGACCGACATATTCCGTTTCAGGGGTATAGAGTTATGATTCCTGAAACAGAAAATCCGGGTTAGCCTGTGCGGCATGCTTTAGCGGATCCGGATACGCAGAGTCCACAATGTTGTTTTTATCGTTGGATGGCTCATATGATCACATGAATTAATGAAGTAATCCGAAGATGGTTTGAACTAACCAGAGTGACTTACCACACTATACGTGTATCTACCATCTGGAACAAAAATTAAATGTCAGCAAAAGACCCAGATCCGTCTGTTCAACTCAAATGTTCTATCCGTCCTACTAAAGTCCTTTCCGATAAGTAGGTTATCTCCCTTAACAAATCATCGGTTGCGTCCCCTGAGTATGACTCTTATCCACTTCCGAGGACTAAAGTAATAAAAGAAATGGATTTGATTGATTGATTAATTGATTGGGGGCTTAACACCGTTTTCAACAATATCGCGGCTGCCAGTTCACCTACTCATGTGTTTCCTAGCTTTCTCACACCAGTAATCCACACAACATACTTTCCAAGCAACTGGCTGCTTTTCCGCATAGACTGTTAGCCCATTGGTGAACGACGAATGACGCCTGTCACAGTGACTTTTGTCAAACGTCGGAAAGAATGTTGGCCGAGCTGGGGTTCGAACTCACATCCCCTGGATTTACAGCCCACGTCGCAACCGACTGAGCTTAAAGAAATGGCGGATGACAATATAATTATTGATGCGTGTAAGGATAACTAATTACACCGTTGTAAAGTTCACGCGTTGAAAAAATATTTACGGAGTATTGGACAGTGTCGGAAAATAAACCTGAATTGATTGTGAGAGTAATGGGAGCTTATAAACTTGGATTAGGGAATGTTTTTGACGTGCACGAATAGAATAGATTGGCGTCCCTCGGCAGAGAAAATGAAAATTAAAGACACCAGTAGGGGACACGATGAAACATCTGTCATATATCGATAGTTGGAGTGATGACTTGTCCTTGATCCCAGATATATCTGAGAAGGATATTTTCAATTATTTTGTCTACAAATTGAAGATCAAACGTCAGTTAAAATCAAAAGTCATGTATGAGGATGGACACATAGATTTGGTAAGAAACCATGGACAGAGGCAGCAAAAGTAGCAAAAAAGAGAGAAACATGGAGACAACTTGTTTACGGCCCTATTCTCTTAAAGGAGAAAAGGAAATAAGTCGAGTGTAAAGCTTGATCAGACTATGCGGACACATGCTGATCCGGATTTATACTGTTCACAAAAGCAAATATGTGCATCTTCCCATGCACCGGTTCATGTGATAGCGGCGTCAATATAGAACATTAAACGACCCTGAGATATCTCGGGCACACGCAGGCACACGCATGTTTTATAGATATCTGCACAACGCTTGTAACATAACTATGCCATCCTAAACGTTGGCAAACATTTTCAATTTGGTAACAATAAAGGTCACGTGAGTCCACATCTCCCTGGTCAAAACTCTGGTCTCGTGAGTCCACATCTCCCTGGTCAAAACTCTGGTCTCGTGAGTCCACATCTCCCCGGGCAAAACTCTGGTCTCGTGTTGATGACGTGCTGGTCAAATTTCGCCGCTCGTCCTTCAGCGCACCAGAACGACGTGAAGATTTTGCGAATTTTTGTAAACGCCTTTTTAAAACACCCCCAGATTGCGAAAACCATCGCAGTAGCATCGTTGAAGGTGATTTTAGGCATCCACTTCTCTGTAGTCTTTTATATCAATCTGTTTCTCTGACTGTTTGCATTTTTGGTTTGACATAATCTGACAAATGCTGAGCTATGAATGGTTTTATTCTTTTGTGTACATTCGATGAGATTTCAAACTAGAGTATGTAGATATAGTCCAGAAGTTATTATTCCTGATTGCTATTTCCGTAGGTAGCCTAGTTATAAAGCGGGATGCAATTGTACATACCGATATTGGGTTATACGGGTAATACAAACATCCCCGTGCCAAGTCTATATAATGTCTATATAGGACCGACTGATGTTTGCGCTTTTTTTATGTTAATCCTTTCCAACATACAGACGCTTTTGGCGCCTCTGAAGCAGACGACTTTTGGGAAACATTGTGACAAAAGTAGAAATTGCTCAAAACGAGCAATTTCTCCTTTTGCCACAATGTTTTCAACTTTTTCCAGTCATTATAATTTACTTCACTGAGATTTTGATTATTTTTGCTTAGATGTTTTGACAGTCGTCTGCTGCAGAGTCGCTGTATGTGGGGAAGAGTTAACGAATGTTCACAATAAGAGTAAAACAACGTATTCAGACCTGTTAAGACAGCGTCAAACCACTTTTAGCGTCGTTCTCTTTCAAGAGCACTTCAAACAATATCAGTCTAGTACAATTAAGATAAACATTTTGAATGCTACAAATACACGTACAAACATTTGCATATGTTTACACCTGTTTAAGCTTGTTCTGTTTGGAATACATTTTATCTTTTAGCAATTATCGACTTTTTCTCTCTCCATTCTATCTGGGTAACTTTTTACTTCGTTGAGGAAAATTAATTGCATTGATGCAAGTTGATGGGTCTGTTTCGGGGATATCATAATGAAAACAAAACACGTCCATACCTTTTTTGCAATATTAGCCCTCCAGGGGCGTAGCTTTGCAATAATCAATGTGTAGGCCGTCTCGTGAGAAAATCAACATTGTGGAATCTGCGTAAAGTATCGACCCGGATCAGCCTAAGCATGCCACACAGGCCTACCGGACAGACACTTTTCGCCTCCTGTGGATTTCCTGTTTCAGGAATCATTACTCTATACATCTATCCCCCTAAGACGGAATGTGTCGCCCTCATTAGTCTGCGCGGACAGCGCAGGCTGATCTGGTCGATACATTACGCAGATGTATATCGCCGCTGCTTCCAGTGAAGACTCGGGTAGGCCGCTGCATACGAACAGTCCAACAATAGTTTTCGCTGTTCGCCTACATAGTCCTTACTTAATGTATCTTCAAACAGAGAACTAGACGTGTCGTCCCACTAGTTTGACGCCAATATAACTTTAAAGATACCAAACTTGGTTCATACATCGAAGTATTCAGTATCTCGAATTTCTTTTGTGTGTGTAAAAGCGCTAAGTCTTCTTTTTTATCTAAGCGGAAGCGCTGTCTTACGTTCAATAAACGTGTATGGTAGCAAACGGTAGCCAATCGACCAATTAAATTACAGCTTGTTCACTTCTGGTACGAAACGTTACAAACCGTGAGCTTCCAAACTGCTGCAATGAACGGCTAGTCGTTTATCTTCACTATCGCGAAGATTTACTATAATGATCGCAAGGCAAGTCGTTTATCTTCACTAACTCGACGTTTTACTACAATGATGGCGAGGCAAGTCGTTTATCTTCCCTAACATGAAGTTGTTCTACACTGAACGCAAGGTTAGTCGTTTGTCTTCACTAACTCAAAGGTGTACTACAATGATCGCATGACAAGTCGTTTATCTTCACTAACTCGACGTTTTACTACAATGATCAAAAGGCAGGTCGTTTATCTTCCCCAACTAGACGTTTTACTACAATGATCAAAAGGCAGGTCGTTTATCTTCACTAACTCGACGTTTTACTACAATGATCAAAAGGCAAGTAGTTTATCTTCACTAACTCGACGTTTTACCACAATGATCAAAGGGCAAGTAGTTTATCTTCACTAACTCGACGTTTTACTACAATGATCAAAAGGCAAGTCGTTTATCTGCACTAACTCGACGTGTTACTGCACTGACGATGATCTATTGATTTGTTTTACGCCGTTTCAAACACTATTTCTGTCATATGGCTACATATTCTGAGTGAATTAACAGTAATGCTGGTAAGCTAATCGTAACGCCAGCCCTGCACTACCGCTTTAAAGGCTTTAGTATGACCCGACCGGGACTCGAACGCTGATCTCTTGCTCTGGAGACGGACGATCTTACCACTACATCACTGATACGGTAAATATTCATTGAAATTCAAGGTACAAACAGTTAACCCTTTCCCACATACGACTGATATGCATCAGTCTACGTTTTAAACATCTAGTAAAAACTGTGTATTATTTCAATAACAGAATGTGCTAATATCGAATACAGTTGAAAATAGCGTTACAAATTTTGAGCAGTAGCTGTTCATTTGCTACAATGTTATCGAAAGTCGTCTGCTGCAGCTCCAACAAAAGGTGTGTGCATGTGGACACGTGTTTAGAATGCAGCAGTACAAACAAACGTTTCAACAGCACATACTTATTATTAATCAGTATGTAAACAGTTGCGGGGAGGCGGTATGGTAAATATGTGATGTGTGTGTGATTAGTTGTCTATTCCTGTCATTTGCCCACGTTTCTATGATGCAGTTAATGACAATTCAGATCAATTGTAACATGTATGGGTTGTTTTTGTTTTCGACGTCATCGACCGCTTCGTTTTAATTTCGTTTAACTCTTTCAGCGCCAAAGGCAATATTGAGGTTTTTGCAAACAATGCAGATTCATGTGAGCCAGCTCGTAACGAGCTGTCTCACCTGAAATCAGCATTGTTTGACTTTTATTCATCAAAATAGTCCAAAACGTTTAATACATGAGAAATGGAAACGCACAATTTTGATCATAGAAGGGTCTACTTTATACAATTTGGCGCCGAAAGAGTTAACACTGAATCGACATTTCTCGTTGATCTTTTTTCCGCCTGCGACAATCAAGATGGCGTCTTGGATGAACGTTATGTATGACCCTCCAAATACGGATTTTCGTTTTCCAGCTAAAAATAACGTATACTGAATGAAACCTTCAACATTGAATAGAGATGTTAACAGTTTGACAAAGGAGATATTGCTCATCATCATTAAAGTTCAAAAGTATGAAATTAAAAAGGCGTATGTCGTTGAAATGGCGATATTACATGATATTGACATATTTAATGCTTCACCACAAATAGACGCCATTTGACGCATCTGCAACAGACAACTTTTGAAAAAAGATTACAAAATTAGAAATTGATCATACTGAAACATGTTTTATATTTTACTATCATTTATAAATTATTTCCGCGTTTTTGCCCACATGTTACCAAAGTCGTCTGCTCCATATTTGCTGTATGTGGAAAAGGGTTAAAGAAATTTATCTAAACTACTTGAAGTCAACGAGAACTAAGATAAATATGATAAATGTGAAGAGTCTTTAAGTATTACATAAAGATATTGTCAAACATGACCTTTGGTATCATACATTGCATGTCTTTCTATATTTGTTTCATTTAATCATTTACTGGTTGTTATGTAGATTGCTATGTAGATTTTGTAACATGAACTAACAAGTTGACTTTCCAACATACAGACATATTTTGACGACTTTTGACGACTTTTGACAAACATTGCAGCAAAAGAGGAAATTGAAATATAATGACTGAAATTAGTTTGAAACATCATGACAAAAGAAAGGTTGCTCATCACAATGTTTTCAAACGTCGACTGCTACAGATGGGTTAGAAAGCGTCTGTAAGTGGAAAAGGGTTAATTTAAAAACAATAAAACCCTAAAACGTTATGTTAACTTTAACACTTTGTTATTCTAATCGAGTCAGAGGAAATGGAGGATATAGCTGCACCTACGAAAAATGCACACTCAGATCACACAAGTCTACGTACAGTCTAATCAGTCTCCGCTGTCCATCCACGTGTATACGAGTCACAGACTCAGGTAAGTCTACGTACAGTCTAATCAGTATTCACTGTCCGTCCACGTGTATACGAGTCACATACTCAGGTAAGTCTACGTACAGTCTAATCAGTATTCACTGTCCGTCCACGTGTATACGAGTCACAGACTCAGGTAAGTCTACGTACAGTCTAATCAGTATTCACTGTCCGTCCACGTGTATACGAGTCACATACTCAGGTAAGTCTACGTGAGTCACAGACTCAGGTAAGTCTACATATTATTAAAACATATAAAAATATAAAAATAGGTTTACTGAATATTGAGTCGTCCACTACCCGAACGAAGCTCGACGGTTCAGTTGCATTACAAAGCTTAATATTGTCCGTGCAACTTGTACTGTCGTATGACGGCTACCTAACAATGTCGTATGACGGCTACCTAACAATGTCGTATGACGGCTACCTAACAATGTCCTATGACGGCTACCTAACAATGTCGTATGACGGCTACCTAACAATGTCGTATGACGGCTACCTAACAATGTCGTATGACGGCTACCTAACAATGTCGTATGACGGCTACCTAACAATGTCGTATGACGGCTACCTAACAATGTCGTATGACGGCTACCTAACAATGTCGTATGACGGCTACCTAACAATGTCGTATGACGGCTACCTAACAATGTCGTATGACGGCTACCTAACAATGTCGTATGACGGCTACCTAACAATGTCGTATGACGGCTACCTAACAATGTCGTATGACGGCTACCTAACAATGTCGTATGACGGCTACCTAACAATGTCGTATGACGGCTACCTAACAATGTCGTATGACGGCTACCTAACAATGTCGTATGACGGCTACCTAACAATGTCGTATGACGGCTACCTAACAATGTCAGATAACACCAAACCCTATTATGAGCCGTCCCGCGAGAAAACCAACATTATGGACTCTGCGAAATGTATCGATCCAGATCACCCTGCGCAGTCCGCAAAGGCTAATCCGGACCGACACATTCCGTCTCATGGGGATAAAGGTATAGTGTAATGATTCCTGAAACTGGAAACCCACAGGAGGTGAAAAGTGTATGCCCGGATTAGCCTGCACGGCATGTTTAAGCTGATTCGGGTCGATACTTTACGAAGAGTCCATAAAGTTGGTTTTCTCGTGGAACGGCTCATACAGATATGAATATGTTGGTTTTCTCGTGGAACGGCCCATACAGATATGAATATGTTGGTTTTCTCGTGGAACGGCCCATACAGATATGAATATGTTGGTTTTCTCGTGGAACGGCCCATACAGATATGAATATGTTGGTTTTCTCGTGGAACGGCCCATACAGATATGAATATGTTGGTTTTCTCGTGGAACGGCCCATACAGATATGAATATGTTGGTTTCACAAAACCATGAACGTAAAGAGGCTTACTCGTAATATTTGCTGACTGATTGCTGGAAGTCAGCAATTTCTCATTTTGTTTTCAAAATTGAAATTTGAATGTTATAAAGACATAACCAATCTGGGTAATAACAGAAGTATGCCTCATTTTCAAATTTCATGTGGCCTTTACTTTTCACGAGTCTACATGGATCTATTTTATAACGTTCAACAAGTATATACTATAAGTATATATCGCTAAATCTTGAACTTTTGGAAGAAATACTTAATCAGAATGGATACGATATATACAAGAATATTTGTTGACAGCATCTTAAAAGGTCGTCTGCTTCAGACAGCGTCTGTCTGTAAGTGGGGAAGGATTAAGGCTGGTTTGCGAAGAGCGCCGATAACAAATATTGTCTCCGAGAAGTTGCACTAACTCAGACAGCGCCTGTATGTTTGACCTGTACACAGGTATACTGAAAATACAATCGTCTGCTACAAAAGAAATATCTTCACAATCGTGTGTCTGACTTTATGACAGAGTTAGGAAACGTTGTGGGAAAATGAGAAGTTAGTGAAAAAGAATAATTTCAAATTTCTCTTTTTCACACAATGTTATTAAAAAGCGTCTTCTGTCATTTGTCAAAAAAGTCGTCTGTAGAGCATTGTTTACCCGGTATATGATGTCACAGTCTGCTTTCGAAAGATGTATGAGTGTAATTATTTGATAGCATGATACTGTTGAAATCATTATAAGAAAAAGCGTATATATATGTTTCGTTTCGAGGAATTCCCTCTTTGCAACATCGTGTTAACTATCGACTGATGTGGAAGCGTTACATATCGTCTGTAGCATGAAAAGTGTTAACCCTTACCCACATATAGACGATTTATGACGCCTTTGCAGCAGACGATTTTTGAAAAAATTGCAAAAACCAAGAGAAATTGAGCAAAACGAGCAATTTCTACTTTTGCCACAATGTTTTAATATGTTCCATATTTTTGCCTAGATGATTTCAAAGTCGTCTGATGCAGATTGCTTGTATGTGGGAAAAGTGTTAACAGACTGTAGTAAATCATGTTAATTGATTCTACAGCAATTCCAAGTTACGTGATTTGCCAGCGAAAATAATTTTTCATACGGTTTTTGCTTTGTGATTTTACGATCCTAACCTACACAGACGGAATATCTATCCCTTCCCCACATACATAAAAATTTGCAGCAGACGACTTTGAAAATATGTGGGCAAGAATATGTTATATCTTCATAAGAGAAAGTTTAATTATTAGAAGGAGTTGAAAACATTGTGGCAAAAGAACCGACACATTCTGTCTCAGGGGGATAGAGGTATAGAGTAATGATTCCTGAAACAGAAAGTCCATAGGATGCGAAAAGTGTCTGCCCGGATTAGTCTGCGCGGCATGCTTAGGCTGATCCGGGTCAATATTTTACGCAGAGTCCATAATGTTGGTTTTCTCGTGGAACGGCCCATACAGATAAGAATATGTTGGTTTTCTCTTGGAACGGCCCATACAGATAAGAATATGTTGGTTTTCTCTTGGAACGGCCCATACAGATATGAATATGTTGGTTTTCTCTTGGAACGGCCCATACAGATAAGAATATGTTGGTATTCTCGTGGAACGGCCCATACAGATATGAATATGTTGGTTTTCTCTTGGAACGGCCCATACAGATAAGAATATGTTGGTATTCTCGTGGAACGGCCCATACAGATAAGAATATGTTGGTTTTCTCGTGGAACGGCCCATACAGATAAGAATATGTTGGTTTTCTCGTGGAACGGCCCATACAGATAAGAATATGTTGGTTTTCTCGTGGAACGGCTCATATAGATATGAAGATGTTGGTTTTCTCGTGGAACGGCCCATGCAGATATGAATATGTTGGTTTTCTCGTGGAACGGCCCATACAGATATGAAGATGTTGGTTTTCTCGTGGAACGGCCCATGCAGATATGAATATGTTGGTTTTCTCGCGGAACGGCCCATATATATATGAATTAAGAATATGTTGGTTTTCTCGTGGAACGGCCCATGTTTCACAAAACCATCAACGTAAAGATGCTTCCTCTTAATATTTGCTGACTGATTGCTGGAAGTCAGCCATTTTAGAAAGGTATCAAGCAAACATGTAGACGTTGAGACATGTCTGTGGCAATTGATCCTATTAAACTCTTCCCACTTGCAGACTCTTATTTATGACGCCTCTGCAGCAGACGGCTTTTTGAAAACATAGTGACAAAAGAAGAAATTGCTCAAAACGAGCAATTTCTCCTTTTGCCACAATGTTTTCCACTTTTAGTCATAGGTTATCCATTCAATTATAGAGATTTTCTATTTTTTGACCAAATATGTTCAAAGTCGTCTGCTGCAGAATCGTCGTATGAGGGAAAGGGTTAAAGCAGACGGCGTTTTGAAAACATAGTGACAAAAGAAGAAATTGCACAGAACGTGCAATTTCTCCTTTTGTCACAATGTTTTCCACTTTTAGTCATAGGTTATCCATCTGACAAAATACGTTCAAAGTCGTCTGCTGCAGAATTTTTGTATGTGGAGGGTTAACGTTTCCCCACTTGCAGACGCTTTCTGCAGCAGATGACTTTTGAAAATATTTTGGAAAGAGAAGAATGTCATACTTTCATTTAGAGATTTGTCATATTATTGCCAAGATGGTTAACAAAGTCGTCTGCTGCATATTTGTTGTGGGAATGGGATAAGGTTTGATTTTTAACGACTTCCATGTTTTCAAAGTTGACTTTCATGTAGCATAAATCGTATAATGGACTAACACTTTTGGTATTTATCTACGCCAGTAAGTATGCAAGTTATAACATTGCGTGCGTGCGTGCGTGCGTGCGTGTGCGAGTGTGTGTGATCGTTTATGCTTCAATGATCCAAATTTTGTACATTTTCACGACTTTCAATTGACTGTTTTTCAACATTTATTGCAAACATTTACTGCCAACATTTACTGCCAAGGAACACACACATATATATATGTTTTCAAATCAGACGGCTCTTCAAAGATGAAATCAGATAAACGGGGAAAAAGGAGAGAAAACATCGTAGGCCCAACATGCCAAGTTCTCAGGAATTAACACGAGATCTCAGTTTTTTGTGTTTGGTTTGAAATGTTTGACAGAATTTTGGCTCGGTTTGAAATATAAAAAAATAGCAAGCAAAACACTGCCAGGAACAACGCTTAAATCAGCAGGATATACCGACAGAAACATTGCTAAAATGTCACAGTTGGTGAGAAAATAATGGTCTGTCTTGCAAATTGAAAATACCGTACTAGATCTAGTACAAACGGTTCGAGGTTATTTTTAATCTCGTCACTATTAATGCCAATTGTACGGAATACCGTTAGGGCCATCGCCTATGAATGTATTGATCTGAAACGCGATACTCGACAGTACGATGATGATAACACGACAACGCGACGGTACGATGGTGAAGACACGACGGTACGATGGTGAAGACACGACGGTACGATGGTGAAAACACGATAATACGACAGTACGATGATGATAATGCGATATACTATCGTGTCTTCACCATCGTACTGTCGCGTTTTCACCATCGTACTGTCGCGTTTTCACCATCGTACCGTCGTAGTATCGTACTGTCGCGTCTTCACCATCGTACCGTCGTGTTATCACCATCGTACCGTCGTGTCTTCACCATCGTACCGTCGTGTCTTCACCATCGTACCGTCGTGTCTTCACCATCGTACCGTCGTGTCTTCACCATCTTACCGTCGCGTTATCACCATCGTACCGTCGTGTCTTCACCATCGTACCGTCGCGTTATCACCATCGCACCGTCGTGTCTTCACCATCGTACCGTCGCGTTATCACCATCGTACCGTCGTGTCTTCACCATCGTACCGTCGTATCTTCACCATCGTACCGTCGCGTTATCACCATCGTACCGTCGTGTCTTCACCATCGTACCGTCGTGTCTTCACCATCGTACCGTCGTGTCTTCACCATCGTACCGTCGAGTTATCACCATCGTACTGTCGTGTCTTCACCATCGTACCGTCGCGTTATCACCATCGTACCGTCGTGTCTTCACCATCGTACCGTCGTATCTTCACCATCGTACCGTCGCGTTATCACCATCGTACCGTCGTGTCTTCACCATCGTACCGTCGTGTCTTCACCATCGTACCGTCGTGTCTTCACCATCGTACCGTCGAGTTATCACCATCGTACTGTCGTACTATCGCCTTCCGGTGCGCATGTGCATAGAAGAATTTCCCTCCATGTGACAACATAGATCTAATACACATTTATACGGATTTATGAACCAGAATTAATGTTTACCTTCTGCTTCTGAATCCGACATGTTGTCACATGGAGGGAAATTCTTCTATGCACATGCGCACCGGAAGGCGATAGTACGACAGTACGATGGTGAAGACACGACGGTACGATGGTGAAGACACGATGGTACGATGGTGAAGACACGACGGTACGATGGTGATAACGCGACGGTACGATGGTGAAGACACGACGGTACGATGGTGAAGACACGACGGTACGATGGTGAAGACACGACGGTACGATGGAGATAACGCGACGGTACGATGGTGAAGACACGACGGTATGATGGTGAAGACACGACGGTACGATGATGATATCGCGACGGTACGATGGTGAAGACACGACGGTGCGATGGTGATAACGCGACGGTACGATGGTGAAGACACGACGGTACGATGGTGAAGACACGACGGTACGATGGTGAAGACACGACGGTACGATGGTGATAACGCGACGGTACGATGGTGAAGACACGACGGTACGATGGTGATAACACGATGGTACGATGGTGAAGACACGACGGTACGATGGTGAAGACACGACGGTACGATGGTGATAACACGACGGTACGATGGTGAAGACGCGACAGTACGATACTACGACGGTACGATGGTGAAAACGCGACAGTACGATGGTGAAAACGCGACAGTACGATGGTGAAGACACGATAGTATATCGCATTATCATCATCGTACTGTCGTATTATCGTGTTTTCACCATCGTACCGTCGTGTCTTCACCATCGTACCGTCGTGTCTTCACCATCGTACCGTCGCGTTGTCGTGTTATCATCATCGTACTGTCGAGTATCGCGTTTCAGATCAATACATTCATAGGCGATGGCCCTAACGGTATTCCGTACAATTGCCACTTTATACATGTATCGACAATAGCGAAAGGCGTTTAACTGAACCTTTCCCCGCCATAGTCTGACAGATTATCCGACAGCTTTGGCTACAGACGGTTTTGAAATACGGAAACGGGAGAACATGCAGTAACTCCTTCTCTCATATTGTTTTCAACTTTGTGTCAAATTAAAATTTCAAATGTTCATATTTAACATTTATCTTTTATTTGAGCCGTCCCACGCGAAAGCCAACATTGTGGAGTCTGCGTTATGTATCGGCCCAGATTAGCCTGCGCTGTTCGCGCAGGCTAATCTGGGCCGACACATTCCGTCTCAGGTGGATAGAGGCATTGAGTAATGATTTCCGGTTACAGAAAATCCACAGGAGGCGAAAAGCGTCTGCGCGGCATACTTAGACTGGTCCGGGCGGGTCAATGCTTTACGCAGATTCCACAATGTTGGTTTTCTCATGGGTCGGCTGTGACGCGGCATTGATTTGGATTTGATTTGAGCCGAGCCCCGGTAGCTCAGTCGGTAGCGACGCGGGCTGTCAATCCAGGGGTTGTGAGTTCGAATCTCGGCTCGGCCAAACTTTCTCTCCGACGATTGACAAAAGTCAATGCGACATGCGTCATTCGTCTTCCAGCAATGGGCTAAGTCTATGTGGAAAAGCAGCCAGTTGCTTGGGAAGATTGTTGTGTGGAGTACTGGTGTGAGAAAACCAGGAAATGCATGAGTAGGTGAACTGGCCGCCGTGATATAACTGAGAAATTGTTAAAAACGGCGTTAAACCCCAATCAATCAATCAATCAAACATTGATTTGAAACACATAGAAACGTAAGACAACGTGTACTTTAATATTTTCCCGCATACATCACTTTTCTGAAACATTATTTACATAAAGTCGTCGGCAACAGATGCATCGAAATACGTCTTCGTATGAGAATCGGTTAATACAAATGGGTATCGACCTGGACCAGCCTAAGCATGCCGCACAGGCTAACCCAGACATATATTTTTCGCCTCCTGTGTATTTTCTGTTTCAGGAATCATTACTCTATCCTACCTGAGACGAAATGTATCGACCCGGATCAGCCTAAGCATGCTGCGCAGGCTAACCCGGACATATATTTTTCGACTCCTGTGTATTTTCTGTTTCGCGAATCATTACTCTATCCTACCTGAGACGAAATGTATCGACCCGGATCAGCCTAAGCATGCGGCGCAGGCTAACCCGGACATATATTGTTCGCCTCCTGTATATTTTCTGTTTCAGGAATCATTACTCTATCCTACCTGAGACGAAATGTATCGATCCGGATCAGCCTAATCATGCGGCGCAGGCTAACCCGGACATATATTTTTCGTCTCCTGTGTATTTTCTGTTCCAGGAATCATTACTCTATCCTACCTGAGACGAAATGCATCGACCCGGATTAGCCTAAGCATGCCGCGCAGGCTAATCCGGACATATATTTTTCGCATCCTGTGTATTTTCTGTTTCAGGAATCATTACTTTATCCTATCTGAGACGGAATGTGTCGGCCCGGGTCAGTCTAAGCATGCATGTTTTTTCTGTTTCAGGAATCATTACTCGATCCTATCTGAGACGGAATGTGTCGGCCCGGATTAGCCTGCGCGGATTGCGCAGCCTGGTCCGGTCGATAAATTAAGCAGAGTCCATAATGTTGTTTGCTCGTGGAATGGCTCAGGTGTTAAGGCAGCATGGCTCTTAGTGTGCCATCAAAGAAGGATTGATCTACACGACTTCATTACGTGAGATTTGGCACATTCCAAACACATTATCACAAAAGAAAATAAATTATGTATAAACACCACACAAAATCGACTACTTCGTGGTGAAAGGAAAAAATGTTCGTTGTCAGCAATTACTTCCTTTTCACCCTTGTTTGTTTAACCCTTTCCAACTTACACGACAATCTGCACCAGACGACATATGAGCGGTCGCGCGAGAAAACCAACATTATGGCATCTGCGTAATGTATAGACCAGATCAGCCTGCGCTGTTCGCGCCGACTGATCCGGATCCGACACATTCCATCTCAGGGGGGTAGAGGTATAGAGAAGTGATTCCTGAAACAGAAAATCCACAGGAGGCGAAACGTGTCTGTCCGGGTTAGCCTGCGCGGCATGCTTAGGCTGATCAGGGTCGACACTTTACGCAGAGTCCATACTGTTGGTTTTCTCGCGGGAAGGCTCTTATCGGTAAACACGCGGAAAGCTCTATAAATGAAGGTATTATTACTGGTAAAAGTTAAACTCGTTTTGAGCAATGTCTACTTTGTCACGTTTTCAAATGTCATCTGCTGCAGAATCGTCAATATGTGGTAAAGGTGTCATATCGGTAAACACGCGGAAAGCTCTATAAATGAAGGTATTACTACTGGTAAAAGTTAAACTCGTTTTGAGCAATCTCTACTTTGTCACTGTTTTCAAATGTCATCTGCTGCAGAATCGTCAATATGTGGTAAAGGTGTCATATCGGTAAACACGCGGAAAGCTCTATAAATGAAGGTATTACTACTGGTAAAAGTTAAACTCGTTTTGAGCAATCTCTACTTTGTCACCGTGTTCAAATGTCATCTGCAGCAGAATCGTCAATATGTGGTAAAGGGGTAAAGTTGTCACATGAATCAAGGACTGGATAACCGAATGTGGTTTATTGTAAACTAGAAATATCACTGAAGGTGATGAATACCCCCAGCCGACAATATACATATGTATGAGAAATTCAAGGGGCCATAACTCATTTAAAAATAATTCCATTGCAACACGCCGACAATATGCACAACTACGCTTGGTATCAATCATCTTTGTGAAGTTATATTGAATTCTGACCAAGGGTTGCTAAGAAATAGTGTTCACAAGAAATGTCTACAGACCAACGGACCGACCGACAAGCGTGACTCCTGTATAGCCCCCATATACTATGTATCTGGGGGTATAATAAACCAAATCATTACTTGACTGACTTCACGTGCTCAGCCGAAGTATTTGACCTAACGTGTTGATACCTTGCACTAATATTTATCAACACGTGAAGTATGGCAGCTGGAGTTTTGCGTCCCCTTACACTGAGGGAGAGCATAGCTATGGTCATTGATGTATTGAAAATGGCCTTGTTTGAATTTGTGTAAATGCCGAGTTTAAAAGACAACATTGTTAATGTATTTATATTTAGGTAAATCCAATTTTTTTTTACAACTAAAATGGAGTGCTCCGCGGAGCACGTGTGTCACCTGCACATTGAACGTGTGACGGACAGACAAGACAGACGCCGGACAAAAAAAAGTAATCCCTAAGTGCCTACCATGCTACGCAGGGTGACACAATAATACACTCACTGTTAATGTGAAATGTACAGACTATAATAAGTTTGAACTTACGAACATTTTAGTCGTACGAATTTTATTGAAACGAACTCCAGAGATGAATAGGGAAAATAAAACAACCACGGTAAAATGTTTACAATCTATGGTATAATTTTGCGTTTAATTTGTGAGTAATTTGTACAATGAAACTGGATTATGAATCACAAAGGTTGTACTTAGTCCGAGCAGACCATGTGATCCTGCCATGTCACAGTACCTGATGGTACCGTTCTGCTCGTGTGCGTAGCGGACCCTTGTGATACTGTGCATGCAAACGCAGGCGAGGACGATGGACTCGACAGTGCTCGGATTCTCCTTCAACGTGGTGAGCAGACAGCCGAAGCGGTTGGCCGGTAAAAATCGTAGCCTCCAGGAGGCGGGGCTGTTTTGCCTTATTGCGCGGGTGCCTCAGCACCAGTGCATATATTGATTGTGAATCAAAGCGCTGAAAGCGCTGATGGTATAGGGGTCATATGTAAATTGAAAACATATGGCATAGATCATATGGACAAACATTGTTGAAACAATGAAACAATGACCTTTAAACAAACCAAACCAAAAATGTTTGAAGCAACACATATTGCCTGCCAATAACATATACCTCATTTGTCAAAGTTTTACCCTTTTCTTGTATAAACAAAATATCGAAGGACAAAAGATTGACAAAAAAACCCGAGCAGCTACCCTTAATTAAAATATTTCTAGTTCAGAAATCACTAAAGATCCACAATGTATATTGTTATCATGCTGATAAATGAAAGACGATCGAAAGCATGATAGAGTTATGTTTCTTTTGCACTGCACAATTGCAGCTCTGAGTTTCCTATATACCAAGTCTTAAATTGATATATTGGACATATATTGAGACAATAACCGAAGAAATGAAAAAATTGAGTTTACACCTAAAAAACAGATTAGATTTGACGAAGTACAAATCTTGGGGAAGCACTCATTAACGAAAAAGGGAATTTCACGGAACGCATGTGTTGCATATAATAAGGGAGAACATTGAAAGACAAAAATATACACACTCCAAACGCAGCATGCTTAATTTATGGTAATGGTGCACTGCAAATCTGTAGGTCATAAGTTACATACAAACCAAGTTTGAAATTGATACAATGAAAGTTAATTGAGACAATCGCTGAACTAAATAAGGAAAAATGGAGATAACTGAAAAAACAGACCAGAGTTATGTACCTAGTACTTTGCCGTTCTCCTGATCACACGGGTATAATTGTGACCACTTTGAAATAAATCTGCCATACAGAAACAACGTGTTAACCAATACATGCAATCCATGACGGACGGACGAAGGCACATTCAGGCAGACAGCCGGCCGGACGCCGGATTATACCTCCAAGCTTTACAGACGGAGACAACTCAAGTATTGATTACAGAAGACTGGTTCGATGCGTCAAAACACGTCAGCTTAGATTATGGTATTTGTAAAGTATTTGCAATTTAATTGTATCTCCGAAACGGGACCGGACCGTCAAGGTTAATTTTCAAAAACCTATTTAGACTACATTTCTAGTTTATTTGTCAACAGATACATCTAGGACTATATTACACGTTGATGAACGTTGAGTCTTAAATTAACGCAAATGCATATACATTATAATTTTAGTCCCAAAATCGCTAGAAGCTTCTCAATAATAAAATAAATAATGACCTTGCGGTTATAACTCGGATGTGTTGACAAATTCGGCCAAATTTCTTTCCGACGTTTGACAAAAGTCAATGCGACATGCGTCATTCGTCTTTCACCAATGGCTAAGTCTATGTGGAAACGCAGCCAGTTGCTTGGGAAGATTGTTGTGAGGAGTACTGGTTTGAGAAAACCAGGAAATACATTTGTAGGTGAACTGGCCGCCGTGATATGACTGAAGAAATGTTAAAAACGGCGTTAAATCCCAATCAATCAATGTTGAAATTAACTTATCTATAATTTGTAGATTTAATTTCTATTTCCTAGTAGGGTCTACATACAGCGACACATGAGAATATTCAACACAAAACGCGACCTGTTTTACCAACAATTCCCCAGTAGCGGTGAGACCGTTTGTAACATTATTTCATGGCATGTATACACAGTAGGACCTCTCTCTTTGGACGAACAAGAGAAAGTTGATGCAAGGCATCAATGTCGCCGGAAAGACTGCATTGATTTATTTGTTAACACACATGTATTCTTGACTTTCATTAGTCTAAACATACACATAATGTTTTCATAAGGACTAATTCCAGGATTTTTGAAATTCCACATAGATCTACAAATTTCAGGATTTCTTTTGGTCAGGATTTTGGATGTTTTGTATTTGTCAAAAAAAACAACAAATTAATACATTTTGGGATTTAAATCTACATGCAATAAAAAGCTATTAAACCCTTTCCATGTCTGAAGCAACAATGAAAACCTTTAATCGCTTAAAACATTGAGAAAACGGTTAAATTGCTGAAGACATGAACTTCCTCCTTTTTAATACTAATTATTTCACAAGTAGACCACACTTGTAACAATATATAAGCTAAATTGTTTATCTAAATCGTTGATGCATACAATATATGTGGCAAGTATGAAATTAATTGGGTGCGAAAGAGCAGATTTTCTTTATTTCTAAATCTATTGTTTATCAGAGTTTGTTCTTCTCTTAATTTGTTTCAACATTTAATATCACATATATTTAATCATTTAAGTGTGTAATATTAGCTATCTATCTGTAATAAGGTGTTTGAGCATTCTTTCGAAATGTTTACCCTCGTGTAAGGCTTCATCGAGTCGTAGTGTCAGACATCGAAGAAAGTGAATAAAAAATCAGGCAAAGCTTTAGTGCATGTTTTATTCCACTGCATTCGAGAGAGAAAAGCATTTCTATATTATATTTCTTTCTCCTACATTCGACCCATGCACTCGTTTCGTGACGTTTAAGAAAAATCAATTTGTCGTGCGACATTTTTTGTCTGCATAACCAAGTCACTTTTCTAAGTTTACATTTTACTTCCGGTTACTTCGCTTTGTTTACATTTTGGCAATATGAAACTAGGTCACGAACTGAGAAAAAGGCGTTTCGACGTTCACGACCGATAAACAGGCTTATATTTGAGACATATTTTCACAAATTATTTCTTATTTTTGTTTCTGTTACCAGTTTATGTTGATACTTATCTATTAAAAGGAGAATTCGACGTGATTTTTCATATCGATATCGCAAGCAGGTGCGCGTATGTAAACAAATTATAGACTGTGCGACGTAAAGGTTTGTAGTTATCGCCTTTTGATTACATAGTTTATGAAAATAAAGTATCGCAGTCTAGCTAATAGGGACTGTTTTGTCTTCGTAAATAAAACACAAAAACGTAAATGCCAGTCAAAATAAAGAAACTGCACATACTTCGAAATATTTATTTCATTTTAGATGTGTCATAACTTAGTGTTTTTAAACAAACGCAATTGTAATATGTTCAAGACATTTAAAAAAAAAATAATCTAATAATAACCCCCCCTCCCATGTGATTTCCGAAAACCTATTAAAAATAGAAGTCGCGGGCTTCTGCCCGGCGACTAATTATGTTGTAACAAGTTTGTTTACAGTATTCCTTAACCTTGACCACATAGACTAAATATACAGCAAACAACATTGAACTAAGGCATAACTATTGACCTGAATTAATAAAAGTATGATTTTGAATAGTGATGAAAACATTGTGGAAAAAGACAAACTTGTTGATTATCATTCATCTGTTAAGGTTAGTCAAATGTGTCTAAAAGGGGCAAAGGTTAAAATAATAACTGTAGACAAATGTTTTCGTTATCTAGGTTATAGAAACAAATTGATTCATGTTTCAAAGCATTGTTTGAAAAGGAGGAATTGCTCATTGTCAGCAATTGCTCCGTTTGCAAATATACTTTCAACATTTGTTTGTAACTAAGTAGCTATAACGGGAACGGTTCAACCCTTTCCTGCTTACAGTCGCTTTTTGACGCATGTGCAGCAGACGGCTGCAGAATTGTTTATCATGACCCATTTCCTCTTTTTCCACAAAGGTTTCAACTATATATTTTTCCCCTTGATGTAAGGCAAAATTGCTTGTAATCATTCATCTCTAGCATGTTATTCAAAATGTGTCCGGAAGGGAGAAAGAGGGAAAGAACGTCCATAGTAAAACGTTTAAATATGAAAAGAATTAATTTGAAACGTGTTTGAAAGCATTGTGTGAAAAGGAGGAATTGCTCATTGTCAGCAATAGCTCCATTTTTAACAATATTTTTTAAATATTCGAACTGTTATAGTATCACGGAAAGGGTTCCGCTTCCATGGGAAGGATGTAACCATTTTCCGCCTACAGACGCTTACAGACGCATGTGCAGCAGACGACAATCGAAAACATTGTGACAAAAGGGGAAATTGCTTTTCGTAGGCAATTTCTACTTTTGCTACAATGGTTTCAACTCCTTTCAATAATTGTATTTACAGTGCTTTGCACATTTCTCTATAAGTCGACTGTTGTAAACTAATGGGGTCACAGAACGGTCGACGTTACCTCACACTACTGACATTGAGGTCAACCATAGTTCAGAGTGAGTTTCATTCATAGAAACTATTTTGTCTCATAAATTTATGCAAGCGGAGGGTTTTGTGATTCGGTCGAACCAATGAAATCGTTGAAAAGGCAGATTATAACCAATCAAAACTCGATTTTGGTGTAGGTATACACATGTGGACTGCGGTTGCAGCTTTAATCCGACTTTTCGAAAGCAGCTTCGCTATGAGATAGTGGCGAAACGCCCCTATCCCAAAAACTGTAACTGGTGCAATGGGCTTACGCATGCGCCGTGTTAACGTATTTTACCGTCAGCTCTCGGATATTTCCGTAGCAGTTAGTCACAAGACTGGTTCTCGTTCGAGTTTGTATGCGAGTAGTTTTTTTATAATTAAAATGTAAATTAAAACCAAAGTTTAACGTGTACCGGCGTTAAGCCATCGCGGGTCACCCATCCAGGCACTAACCGCGATGAACGTTGCTTAAATTTACGGAAAGGTCAACCTCTCTACCAACTTCGCTATAAAAGCAGACTTCCAAAGCAAGGCCGTAGAAGGGATATTTATACCCGTTCCCGTTACGTTTCTCCCTCTTTTTCTCTCGACTTCGATCCGAAGTCACACAACTGAACACAAGCAGTATACCAGAGTGGAGTCTATGTAACATCACTAGGAACCACCGGTTTTTTAATAACAGGAAAATGGGATTTTTTCATAAATGCGAAGTAATTGTGCTAAATTTTGCGATTTAAAGAATATATTAAGGGGGGACAAATGTTTACAATAATTTTGAGAAATCGCGGTCAACACATTGGGAAAAGGTATTTATGTTTTCGTTTTACGTATTTAACTAAACAACTATTTATATCATATATTTAAAAGCGGGTTTCGTGTTTTTCGAATCAAACAGTATTTCTTTAGCCATAAAATGCTGATTCCCGTGCTTACATCGAACTGCTGCATCTTGCAGCAACTCTTGTATGGCTATAGTGAAAACAATTTCAAAGTAATTTTGTAGAAATCTTCCTTGGGTGATCCTCTACAGATAATGTTGATTGGTAATTTTTGTTATTGTGGTTTGCATGACAAATCACATCCATTAATCAGGCAATCTAGGGTCATCAATGCCCTTTTGTTTCAAATATATCTGTAGAGACATGAAAAGTCTTCTGTATCAGGGACAGTGCTAAGTTTACCTTCATCTCATATTGGTTGTCAATTACCTGGATATAACATAAACTGCATGGTGTATAAAACAAGGTTGAAATATCATAAAATAGTTTCTGACTAGCTTTATTATTTCATGAACATTATAATCAATTTGGTGATAATGGACCAACATAACAAATCATTTAAATACCAGTCATAGGGCATATGTGACAGGAGTAGATACAGATCTACCAGCACATGCATGTATTCGCAGTTTGATCTGGTTCTACATTATTCGTCAATTTAGTCACAGAAAGCTCAAAGAAAGTTTGTTTTGATAAGTATTGTCCATTCGATCAGATTGAATGGAAGCGCAGGCACATCTTTGTGTTGACTTGTTAGAATATGCCAAGGTTGCTTTTTTTCCAGAAGCATGACTCGTATATTGACACACTTCATGCAAAATATTTAAACAAATAAACGCTAAATGTTCAATCCTTTCAACTGGCATTTTGAATTTCATCATCATTTCCCTGATTAGGACCAACTTTGAAGACTTGATAGCAAACAAGTTAAGCAATTTTGATTAATGTAAAATTACACTTTTCATTATTATTTTTACTACTACAGTAAAAGTGTGACAAATTTCTATAAATGAGAGTATAATTGTGAAGAGCTAAAAAGATGGTTGCAAAAAGAGAAATTCCTCATCATTATCAGTTTCTCCTTTTGCCACAATGTTTGCAAAAGTCGTCTGCTGCAGCAGCGTCATAATGCATCTATATGAGGGAAAGGGTCGAGATACCTGGAATCCAATCATGTTCACAATACTTCAACTTAGTTGTCATTATTTTTTTCAACAGTCGGAGAAGTTTATTTAAATACACACAGTGGATTGTTTTAATACACTCTGATACAATATGTCACGATGGTTTATACTATGAATGATACTCAAATATATAATTAACTTATCTAGCAATGCAATAATTTGAAATTGTTTCCTCTATACGTATATCAATCCCTTTAAGTATAGCTGTTCCAGTCTGAATACATCATGGAGCTTCTGAGTGTGTTTCCTCAGTAAAATACCACATACAAACTTTAAATGTCATTTACTATGACAAGCTAATTGACACAATTTCCGCTCTCTTTCCGTAACAAATCTTGGCTCTAGCAGTGATTCTATTAATATAGTGTTTCATTTTCATTTATTCTCAGTCTCCAATAAAAACCTGCAAAAAAACAACAAATAAACAATCAACCCTTTCCCACATTGAACAAATCTGCACACATACTAATTTGAAATTAGATTGGCAAAATTATTAAAAATCTTAAAAAATGAAAATATAATTATTGAATAGTTGCAAACATGTGTGACAGGCGGTGAAATCGCTCATTAC
This sequence comes from Serripes groenlandicus, assembly GCA_031761405.1. Classification (NCBI taxonomy): domain Eukaryota; kingdom Metazoa; phylum Mollusca; class Bivalvia; order Cardiida; family Cardiidae; genus Serripes; species Serripes groenlandicus. Next base: position 71,797,998 of record JASEVX010000009.1, read on the forward strand.
TCTTACAACAAATCTACAGCAGGCATCTTTAAAATCATCTCTGCAAAAATATACTCAATCTATTTAAATGTAAGAATAATAATTGAATTGAGTTTAAAGCATGTGCATTTTCTCCTTTTGTCACAATGTTTCCAAATGTCATCTTCTGCAGATGCATCAAAAGTGGGAAAATGTTTATCCTCTACCAGACTTACAGGCGATGCCTAACCAATGTAAGTGCTTCTAATGATTCCAAACCAATACATCATTATGTCATCCCAAAACAGGAATGTTTCCAAACCTATACACCACAATGTTATACCAAAACAGGAATGATTTCAAACCTATACACCATAATGTAATACCAAAACAGGAATGATTCCAAACCTATACACCATAATGTAATACCAAAACAGGAATGATTTCAAACCTATACACCACAATGTTATACCAAAACAGGAATGATTTCAAACCTATACACCATAATGTAATACCAAAACAGGAATGATTCCAAACCTATACACCATAATGCAACAAGTTTTTTTATCAGATGTCGTCTCAAAAATTTGGAAAATCTCTATTATTGTAGGTATGTTTACTGAAAAAAGTTGAAACCTTGATGGCCAAAGGAGAAATTGCTCCTTTTGAGAAATTTCTCCTTTTGTCATAATGTTTTCAAAAGTCGTCTGCTGCAGACGCGTCAAAATGCATCTACAGGTGGGAAAGGGTTGAATGCTGTTTTCAACAATTAAGTCATATCACGGCGGCCAGTTCATCTGCCCATATGTTTACCAGCTTTCCAAAACCAGTACTCCACACAGCAGTCTTTCAAAGCAATTGGCTGCTTTTCCTCACACTTCCATGAAGTTAAAGAGTGTTTGAAGTAGATAATATGTGGCACCTGCTAACAAGGCAATGTAACCGACAAATTTATGGAGAGACAAACAGCTAATTACTGATCCTTATTTCTCACACTGCCAATACAAGCCACACAAAAGTATATAACTCTTTCCAACATACAGACATTTTCTGACGTCTCTGCAGCAGACAACTTTTTGAAAATATTGTGGCAAAAGGAGAAGTTGCTAGAAAGTTGGTTTAACCAGGGAGCACAAATAAGTGAACTGTCGTCACCTTGATATGACTGAAATAATGTTGAAAACAGAAAGAAAAATGAATAAAACAAACAGATCCTTTTGCCATATTTTTTTTCAATCTTATTACATATTAAATTGTATATAGAGGGTTTACTTTTTTTTACAACTTAATATTTTCAAAGCCATCTGCTGAAAATTTGCTGTATGTAGGAGAATAAGATTGGATGCAAATAGTGGCCTCTAGAGTGTTAACAAGCAAATTGTTCACGACAGATGGCTGACGGGCGAACAACAGACGAATGACGGATAAAAGGCTTCCAAAAAAGCTCACTTTGAGCACTTTATGCTCAGGTGACCTAAGAATATGTAAGAAGGTTGCTAGTTGCCTGGTGAAAATGTTATTTGCAGTTCTGGGGCAAGAGATAATGGAAACACATATTTAGGTGGACTGGCCACTTGGATATAACTGAAACAAGAGCGCCACAATCAAACACCAACTCGCGTCTGCTTTTTTCTATGTCGAAAAAGGGGCATTACTGAATAATTTATAAGCAAGAGTTATGTTATTTGGTATAGACATGTGTATTGCTCCTGGGAACATGTATACCAAGTTTCATTAGAAAATGTTGAACGTTTTAAGAGTCATGAGGTAAGGTTTAAGTTTTGTGACCATGCTAAGGGTATCACAATACCCCAACTTTTTTTCTTGGAAACCAGACAAGCTAAAAATGTTTAATCAATCTAGTTTATGACCCTTTACCTCATATAGACGCTTTTTGACACCTTTGCAAAAGATGACTTTTTGAAAACATAGTGGCAAAAGAAGAAATTGCTCAAAACGAGCAAATTCTCCTTTTGCCACAATGTTTTCCACTTTTAGTCATAGGTTATCCATCCATTCAATTAAAGAGATTTTCTGTTTTTTGACAAAATATGTTCAAAGTCTTCGACTGCTGAATTCTCGTATGAGGGAAAGAGTTAATGGCATGTGACACATGTGTTCCTTTGACCCTTTTCCACCTGCAGACGCATCTGGAGCAGACGACTTCTGAAATCATTGCGATAAAAGTCGTCTGCTGCAGAATTGTTGCCCAAAACTTACCACTGAAGTCTGGTTTCAGCTGCCTTAGCTCGGACAAATCTTTTTTTATCATCCAACACTGGTGTCAGGGCTCTAGTCACAGCCTTTAAGTGAGGCATTATAACACGGGCAGGCAACTCTGTCAGCTTAATCAAACAATCCAAAGCTGCTGCTCTTACTTTCTGCAAAGAAAGTAAAACAAACGGTATGATGGACTTTCTCTGAATTCAATCAGCCAAATATAATCTTTTACCCATAATCTGCCTGATATGAAAATTTCTTTAGAAAATTCTGAGATGTAATATCTGGAGAATTTGAATTATGTGTATAATTCTGATACCGATCTAATAAAAACATTGTCAGAAAAAAAGAAAATAGCTGTTTTTTAGCAATTTAACCACAATCTTTTCAAAGTCGTCTACATTGAGCAGTTTCTCCTTTCCAAATGGTGTCTTCCTTTTGGAAAGGGTAAAAGGGTATTAGCCAAATAGCTTAACCCTTTCCCACATACAACAAATCTGTTACTTCTGTAGCAGACGACTTTGAAAACATATTCGAAAAACATGCAAAGTCTTCATAAATTAGAGTTTAAAATGATTAAATAGAGTTGTAAACATTGTGGCAAAAGGAAAAATTGCTCATCATGAGCAATTTCTACTTTTGCCACAATGTTTTCAAAAGTTGTATGCTACAGAGGCTTCAGAAAGCGTCTATAAGTGGGAAAGGGTTAAATACAATGAGTAACTGTTTTTAGCCTTTTAACTATTTCCTGCAAACAATGAATCTGCTGCAGACGACATTGAAAACATTAATATCGTAAAGGTCTATAAATTACTGTTTTATTATTGGATAGTGTTGAAATCAGTGTGGCAAATGGAGAAATTGCACATTTTAAGCGATTTTTTCTTTTGCCATTATGTTTCACAAGTCGTCTGCCCCAGATGCATCGAAATGCGTCTGCAGATGGGAAAGGGTTAATGAAATGGTCATGTAAAATAGGGACATTGAAACAGACAAAATTAGAGGCAGATTTGTGCCAAAACATGTTCTATTTAGAACAATGCCCATTATTGTAGTAAAAACAATCCAGCAATTGGCAAAACTCTGACTTTGCTTTTTCTGTATCAGCCTATGACCACAAAAGGTTGATATTTAAAGTTCAAATAACCCTTCTATCAGATAAAACTGTTGGTGTTTACTTCCTGTAGACTATACCCTTTCCACTGAACAGGCGAATTTTTATACATCTGCAGCAGATTTGTACAATTTTTTCATGTTTAATGTCATGAATAATGATTTTTTCATTTATAAAGATTTTCAATAGTTTTGCATTCATGTTTTCAAAGTTGTCTTCTCAGATTGGCAGGTCATGCAATGATCTAAAATGTGCCAAAGTTCAGCACAGCTGAGATTTATCATTTAGTAATATTTCAAAATAAAATACCATAAAAGGCTCGTATCTGGTCAGTTTCAACAACTGTGGGAGGAGTGAGTCTAGCTGTTTGTCCACAATATCCGGGGAATTCTCAATGAGGTCAGCCAGCGTTGTCATGGTAGCCAACTGAAGGTCAAGGTCATTACAAAGCAAGGACTGAATCAGTAACGGATATATCTGTAAAGAGAATAATAAGTAATATAGTACACCATCATGATACATTTTTTGGAATGTAGTTTGCGAATTTTAGTGGAATGGAAATTGCAAAATTTAGAGATGTGTAATTGGAATACTTCATTAATAAATATGCAGAAATGCCACAAAATATGCCTGTCAAAAGGTATATGAATTGCCCTCTGCAAAAACCGACGACATGACATTTGCAAACATTGTAAAACCAGATCAGTCAGCGAATCTGCAGAGTCTGGTCTGGCTCTAAACTGCTTGCTAATTAGTCGTCAAAGGCTTCAAAAAGCATTTTACATCTGGTTCCTTGGCATGCATGTGTAGACAGGTCTTTTCCAATTCAGCAGCAGACGACTTTGAAACAATCTACCTAAAAACATGATCAGTGCCTAAAAATGAAAGTATAATTGATATATAAAGTTGAAAGTGTTGTGACAAAAGGAGAAATTGCTTGTTTTGAGCCATTTCTCCTTCTGTCACAATGTTTTTAAAAGTGGTCTGCTGCAGATGCGTCAGGATGCATCTACAATAGGGAAAGGGTTAAAATTGGTTTTCCTGGCACACTGCTCACATTCTGGCAGAATTTCAATCAATAAAAGGGAGATAATTTCTGTGAGTCTAGGATGTGGGTATTCCTTCTTGTAATATGACAATTCAAGTGTCTTGCATACTAAAACCTAGATTGTTTTCACTTTTTGTTTATTTAAGTTAATCAAAAGAAATGCATTATAAAAATCTGGTAAGCGTAACTCAATTTTTGACTTAAGAATTTCACAAAGTTTCAAGTAAGCACGCTGGCTATCCAGGAATTTTGAGTTCAGCAAACAATATATCCAATGTTTAACGAAAGTCAATGCTACAAGCTTCATTGTCTTCCAGTCGTTTACGGAAAAGCTGCAGAGAAAGACTGCATTGAGTGCTGGTGTGTAACGGCTGGGCAACACATATGTAGGGGAACTGGCTGCCATGATATGACAATACATTTTTTGAAAACAGTGTTAACCCTTTCCCTCATATAGACACTTTCTGACGCCTCTGCAGCAGACGGCTTTTTGAAAACATAGTGACAAAAGAAGAAATTGCACAAAACGTGCAATTTCTCCTTTTGCCACAATGTTTTCCACTTTTTGTCATAGGTTATCCATTCAATTATGGAGATTTTCTATGTTTTGAAAAAATACGTTCAAAATCGTCTGCTGCAGAATTGTCGTATGAGGGAAAGGGTTAAAGCAGACGGCATTTTGAAAACAAAGTGACAAAAGAAGAAATTGCACAGAACGTGCAATTTCTCCTTTTGTCACAATGTTTTCCACTTTTAGTCATAGGTTATCCATCTGACAAAATATGTTCAAAGTCGTCTGCTGCAGAATTGTCGTATTATGAGGGAAAGGGTTAAACCCCCATCACTCAGCGCTTTAATTGAACTACACACTTACTTTAGATAGTTCAGGAACAAGCACCTGTCTCGTTAGATCTTTAATCATGTAGGACAAACACAGCAGGTAATTCTCCTTGTTTTCTGGAATACAAATGTTAAACCTTTCCCACATGAAGACACACATGACACATTTATGACTTTTGTAAAACATGGTGCGAAAAGAAGAAAATGCTCCTAATGAGTAAAATCCTCTTTTTCCACAATGTCTTCATCTTAATTCCAAAATCATACTTCGATTTCTCGATTTTCAATATTTGAGCCATACAAATTAATATTCGTCTGCTGCAAATTAGTATTCATTAAAGAATATCTTATCTTCCAGACTGTACAATATTGAAAGAAACTCACATAAAGGATTGTCTTTCACAATGTGTTCAACTTTGTTTCAAAACAACTCTTTCATCAAATGTTTCAAATCTAAAATTTCTGCCTTTGATGTTTTACTAAGCAGATAATTAACTTTGCAGCAGATGTCTTTTTGAAAACATTGTGGCAAAAGGAGAAATTGCTCATAATGAGCAATTTTAAAACCTTTTGTCATGATGTTTTCAACTATATCAAATAATACATGTAATACTTTCATTTGCAGAGATATTCCATATATTTGCCTATATATCTTTATTTATAGACATTTTCTGTGTTTTTGCCTAGATGTAATCAAAGTCCTCTGCTGCTGATTTATTGTATAAGGGAAAGGGTTAAAGCATTAATGCAAGTATCTAATTGTTACAAGCAAGATTCTGGCCCCATACAGTTTTTTATCTATACTCAACGATCATATTTTAGCATATTTATAGAGATTATCCATATTTTATAAATCATCTGCTGCAGATGTGTTGTATGTGTCAACGACTTTCGCACATACAGACGCTTTCTGATGCCTCTGCAGCAGACAACGTTTGAAAATATTTTGGCAAAGGGGGAAATGCTCATAATGAGCCACAATGTTTTCAACTCAATTTAATAACTAGACTTTCATATATAGAGATATTCCATATTTTTGCTTATGTGTTTTCAAAGTTGTCTGCTGCAGATTTGTTGTACAAGGGAAAGGGTTAAGCCTCTGCAGCAATTTCTCCTTTTGCCACAATGTTTTCCACTTTTAGTCATAGGTTATCCATTCAATTATAGAGATTTTCCTTTCCCTCATATAGACGCTTTCTGACGCCTCTGCAGCAGACGCCTTTTTGAAAACATAGTGACAAAAGAAGAAATTGCACAAAACGTGCAATTTCTCCTTTTGCCACAATGTTTTCCACTTTTAGTCATAGGTTATCCATTCAATTATAGGGATTTTCCATTTTTTGACAAAATATGTTCAAATTCGTCTTCTGCAGAATTGTCGTATGTGGGAAAGGGGTTAATAGCAACAGTACACTACCTGGATTCGAATTCTTGTATCCTGATATCACAGTGGACAGATTCTCCATGAAGAACCGCTGTCTGTACATCATTTTTATGTTGGCTCTCATTACTTTGTTAAGGACATCATCAAAGTCAGACAAAATTACATAAAATCCCCTGGCTGCTTCTTTGCCGACCTCTGGCGATAATAAGAGACTGAACAGCTGAAATTTAAACAAGAGACAATATTAGGAAGAGTAAACAGTATTTTGATCAATTTAATCCTATGTTGTTGGTACTCAAAATATTCCTCAGTGAAAAAGAAAAATATTTTGAGCATACTAAAAATATATATTACTCAAAATTAAACACATACAGACACATTTGGTTGACGAATGTTCAGACAACTTTCGAAAAGATTCTTATCTGCAATTTCTTCTTTTGCAACAATGTTTTCAGAATTCGTCTGCTGCAGAGGCATCAATAAGTGTCTGTATGCGGGAAAGAGTTAACAGTTTACAAAATTTGACAGTGGGACCAGAGAACAACTAACATGTTTAGAAGTCTGTAAGAAAAAGTGAACAGCTTTCTGTCCCATTAAATCTCTGTGAGGTATCAAAAGACTCGTCACAGCGAGACCATATTTCTGAGTATCCTCTTTCACTAATTTGCTAACAGTCTATGTGGAAAAGCAGTCATTTGCCTGGAAAGACTGTTGTGTGGAGTACTGGTGTGAGAAAGCCAGGAAACACATGTGTAGGTGAACTGGCCCCCATGATATGACTAGATAAATTGTTGAAAATGGTGTTAAATGCAAATCAATCAATTAGTCACAAAAATACTTAAAGCTGTGTTGTTTTCATTGCAACAAAATAGTACTGCCCTATTAGCGAAAAATCAGGTGGGATGTGTGTCAAGTTATCCGTAAGATACACCACTTTCACCGACATTTAATTGTTTGTATGTCTAACATAGCAACAGTTGTTATGTACGTGGGCGGTGGGCGGGGCTTAATTCAACAAGTCGTAGCATCAAACAACAGGGTTTGGAGGTCAAATAACTTTATTATTAAGGATTTCAAAAGCTCCGACGTTATTCTTCACTCACCACAGAACATAACTCTGTGCTCATTGGATGGTTTCTGAGGACTAAAGCCTTGGTTATCCATGACAATAACTGGACATCGTTTCTTGGAATGATTTGACCACTGTCAATAGCATCTCTAAACTTTTTCTGCAGTTTGAACAATACAGAGTCTAGATTTTCACCTGAAAATTCAATAAAATGAATGTATTAAATCTTTGTCATGCTTTCGTACACTTAACCCTTTTTCTCATGTAGTTGCCTTCTTATGCCTCTGCAACAGACAGCTTTTTTGAAAACATGTTGACAAAAGAAGAAATTACTCAAAACAAGCAATTTCTCCTTTTGTCACCATTTTTTAAACTCTATTCAATTATTGTAATTCATTTAAAGGGAGTTTCCAATTTTTTTCGGTTATGTTTTCAGTCGTCTACTGCATATTTGTTGTATGTGGGAAAGGGTTAAAAAGGTCTGATATCGAGACTGTTGGTTAGTAGAATGAACATTGGTATCTATGGCACAACCGTAGCTGTTTCCTTTTCTTGTTCTTTCTTTTAAACCCTTTCCCACATTATGGCACATATCGACGCTTTCAGACGCCTCTTCAGTAGACGACTTTTGAAAACATTGTTGCAAAGGTGAAATTGCTCATGATGAGCAATTGCACCATTTGCCACAATGTTTTCAACTCTATTCAATAATTAAAATGTCATTAATTGAGATTTTTCACATTTTTGAAAAGATGTTTTCAAAGGCGTCTGCTGCAGATTTGTTCTACAGTTAAGAACATCATGAAATTGACAATCTGAGCGGAACGTGATTGGATCGTGAGCGTGATTGGAACGAAGTTGGAACGCTTTATGAGCGGAACGGAATTTTGCGCTCTGAACGAAACAATCAATTGCAAAAATCCAATCATTCGCTCATTGAACGGTTGCAACAACTATCCGATAATTATTTTACGAAACTATTTTATTAAAAGTCATATTTGTTTACTAAACTTTTGTTTTATAAGACACTTAAGTATCCGATTGAATTAGAATGTAACAAATATTATTAATATGTTCATTTTCGTAAAACGATTTGCTACTAACGATTGTAATGAAAAAACTCTAGATCGTTTGTTGATATTTAGGGTTAAGTAAAAAAAAATATAAACGAAACGAAATTAATTTAAGCCAATCAAATCGTTGAACGGATTTTGATCGAAAAAAAGCGTTCTGAGTGAGCGTAAAAAAGCGCTCAATCTGAACGGAACGGAAAAAAGCAATCACAATGTTATGAATGAGTGAACGCTTTGAGAGCGGATTGGAACTAAGCGGAGTGGAACGGAGCGGAGCGTGAACGGTAAATTTGTCAATTTCAAGATGTTCTTAACTGTATGTAGGAAATGGTTAAAATGACTGATAAACATCTTGGCTGAAATAGTGTATCGATTCTTGTATACTAGTATTGCATTATCAATGAATGGAACAGTCATACCTTGTTAACCCTTTCCCATATACAGGCACTTCCTGACACTTCTGCAGCAGACGACTCTTAAAAACATTATGACATAAGGAGAAATTGCTCATTATGAGAAATTCAACTTTTGTCACAATGTTTTCACCTCTATTCTAGAACTAAACCTCTTGATAAATATATGTTCCATATTTGTCTCCAATTGAATTTTTTTGTTTGCTGCTGATTTTTTGTATGGGGTAAAAGGTTAAACCTTTGCCTTTTAAGCTATTTTCGGAGTGGTCTCTTTGAAAACACATAGCAAAACAAAACAAGAGCACCGCGTACGGCACAGACGCTCGACTGATAGGGAGGGAAAAAAAAAAAAAAAAGAGCTAAACAAAAAGTCGAGCTAAAATTCATGTTGAATGCTTTGAAAAATGATTCCAGCTTGTAAAGAAAAGAATTGTCAAATTTAATGATCGATTGGGGTTTAACACCGTCTTCAACAATTGTTCAGTCATGTCACTGGGGCCAGTTCCATTACTGAATTGTGTTTCATGGCTTTCTCACACCAGTACTCCACCCAACATTCTGTCCAAGCAACTGGCTGCTTAACTAGGGCAGGGTCTTTCAAATAGTATGGTCTAGAATCGAGCACAGTGCGCGAAATAAGCTGTATAGTATCACGTGACCAACATCCGGGGAACCCGCCATTTTGGAAAACAGAAGAAAACAGAAGAAAACGATCAAGTTATAAAACTACGTATATCTAAATGTTTATCCATCAATGTGACCAACAAAGTAATCCTTGATGCAATGTAAGTATTCGTTTTTCTTTGCATGAAAGTATTTTGTCCTGACATTTTTTTTTTAGGTGGTTTTTCGTATTTGAAAGTTTACTTTGATACGAACGACTTTGTTTACGCCATTACTGTAATCGCCGAAAGCTGAAAATCGGAGATTCTCCTACTTGCATGGTGTTTATGGGACTAAAATAGCGGCTTTTTTCTTTTATATTTAAGTCTAATTTATGATGTCGATGTCTTAGATTTTCATATTTCATCCGTATTTTCATGTTTTGACCTGTTTAAAATGTAAAGAATTTTGGTTTTTGTTTTTTTACGCCATTACTGTAATCGCCGAAAGCTGAAAATCTCCTTTTTTCGGAGATTCTCCTACTTGCATGGTGTTTATGGGACTAAAATAGTGGCTTTTTTCTTTTATATTTAAGTCTAATTTATGATGTCGATGTCTTAGATATTCATATTTCATCCGTATTTTCATGTTTTGACCTGTTTAAAATGTAAAGAATTTTGTTTTTTGTTTTTTTACGCCATTACTGTAATCGCCGAAAGCTGAAAATCTACTTTTTTCGGAGATTCTCCTACTTGCATTGTGTTTATGGGACTAAAATAGCGGCTTTTTTCTTTTATATTTAAGTCTAATTTATGATGTTGATGTCTTAGATTTTCATATTTCATCCGTATTTTCATGTTTTGACCTGTTAAAAATCTAAAGAAAAATGGTGTTTTATTCAGTTATTGGCACAAACGGTTGATATTTAGAAAACAGTTTTCAATGTGTAGTTACTTCCAACTTGCATGGTGAGATATATTTAATGCCCAAGACATGATCTTTAAATTATTTTGAAAGTTTGAAGTGATTTTGAGCTATAATTTTGGCCAAAATCAACAGTTACAGGGTCCTACATGTAACACCTTCTTATGCAAGGAAAGGGGGAACATGTAGCTTAGCAGTCCTCAGAAATTTATACTAATTTAAGCTTGAGATAATTGTTTTTGTGTGAACTTTTTTTTCCAAGTATGTACTAAGATATATTTTGATACCTCATTCTGATATTCAAGTGACATTTTTCTAATTTTACAGGATGTGAGACCTTGTAGCTTGCTATGAAACTGTGCCGTTTCGACTTCCTTCCTCACAATGCCGTTTGGGAAAACAAGGAGACGAGGACGTTCAGTGTGAGAAAGAACGAAAGTAAACTAAAGATTAAAAACGAGAGCATTTTCTACAATCCCAAAATAAATGTGTTTTCAGTTTTCATAACATATACAAAAGAAAGTCTCATCTTAAATAGCAAAGTATTTGTTCCTAATATTCTATGTACAATCCTTGAGTGTAGCCACTGTGTATATGTGTGTGTATATAAATATATATATATATATATATATATATGTATGTGTGTCCCTTGTACAGTGTTGTGTTACATAATGGTGCTTGTTGTCAATCATCTCAAAGAAACAAGTTGTTATCATTTATTATGACATTGATTAAAAAGAACAAATCACAACTTCTGTTTCTTTTATTAGCTCACCTGAGCACATCATAAGCCTCTGCTAAACTAGTTTTTATATTGGTGAATACAATTATTGATTGATTGATTGTTTGGGGTTTAACGCCGTTTTTAACAATTTCTCAGTCATATCACGGCGGCCAGTTCACCTACTCATGTGTTTCCTGGTTTTCTCACAACAGTAGTCCACACAACAATCTTCCCAAGCAACTGGCTGCTTTTCCGCATAGACTTAGCCCATTCCATTGGTGGAAGACGAATGGCGCATTGACTTTTGTCAGACGTCGGAAAGAAAGTTGGCCGAGTCGGGATTCGAACTCACGACCCCTGGATTGACAGCCCGCATCGTTACCGACTGAACTACCGGGATTCGAAAATTAACTAGGAACTCAGACGGGAACGATGAACGTGTAGCAGATGAAAAGAGTTTTAACAACCTTAAATTTTTATATAACAACAAAGAATTCTCCTTCACTTAGAAATAATCTATTAAAGAATACAAAGGATTAAAGGATCACGCGACAACGCATATTTTCGCACATAACATCATCAAAGAAATAACGTGTAGTTTGTGCCACCTAATTAAGAAATATGTAATCTTGGTGTGATAATTAGGATTACTCATTACTCCTACACTTGATAATGATTTATTAAAGAAATACAAAGGATTAATGATCAAGCGACAACGCATCTTTTCGCACGTAACATCATCAAAGAAATGCATTTTGTACCACTTAAGAATTAAGAATTATTCGGGTATTACACACGTAACAATTAAACATTATTAAACATCGTCGAATGCAATTCCATTAAAGGAAAGACAAACAAACAATCAAACAGGTTGATTATACGATAACAAATTTAAACTTGATATTCCTATTCTACGGTATAAATATTATACAACAAGAGGGCCAAGATGGCCCTAAATCGATCACCTAATTGATAGTAAATTAGTAGCAAATATTTAACTGCAAATATCTGGGAAAATGTTATCAGGGAGTGTAAATGAAACTGCAAAGGAGTGGACACTTCTCAAGAAACAGCTTATCAGTAAAGGCCATTTATATCTTGAAATCTAACAAGAACTTTAATAAGAATGGAATTATAAAGTTTTTGTCATTTTGCACCTTTCCTGATGCCGCCTTGCTGCCCTGTTTTTCAACGAAATCAATATGGCTTCAACAGTTTATTTAGAGGGTCACTTAAGGAACATTTCTACCAAATTATCTTGCAATCGCACAAGTAGATTATGGAGGAAAAGGATTTTAAAATTTGGGTATTTTTCTCACTTTCTGATGCCGCAGCAACCAAAGTTATCAATGGAATTTAAATCTTTGAACAATTTTGAAAGAGGACCACCAAAGGAACATTCTTGATTCGTATTATATTTTCTTAAAATCAGACAAACACTTTCATAAAAATGGAATTTTCAAATTTTGTCATTTTGCCCCTTTTCTGATGCCGCCTGACTGCCATGTTTTTCGACCAATCAGTATGGCTTGAACAATTTTTATAGAGGGTCACCCAAGGAACATTTCTACGAAATTATATTTGAATCTGACAGGCAGATTCGGAGGAGAAGATTTTTAAAGTTTGGACATTTTGTCCCCTTTCTGATGCCGCAGCAACCAAAGTTCTCATTGGAATTTTAATCTTTGAACAATTTTGAAAGAGGACCACCAAAGGAACATTCCTGTGATGTTTTGTGGAAATTGGTCTATTGGAATGGTAGGAGTTGGTTGTCATTTGTAGCTAAAAGTTCAATTTACCCCTTTTGAGATGACGCCTGGTTGCTATGATTGTGTAACCAATCAAAACGCCTTAATCAAATTAAATAGAGGATCATTACAGTAAGATTCATATTATATTTTCTTAAAATCAGACAAGCACTTTCATAAAAATGGAATTTTCAAATTCTGTCATTTTGCCCCTTTTTTGATGCCGCCTGACTGCCATGTTTTTCGCCCAATCAGTATGGCTTGAACAATTTTTATAGAGGGTCACCCAAGGAACATTTCTACCAAATTATATTTGAATCTGACAGGCAGATTTGGAGGAGAAGATTTTTAAAGTTTGGACATTTTGTCCCCTTTTCTGATGCCGCAGCAACCAAAGTTCTCATTGGAATTTTAATCTTTGAACAATTTTGAAAGAGGACCACCAAAGAAACATTCCTGTGATGTTTTGTGGAAATTGTTCTATTGGAATGGTAGGAGTTGGTTGTCATTTGTAGCTTAAAGTTCAATTTACCCCTTTTGTGATGACGCCTGGTTGCTATGATTGTGTAACCAATCAAAACGGCTTAAACAAATTAAATAGAGGATCATTACAGTAAGATTCGTATTATATTTTCTTAAAATCAGACAAGCACTTTCATAAAAATGGAATTTTCAAATTTTGTCATTTTGCCCCTTTTTTGATGCCGCCTGACTGCCATGTTTTTCGCCCAATCAGTATGGCTTGAACAATTTTTATAGAGGGTCACCCAAGGAACATTTCTACCAAATTATATTTGAATCTGACAGGCAGATTCGGAGGAGAAGATTTTTAAAGTTTGGACATTTTGTCCCCTTTCTGATGCCGCAGCAACCAAAGTTCTCAATGGAATTTAAATCTTTGAACAACTTTGAAAGAGGCCAACCAGAGGAACAGTCCTGTGATGTTTCACGGAAATTGTCCTTGGAGTTCGGGAGGAGATGATGTTTAAAGCTAAAAGTTAACGCCGGACGGACGGACGACGGACGACGGACAAAAAGTGATCAGAATAGCTCACCTTGAGCCTTCGGCTCAGGTGATCTAAAAATACTTAAATCATTTAAAGGATATGACAATTTTCTTAGACCAGTATCGCGAAGCAAATGATCATTAAGCTGGATAGGCGGAATATTGCCCATGTTTAACTAGCTTTAAAATAAATCATTTACGATTACATATTAGGACAAAATACGCTAATTCGCTAAGCGTGATAAATACACGCCGTGATAAACACTAATTCGCTAAGCGTGATAATTACACGCCGTGATAAACACTTCTAGGTAAAAAATCGATAGAGACAAGATATGTAGTACGATAAGGCGTTTATATAGGGCGTTTCTAGACCATGCTATTTGAAAGACCCTGACTAGGGTGATAATATGGAATGATTTTTCATTTTACCACACTGTAAAAGGGATTAACATCCATTCTTCAACAATCTCACCATTATTTGAGCCGTCCCGCGAGAAAACCCAACAGTGTGGACTCTGCATAAAGTATCCACCCAGATCAGCCTAAGCATGCCACACAGGTATGTGCCTCTCAGATGAATTTTGAAAAAATTGTCGCAAAAAAAAATAATTATAACAGTCATAAAGATTTTCCATAATTTTCTCAAGATCATTTCAAAGTCATCTTCTGCAAATATGTTGTATGTGGGAAAGGTTTGAAGACAGGTTTTAATTACTGTAGATGAAGTATTAGGTTTTAATTAATGTAGATGAAGAAATAGTATCACTTACCAGTTGGCATTTTATTCAAAATTGCTGCCAAACATTTACAAACAGACTGGTTCACAGATTCACTCAAAGATTCACAAAGTAGCTTTAAAAGACAGTCTATTATTTCTGCTTCTTTTGGTATCACAGTCTAAAATAAAATGTAGCTAAAGTATTTCATTTCTTATTCATTTGGAATCACAGTCTAAAATAAAATGTAGCTAAAGTAATTTCATTTCTTATTCGTTTGGAATCACAGTCTGAAATAATAAGTAGCTAAACTATTTTATTTCTCGTTATTTTGGATTCATAAATGAAAACAAGAGGGCCATGATGGCCCTTGATCGCTCACCTGACTAATGCAATGTGATTTTTCATGCCAACTACACAGTCAACCACATTAACTCATTGTGTGGTCAGGTAAGCTAATACAAGAGGCCCAAGAGGGCCAGTATCACTCCACTACCACTAGGCAAAAATTAAATCTCCAAACAGCCCGCCCCCTGGTGGCCATGTTTTTTGACCAATCACCATGGTTTGAAGGTGTCTCGTAGAGTATCACCAAAGGAACATTTCGGCAAAGTTATTTTAAAGTTTACACTAAAACCAATATAAGGCTAACATCCCTGTATGAAAAAGTATGAATCACCAAGCTGTGAGTTTGTGACTTAGGGAGCTATCATGGGAAAGTATGAATGGCCGAGCTGTGAGTTTGTTACCGACGGAGTTATCACGGGAAAGTATGAATTGCCGAGCTGTAAGTTTGTTACTGATGGAGCTATCATGAGTAAGTATGAATCACCAAGCTGTGAGTTTGTTACAGACAGAGTTATCATGAGAAAGTATGAATCACCAACCTGTGAGTTTGTTACCGACGGAGCAATCATGGGAAAGTATGAATTGCGAAGCTTTGAGTTTGTTACAGACAGAACTATCATGAGAAAGTATGAATCACCAACCTGTGAGTTTGTTACTTAGGGAGCTATCATGGGAAAGTATGAATTGCCAAGCTTTGAGTTTGTTACCAACAGAGCTATCATGGTAAAGTATGAATCGCCAAGCTGTCAGTTTGCTACTGATGGAGCTATCATGAGAAAGTATGAATCACCAACCTGTAAGTTTGTTACTGATGGAGCTATATATATCATGGGAAAGTATGAATCACCAACCTGTAAGTTTGTTACTGATGGAGCTATATATATCATGAGAAAGTATGAATCACCAACCTGTAAGTTTGTTACTGATGGAGCTATATATATCATGGGAAAGTATGAATCGCCGAGCTGTCAGTTTGTTACTGATGGAGCTATCATGATAAAGTATGAATTGCCGAGCTGTCAGTTTGTTACCAACAGAGTTATCATGGTAAAGTATGAATTGCCAAGCTGTGAGTTTGTTACCAACAGAGCTATCATGGTAAAGTATGAATAGCCAAGCTGTGAGTTTATTTCTGACGGAGCTATCATGGCTAGACTACCAGTTACAAAATCCATATCTCATAGATACAAGTGGCACACACTAATAAACCCCGCCTCCAGCATATAGATGACTTTAAGGCCTCTGCTATTCAAAGCTTTTGAAAACATTTGTGGAAACGTTGAAAGTTACATCTCAGATAAGCACAAATTCAAACACAAACTAACCAACAAACATGTAACAGCAATTGTAACATGACTGCAAACAGACTTGGCATCAAATATCAGTAGTAACTGGTAAATTCCAAGTCCTACTGATATTTTATGTCATAAATGAAGTCGCCAGGAGTGTAATAAAGCCATTGAATAAATTGCGTATTCAACTAGTGTAATAACAATGCTACGTAACGTGACGTTATAACGTAACGTTTAGCGTTGTAAATACGCGCGCTTTATAGCGACGTTTATATGGATATAGCGCTGTAAAATATTAAATTAGTATTTATGATATAAAAAGAACATTACATTCTTGGTCATTCAATAGGAAATTTATTAAACTCGTTTTCTAAAAGTGATAAAAACTCGCCAAGGCTCGTTCTTATCAATTTCAGAAAACTCGTTAAATAAATTCCGTATTGAATGACCACCCATGTAATATCCTCTATTTATACAATGGTATACAGAAAACCCCATGACAGTACTAAAATACTGCTGAAAGTGGCTTTAACCCTTTCCCTCATACAACAAATCTGCAGCAGACGACTTTGAATGTATTTTGTCAAAACATAGAAAATTTCCATAATTGAATGGATAACCTATGACAGAAAGTGGAAAACATTGTCAAAATGATTGTGGCAAAATGAGAAATTGCTCGTTTCAGGGAAAGGGTTAACGCTTTTCTATATACGACAATTTTGCAGCAGACGACTTTCAAAACATCTAGGCAAACATATGGAAAATCTCTATAAATGAAAGTTTAATCATTGCATAGAGGTGAAAACATGGTGGCAAAAGGAGAAATTGCTCATTATGAGCAATTTCTCCTTTTGTCACCATGTTTTCAAAAGTCGTCTGCTGCAGAGGCGTCACAAAGCGTCTATATCATTTTGGAAAGGGTTAAACAACATTCAAACAAACTTACCTTTAGAGAATCACAACATATCACAGGAGTCAAAAGACAAACAAACTGGGCATCATTCACATTCTGAAATATAAAAACATCTACTAAAATCTGGACAAATACCAGGCCTATTAAACTTGCAAGACTTATTTCAATCATAAATCTGGAGAAAAAAAAATCAGTCCAGATATTTTCATAAATCTATCTCAATAATTCCTTTGCTATATGTCACTTTCTAGACAATCTTTCCTTCTCAAGTCAATTAGCGTGATGTATACCCAACAATCGGGTCAAATACCCTCCAAGAGTCAATTAGTGTGATAAATCAATCCAATCAACAACAATCATTGGGTCATGTAATTGTTCCCTTGGTACTATGTAATAATGTGTGAGATAACAATGTTCTTTAAATGCTAGCTAGTTACCAGTGGATTGGTCTTATTAAATTGTTCACCAGTCACGACCCACGCGAGACTGAACTGCAACTTTTAAACATGATCTTTGTATCCCAACTTCTACTGTCAGACTCTTGTAAGTTAAGGGAACTGGTCCAAACCGGTTCAGAAGCTTGTCATAAATTATTCAGGAGTTGAAGAACAAAAGGATTAAAGTCAAATTTAAGAAAATGCAATCACTCATAGATATCATTTTGCTGTTGACCAAATAAGAAATGCCGTAACCCTTACCCTCATATACACGCTTTCTGACGCCTCTGAAACAGATGACTTAAGAAAACATTGTGACAAAAGAAGACATTGCTCATGATAAACAATTTCTCCTTTTGACACAATGTTTTCCACTTCTAGTCATTGGTTATCCATTCAATTATAGAGATTTTCCAAATTTTGACAAACTATGTTCAAAGTCATCTGCTGCAGATTTCTTGTATGTGGGAAAGGGTTAATGATTGATATGATATGGGTTAATGTATTACCAAGAAACTGTTTGAAATGAGAACTATTAACGATTTTTGAAAATTATAGATGCCAAGTCACAGCTTTGTTCACAATACATAATTAACATAACCGGCAGGAAATTAACAGTGCTATTAATTCATTGTGTTTTAGGGGACTCCTATTAATTCATTGTGTTTTAGGACTCCTATGAATTCTATCATTGCGTTTTAGGTGTCTCTTTTGAATTTTAAATTCTGATAGAGTATCCAAAACAATTGTGAAATCAGCAAAAGCAATGGTAGTTATAGTCTTACAAACTCACTACTATTTGTTGTCTGAGTACAGGTTTTGAGAAAATATGTAGGGGGAGGTTTGCACTCATCTGAAAATTGTCACACTAACAAGCTACTTCATGCAATTATATTATCCCTTTCCCACATATAACAAATCTGCAGCAGACGACTTTGAAAACGTCTTGGAAAAAGTATGAAAAATCTCCTTAAAAGTTAGCTTAATTGTAAAATAAAGTTGAAAACATTGTGGCCAAAAGAGAAATTGCTCTTTCACCTTTGGCCACAATGTTTTCAAAAGTCGTCTGCTGCTATTGCTTCAAAATGCGTCTGAAGGTGGGAAAGCGTTAAACCTTTAACTGATATGATATATGGCTTTAATGATAAATTCTGATAAATTGGTTATAAATTTGATACAAAATTGAAACATGATGGTAAAAACTGCTCATTTTGTGTATTTTATTCCTTTTTCCATTATGCTTAATGAAGTCTGTAGCAGGGAAGTGGTTACCTAAAAGGTTTATCAGTAATTGGAAATTGATATCATCACAATACAAACCTTTAAAGGAGCAAAGTTGTTAACAGTTTCACATCCTAAATATGACTCAATGAACAATGTTTGTATCTTTGTTCTTATTCTGCAAAATACAAAAAACATTAAAATAAATCAACTCAAACCTAACCACAAATCTGCCTGCAGCAGACGACTTTGAAAATATCTCGGCAAAATTATAGAAAATCTCTATTCATGAAAGAATAATGATTAACCCTTTCCCACACATTCCTCCACTTGACACAATGTTTTTAATTCTATTCTATTCAGATTTGCTTTATCAAACAGGTAAAAAGGAAAAAATCTTCAGACCCATTGCCAACATAGTACATGTAAAATTGACCAGTAACGATAACATAGTACATGTAAAATTGACCAGTAACAATATCAAAGAGAAACAATCGATCAGTAAATGAGACTAAATACCTCTTACTCTATCTGAACATGTTACCAAGTATACACATAAATAACTGTCAGACATACTCTGAAATATGTTTTGAACAGCTGAATTTCATTTCTCACACAATTTGTATAAAATCAACCCTTTACCACACACTTTCTGATGTCTCTGCAGCAGACAATTTTTGAAAACATTGTGGTAAAAGATGATGAGCAATTTCACCTTTTGCAACAATGTTATTACTCTATTCAAAGATTTTTTCTTTCCTTTATAGAGAATTTCCATATATTTGAACAAATGTCGTTGTTTTCAAAACTTGTCGACATTTAAAAGTCATAACTCATTAGTCATAAGGGAATTTTTTTATTTTATCCAACACTCTTAGAGATTTAACCCTTTCCCACCTGCAGACGCATTTTGATGCAGTAGCAGAAGACGACTTTTGAAAACATTGTGGCCAAAGGGGAAATTGCTCATGATGAGCAATTTCTCCTTTGGCCACAATGTTTTCAACTTTATTTAACAATAAAGCTATCCTTTTGGGAAAACTTTCAGGTTTTTGTCATAATGTTTTCAAAGTCGTCTGCTGCAGATTAATTGTATGTAAGAAAAGGTTAGTAGAAGCGATTCAACTTCTTTCTTGTTTATCAAATTTTTTTGACACAACTTCCAAACTATGTGGTAAAAGAAATATTGGTCAAATAGGAGATTAGTACTGATAATTCTCCTATTCCTGCTGTCTTTTCCATTAAGTATTTCACTGCCCTGATTTTCATTTAATGTCCATAAATGATTTGAAATATCTAAATATGTTATACCAAGGTTTCATTTACTCTAAGAATACGCAGAATTTACTCACTCTGGTGTCCAATTTATGGCCACATGGCGTAAATACGTTGACAAGTTTTTCAAGACAATTTGATCAGATAGCACATTACACCACTCTGAGTTTCGACAGTTTTGTTGTACAAGTTTGTGTATAGAGTTAACTCCCTTGTGTAGACTGAGTAAGGCATCTCCGTTTGTTGCACACTTCTCACATATCCTTGATAGACACTGTGTGAGAGCCTGATAAAAGTCTGTAGACTCTGAAATCAAACAAGAGTAATTGGAACACAGCCAAACAGATCAGAAGACAAGACAAGAGGGCCAAGATGGCCCTAAATCGATCACCTGATTGATAGCAAATTAGTAGCAAATATTTAACTGCAAATATCTGGGAAACTTTGATCAAGGAGTTCAAATGAAACTGCAAGGAGTGGACACTGTTAAAGAAATAGCTTATCAGTAAAGGCTATTTGTACAGATCTTGAAATCTAACAAGAACTTAAATAAGAATGGATTATAAAGTTTTGTCATTTTGCACCTTTCCTGATGCCGCTTTGCTCCCCTGTTTTTCAACGAAATCAATATGGCTTGAACAGTTTTTTTAGGGGGTCACTTAAGGAACATTTCTATCAAATTATCTTGGAATCGGACAAGCAGATTATGGAAGAAAAGGATTTTAAAGTTAGGGTATTTTTCTCACTTTCTGATACTGCAGCAACCAAAGTTCTATACAGAATATAAGTCTTTGAATGATTTTGAAAGAGGACCAAAAAGGAACATTTCTGCAGATTAAGTTGAAATTGGTCCATTGGAATGGTAGGAGTTGGTTGTCATTTGTAGCTTAAAGTTCAATTTACCCCTTTTGTGATAACGCCTGGTTGCTATGATTTTGTAACCAATCAATAGAGCTTATACAAATTAAGTAGAGAATCATTGAAGTAAGATTCCTACTATATTTTCTTAAAACCAGACAAGCACTTTCATAAAAATGGAATTTTTAAATTTTGTCATTTTGCCCCTTTTCTGATGCCACCTGACTGCCATGTTTTTCAACCAATCAATATGGCTTGAACAATTTTTGTAAAGGGTCACCCAAGGATAAAATGATATTGGAATCTGACAAGCAGATTCAGAGGAGAAGATTTTTAAAGTTTGGACGTTTTGCCCCCCGTTCTGATGACGCAGCAACCAAAGTTCTCAATGGAATTTTAATTTTTGAACAATTTTGAAATAGGACCACAAAAGGAACATTCCTGTGAAGTTTGGTTGAAATTGGTCTTGTGGTTTAAAGACTAAAAGTTAACGACAGATGACGGACAACAGTTGACGGACAGAGAGTGATCAGAATAGAACACCTTGAGACGATTCTTTTGAGTACCCACAACATAGGGTTAAAGGTCAAATAAGGATTTTAGAACATGACGAACAGACAGACAATTGGGGAAGTCATTCTTATCAGTCAACTGGCCATGGCAAGAGACACAAAAATGTGCAGAAGCAGTTAATTTCCAAATGAAATTAACCCTTCCGCACATACAACAAATTTGCAGCAGATGACTGAAATGATCTGGGATAAATATGGCAAATCCCTATATATCAAAGTTCTGTTTTAGAATGGAGTTGAAAGCATCGTTGCAAAAATAGAAAATTTGGGAACTCCCTTTATTAAAACGAAAGTACAATAATTGAATAGAGTTGAGCAATTTCGCCTTTTGTCGCTATGTTTTCAAAAAGCTGTCTGCTACAAAGGCGTCAGAAAGTGTCTAATTGTGGGAAAGGGTTAACCCTTTCCTTCATACAGCAATTCTGCAGCAGACGACTTTGAACATATTTTGTCAAAAAATAGAAAAATCTCTATAATTGAATGGATAACCTATGACTAAAAGTGGAAAACATTGTGGCAAAAGAAGAAATGGCTTGTTTTGAGCAATTTTTTCTTTTGTCACTATGTTTTCAAAAAGCCGCCTGCTGCAGAGGCGTCAGAAAGCGTCTATATGAGGGAAAGGGTTAAAAGAATAACTGATTTCCATTGATTAACATGTATCTTAACCCATTCCCACATATAGATGCATTTTTATGCATCTGCAGTAAACTACTTTTGAAAACATTGTTGCAAAAGGAGAAATTACACAATGTGCAATTTCTCCTTTTGCCTCAATATTTTCAACTGTATTCAATAATTGTACTTTCATTTATGGATAAGTTCAATATGTTTGCCCAGATGCTTTCGGTCGTCTGCTGCAGATTTGTTGTATGTTGGAAAGGGACAAGTCCTCTATATTGTGAGCTTACCATGTTTTTGAAGTAGAGGAAACAACTGATCAGTAACACACTGTACTGTTCTTGGGTTGCAGGTAATTGTTGATAACACGTCTAGTCCTTGGTGTCGGGTAATGACCTGATTACCTTCTATCTCCTTATTTTCTGCAAACATCAAAGAAATAAGTAAGCCGTCCGCGAGAACATCAAAATTGTGGACTCTGCGTAAAGTATCGACCTGGATCAGCCTAAGCATGCCGTACAGGCTTACCTGGATAGACACTTTTCGCCTCCTGTGGAATTTCTGTTTCAGGGATCATTACTCTATAACCAGAATTTCTTAGTCAAATAATAAAAGGTAATAATTTGCATTATATGCAAGAAAGAATTATCTAACTTGATTGTTTACATGTTCATAGTTGTGATGGTTGGAAAGGGCTGTATAAAGTCTCAATGTGATGCATCAAGTAGTTACTGAGATATTAACTTTTAATGAAGTTACAAGCAAAACAATAACCAGTATTTCGGAGTTAAAAAAAGGGTGATAATTTGCAATATATGCAGGATAGAGTTATCTAACTTAATTGTTTACATAGCTGTGATGATTGGGAAGAGCTGTTTAAAGTTTCAGTGCAATGCATCAAGTAGTTACTGAGATATGGAGTGTCCTAATGTAGTTGCACGCAAAACTTTTACCAGAATGTCTAAGTAAAAAAAGGGTCATAATTTGCATTTTATGCAGGAAAAAGTTATCTAACTTGATTGTTTACATAACAGTGATGGTTGGGAAGCCTTGTAGAAAGTTTCAATGCAATACATCAAGTAGTAACCGAGAAATGGTGAAATATATGTACTTGCATGCAAAACCTTAACCAAGTTGTGATGCGGACATCAACGCCAGGGTGAGTAGAATAGCTTTCATATTCCCAGAAGAGTGGAGCTTAAAATGATATTTTTGATATTTTTAACTACATGTTTTAAATGTTGTCTGCAGCAGATTTGTCATTTTTTTTGGGTAC
Organism: Serripes groenlandicus; assembly: GCA_031761405.1. Classification (NCBI taxonomy): domain Eukaryota; kingdom Metazoa; phylum Mollusca; class Bivalvia; order Cardiida; family Cardiidae; genus Serripes; species Serripes groenlandicus. The sequence goes on from JASEVX010000009.1 coordinate 71,821,651, forward strand.
GGGTTAAGAAACATGCTATGGTCGAAGCTATAATAGTAATAATGTATGAATGTCCTTTGAACTGAACTCCTGAAAATGGGTGTATTTGGTGTTTTTAACCCTTTCCCACATGCAACAACTCTGCAGCAGACGACTTTGAAAACATACCCGAAATCTTTTGGAAACTCCCTTTAAATGAAAGTACAATAATTGAATAAAGTTGAAAACATGGTGACAGAAGGAGAAATTGCTCGTTTTAAGCAATTTCTTCTTTTGTCGCCATGTTTTCAAAAAAGCTGTCTGCTGCAGAGGTGTCGGAAAGTGCGATGATTCTTATGAGTACCACCAACATTGTTTTTTCATTTTGTATCAAAGCAGATATTGTTAGACAAAGACAGACTGACACCTCCTTATCTACACGCTTGACTCAAAACTTACCACTCTTTATTGTAGAAAATATCAATGGTAATATATCCTTCTCTCCACTGTCAGGATATGTAGATACAATAAACTGTAAAGTTTCAGTGGCAGTCATTCTGAAAGAGATAAATATGTGACCTTGTTACAGCATATGTTAACTACCGTAATGAGTCCGCACATCATATGTGTGTGCGTGTTGCCTTATTGTCTGTCTGTCTGTTGTCTTCTTCATATTTTTTACCTTCCTTTTACACAATCACGTCATTCTGCACTTTCAATATATTCATTACCTACACGGCACTGCATTCATACTCATTTTTCACGCATATGAGCAACCATTTTCTTATTTTGTATGAGCGCACTCAGTTTCTCGTCATCTGTCCATTTCGTTAAAGTCAGTGAGTAATGCAAGTCCTGTTGTCCTTTCATGGCATATCAATTTCCTGAATAATCAATATCGAACGGAGTACCAGCTCATTCGTATTTTAGGTAAATACATTCATTTTATCATCATTATCTTTCTTTATAACTGCCATGTATATGTGCCAATGCATTTAATGTATTGTTGTTTTTTTGTACACTATGTATTTGTACTTAGGCCAATTTCAGCATTCAGCAAAGAAAGTCATGTTGTCATTTCATCGCATATTTCATTTCCTAATTAATCATTATTGAACTGAGTACCAGCTCATTTGTATTTTATGCCTACCCCCAAAGGAAAACCACATAGGAGTGTGACATGTACAAGTGTAACATGAGATGTGTGCTATTTTAATACATTATAAGCAATGAGCAATGTATCCTTTTTCCGCAATGCTTTCAAACATCTGCTGCAGAAGAGTCAAGTAAACAATCATATACTGTTTTATTATACAAAATGAAAATCAGTACAATGACTGTCAATCCAGGGGTTGCGAGTTCGAATCCCAGCTCGGCCAACATTCTTTCCGACATTTGACAAAAGTCACTGTGACATGTGTCATTCATCTTTCACCAATGGGCTGTTTTACAGTATATGTGGAAAAACAGCCAGTTGCTTGGCAAGTATGTTGTGTGGTGTACTGGTGTGGGAAAACCAGAAAACGCATGAGTAGGTGAACTGGTTGCCGTGATATGTGGTTTTTTATACATACATGTACTTGGGAAATATTGTGGGAAAAGAGAAATTGATCATTTGTGTTAAGTGTAAGAGCTATGCTCAGGACAATGTCTAGCCTGGTACCAAGCTAAATTAGAATGCCTGGCTTGAACAAACAATTGCAACTTGTGATGTAGTCTGGTACCCGGCATACTATTACAATTAGTACAGCTGACACTAGTCTGGTCCCAAGGGCCAGAGGTCCAGATAAGGAGGGGTATATAGCTCTTTTCTCCACAATATCTCTCTTATTATCGAACCGAACATTATGATGTGGGTACTCAAAAGCTTTGTCTCATTCGGAGGATTTCTTTAAGTACACACAACATAGGGTTAAAAGATCATATAAGGATTTTAGAATACATAAAATGCCTCTTTTCTAGAACTCTGCCAAAGGCATTATAGGAAATTTGTCCCTAGAGTCTTTTGCTTGCTACACCATACCCAAAGGGGCACGGACAATTTTGATTTATGGCTGACCTGATAATGTCATGGTGGGGGGCGTGAACAATATTGGTGTATGGCGGACCTGATAATGTCATGGTGGGGGGGGCGTGAACAATATTGGTGTATGGCGGACCTGATAATGTCATGGTGGGGAAGCTAACTCTTGACTACACAAGGACTTATTTATCCTTTCTGATGTCTCTGCAGCTGACGGATCTTTGATAACATAGTGACAAAAGAAGAAATTTCTCAAAACAAGCAATTCCGCCTTTGTCACCATGTTTTCAACTCTATTCAATTATTTTACTTTCATTTAAAGGGAGTTTCCAAAAGAAAATTAGGCATGTTTTAAAAGTCGTTTGCTGCAAAGTTGTTGCATGTTGCATGTGGTAAAAGGGTTAACACAGACACAGCCTCAAAACTTTCAACACAAAACATAAAATCCCTGAAAAGTGTCTTTTTTGGATCAGAGTTAAACTATTGTTGTGAGAGGAAAGAATTGCTTATTTTCATATTCATTAATAGTGTAACAGATAGGCTCAGGACAAGAATTTGTTAACCCCTACACAGATGAAAGACTGAAAAAAAATTCTGTAAATATCTGTGATCAAAAACTTTTCCACATACAGCATATCTGCAGCAGACGACTTTCACAACAAAATGGAATATCTTGTTAAATATCTTGTACATTGTATAATTATTGAATTGTGTTGAAAATATTGAGGCAAATGTAGAAATTGCTTGTGATGATCAATTTCTCTTTAATGCCACAATGTTTTCAAAAGTCATCTTCTGCTGCTGAGTAGGGCTATAACGATACATTGGAATACTCAATATAACCGAATACAGTTCTGTACGATACGTATTAGTTATTCGCTTCATCCAGAACCGAATATTTACGAATATAATCAAAAGCTGTATGATTTAAACTAAATTCAATGTAATTGAACTACAAACATAACAAACCTTTTATCACACTTGCAAACATTTTTAGTTTCATAGTGCATTCAGCCATATTTATATAGTACCCCACCCACAACAGCTGACCACTGATTTTGCAAAAAAAAAAATTCATTTTCTCAAAATATATTTGATGTTGTGTTCGCTACGATTTATTTTGACATACGTTATTGTGTGTTTTAAATGAATTTTGAATTATAATTTGATTGAAAATAGAGAATTCCCATTTAATGACAACCAAAACCCGTCCAAAAAAATGGCGAACTAAACGGAGATTTAAATTATTGATATACGTCAATATACTTGTATGTAAATATTTCGGATTTCTGAATGGATTCAAGGAAGACATTCCATCTCACACTATGACATCGGGTATACTAGTTAAACGCTACATTAAATTCATAATTTCCTCCCTTGCTTATGCCTGTTATAAATTCAAAGTAATGAAAGAATTTAAGTTGATATTCTTTTGAGGATCACAAGCATGTCGACTATGGACAAAGACTCGAAAACGTTATTAACTTTTATACTGTTCTAGTTGGATTTTATTTGTGACAAAGCTTACCAGTCAATCATTATACTTTTTATAATCATTTGAATTCTGATTTAATTTGTGTTTACATGTTGCTAAACTCATGGCAATATTCATGAATAAATATTCGTATTCGTTACCCTGTATTCGTGATACATATCGTATTCGCCACCTAGTGTATTCATTACAGCCCTACTGCTGAGGCATCAAAATGCGTCTACGATTGGAAAAGGGTTAAAGCTTCAACATTACCTCACTTCGTGTTCTATAGCAGAGTTGACCACAACCTGTACCAGCTTCGTTGCTATAAACGACCTTTCTGTGTCTAGCAAGTTATCAGGAGGCAGTTTGAGTAGTGTATGAAAACCCTTGATGGACTGGATAGAGAGAGATGTCACATCAGCATGCAGGGCTTCAGTGTAGATGGAAAACATATGGTCTTTGTATGAAGATAGCATTGGATTTGGATCTGAAATAAGAAAGATGTTAAACTTTACATGATCATCATTCTATTTTGTTCATTTCCAATCCGAGCCTTGGTAGCTCAGTTGGTAGCGACGCTGCTTGTCTCTACAGGGGTTGTGAGTTTGAATCCCAACATTCTTTCTGACGCTTGACACTGTGACCTGCATCATTCGTCTTTCACCAATGGGCTGTTTAATAGTCTATGTGGAAAAGCAGCCAGTTGCTTGGAAAGTATGTTGTGTCGTGTACTGGTGTGGGAAAACCAGAAAACGTATGAGTAGAACTTGTCGCCGTGAGATGACTGAAAAATTGTTGAAAACGGCGTTAAACCCCAATCAATCAATCAATCATTTCCAAACATGTTTTTAAATCTGTATCAAAAAGGTACCCATATTTCTATTTAGCTGTTTTCAAAGCAATTGATTCAAGCAGAGTTTTGTTCATAATTTACCATTCAAGAGACACGTCAAATAAAAGAAAAGATTGATTGATTGATTGTTTGATGTTTTAAGCCGCTTTAAACAATTTTTGAGTTATATCAAGGTATTTTCTGGGTAAGTTACCAGTACAACTGTCTTATTTATCCTGACACCAGTCACTCAGTCGTAATGCTAACCCCGCAACACTGAGCACCAAGAAGGGCATCCATTACTACCATTTTTAAAGTCTGGCAGGGAATCAAACATGCAACCTTCCGAACCCGAGGCAGACGCTCTACCACTACACCAACAAGGTGGTTTAAAAAAAGAAATCTGTAAATTGTTGCTAATTGCAATGCATGCTAATATATTTGTTTGTGAAAGCGTGATGGACGGAAAACATAGAGGTGATCTCTATTGTGTCTCCCTGCCAAGGTAGGTGAAACATAAAAATTATTTAACCCTTTTACAACAAATCAGCAGTAGATGACTTTGAAAACATCTCAAAAATAAGTCACCTTGATCTAGATGTATTGGGTCTTAACTCTTAGCGTGCTAGCATTGGGTTTTGCCAACTGTTGATGATATTTGCAAACAATTTGGATCCAGATCAGACCACATTAAAAAGTGGAAACTGATCTGAAATTGTTTGACCAGATTCTATTAAAAGTAAACATTTGGGAAAAACAACTATTTTTTCAAAATTTTGCAGACGGCAATATGGCAGACGACAATAATTTAGCATGAAAAGAGTTAAACCCATATAAGGTCTCCCTATATAGTGGTTTAACTTTATGTCGTGTTTAATCAACATTTGAGCTGTAGTTGCACCGATATTAAAATGAAACACAACTTGCAATGAAACCTTTTCGAAACCAGTAACATTTTCTATGTCAGGAGAGTAAAATAACCATTCTTGTTCTTCATGAAGTTTAACCCTTTCCCTCATACGACAATTCTGCAGCAGACGACTTTGAACGTATTTTGTCAAAACATAGAAAATCTCCATAATTAAATGGATAACCTATGACAAAAAGTGGAAAACATTGTGGTAAAAGGAGAAATTGCACGTTCTGTGCAATTTCTTCTTTTGTCACTATGCTTTCAAAAAGCCGTCCGCTGCAGAGGCGTCAGAAAGCGTCTATATGAGGGAAAGGGTTAAGCTAAGGCAATATAATTAGTTTTTAACAAAATTTATCTATTTTACATAAATTGTGAAACAAGCTTTCAGAGTATATTAATCACGCTCGATCTCTGCTTCCTGGAGCCTTAAACAGTTTGTGCGAAAAAATCCCAAAGTCAGAACCAGCTCATCACGGGACTCGAACTCAGAACCTTATGTACGAGAGGTGGACGCTCTACCTCTGCACCACTGTCTCCCACACTGTCTCCCACACAATAGGCAATAGAAGTATCAAAGAAAAGGTGGATACTTACTTTGCTCCGAGAACTTGAAACCTGCAGTACTTTCCAGGAATCCATTAAGTACAACGATCACATTGTACTTGGGAGTAGCCTGCAATAAAACAAGGACAATGTCAAGGTCATCGACTATTTACCCGATTCAGACATCATTTGAATAAAATCTATACAGTCGAACTTGTCTTAATCAGCCTGTCAGGCGAGACTCGAAATGTGCCTGCTGAACACAGGTAACGTCACTGCTTAATACAAGATAAAAAACAAAATTAATGTTGTTTTCGTTAACCCTTTCTCACATACAACAAAACGGCAGCAGAAGACTTTGAACTCATCTTGGCAAAAATGTGAACAATTTTCTATAAATGAAAGTTTTATTATTGAATAGAGTTGAAATCATTGTGGCAAATGGAGAAATTGCTCATTATGAGCAATTTCTCCATTTGCCACAATTATTTCAAGAGTCGTCTGCTCCAGAGGCGTCAGAAAGCTTCTGTATGTTGGAAAGGAATTAATCTTGAAGCGGCTGCTTAATACAATTTGGCTGCTTAACAGAGGTGACTGCTAACACAAGTCCTATAATAAAGAAGCTTTTATACCTTTTTCCACATACAATAAATTTGCAGCAGACAACTTTGAAATTATCAGGTCCAAAATATAGAAAATCTCTATAAATGACAGTATGATGATTGAATAGAGTTGAAATCATTGTGACAAATGGAGAAATTGCTCATTATGAGCAATTTCTCCATTTGTCACTATGATTTTTAAAGTCGTCTGCTCCAGAGTCGTCAGAAAGCGTCTTCATGAGGGAAAGGGTTAAAATGAAAGTTTGAAAGTTGAGAATACTTGTGTCACATTAGGGAAAGTGTTGGAATTCTAAAAAATTCTCTCATTTTTCAGGGTGCAAACAAATGTTATATTTCTTCGAAACAAAAATCTATTTCCATGGTACGGATGACTCTTTATGCTTTTAAAGCAGTATGTTTCAATGAAAAAATTCATTACCAGTCTAAAGATCATATTTTCTTTTCTTTACAATTCTCATTATAATTGTCAGAAGTTTTAAATTGTTTCATTTGAAGAGCTGAATAATGCTATCCTTTCTGTACCACAATTATATATAGATATAACAGAGTAACTCTTAATCCTTTACAACATATTACAAGTCTGAAGCTGACTATTTTGAAAACTTCAAGGCAATATATGAAATATCCCTTTATTAAAGTATAATTATTAGATAGAATTGTCAACATTGTGGCTTAATTAAGCAGAAATTGGGTCATCATGAGCAATTTCTCCTTTGGCCAGACAGTTATCAAATGTCGTCTGCTGCAGAAGTGTCAGTATGTCACATTGTGGGAACGGGTCAATGCCATTTTCAACAGAATTTTAGTTATATCATAGGAGTAAGATCATTCTCCTATGTGTAAAGTACAGACAAAATTGACTCACTAGTTTTTGTTTGTTGTAAGTTTCAATCAACATAGGTATCACAGCTTTCACGATCTGACAACAAGCAGTATTTGATCCTTTTGCCGCGGCTTGAAGTAAGCGACCCGACGACAACATCAGCATCAACTCCGGCTGAAGAAGATGGTTCTTTGACTCTGAAAAAAAATACAGAGATGTATTAATATACATGTACATTGGTGTTTGAAGGAAAATGTGTGTCTCCTGCTAATTAGTAAGTGAAACATGATTGAGAAAGGACAGAAAAGTGAACCCTTTGTGTCACCAAGCGTAGGCTTGTTTTATTGGGGTTTTACATCATTTTCAACATTATTTCAGTTATATCACGGCGACAGTTCACTTATTCATGATTCATGGGTTAACAAACCATTACAATGCTAGGAAATGTGCCTTGCCCAAGGGCACTGCACCATGACCGCCGAGTCGTGACTGGGGATCAAACCAGGGACGCCCTGTTCCCAATCTCCGACGTTAACCACTTGACCACGGCGGACAGGGACACAGCACAACTGCAGGGTAATATAGCTTGGTAATTGAGCCACGGATGCAGAGATCCGATGAAATGGGGGTCGTCTCACTTTGCCAACTTTTAGTTTTTAGGAAGATTTTGGGGATAAAAAAAAGTTGGCAAAGGGAGATGAGATCTACATGTTTGAAATAGCCAAGGAGGGGCAATATCGGTTTTTCAAATTTTAGCTCTCCTAATTTAATATTATCTGCCAACTATTTGTACAATATTTAAACCTTCAAGGCTTGTGCAATTAGACTTCCATGAGGTTATCAAAAAGTTGGCAAAGTGATACTGAACCAGTGAAATTAGAGGAAATAAAAACTTGAATCAGAACCTTAACCTTTAAATAGTATGGCAGAGATAAGTCATTCTTGTCAACTTGAAATAATGTCAGACAAATTCAGTGTTCTATGAAACATAAGAATCCTGTTATTAGTTTTACCAAATAATTTAACCCTTTCCCTCATATAGACGCTTTCTGACGCCTCTGCAGCAGACAGCTTTTTTGAAAACATAGTGACAAAAGGAGAAATTGCACAAAACGTGCAATTTCCCCTTTTGCCACAATGTTTTCCACTTTTCGTCATAGGTTATCCATTCAATTATTGAGATTTTCTATGTTATGACAAAATACGTTCAAAGTTGTCTGCTGCAGAAATGTCGTGTGAGGGAAAGGGTTAATGGGGGAGTATATTTACCGTTAAGTATTTCTTCAACAAATCCATCAAAACTCTTCTTTTTGTCACTCTGTTCAAAGTACACAATATGTTGGTAATTTCATAGTCTCAAACATTTAAGTCAATGGTCAAGTAAATAATACTTTTCACATTTTAATACACATGTAAAAAACATGGCTGGTCTATATGTAAAAACACAATTTGATTTTGAAAACCAGATTCATGATTTGAGCCTTTCATTGGAGACACAAGTTTTCACCCCTCGCTGACATACAATAAATCTGCATCAGATGACTAAGATAACATCAAGACAAAAATATGGAAAACCTTATCAAGCGAAGGAATGAATAGAGTTAAAAACATTGTTGCAAAAGGAGAAATTGCTCATTTTTATCATTTTCTCCTTTTATTGCAATGATTACAGAAGTCGTCTGCTCCAGATGCATCTGTAGGTGGAAAAGTGTTCAAGGAACACATGTGTCATATGCCATTAAGTCTTTCCCTCATACGACAATTCTGCAGCAGATGACTTTCAACATATTTTGTCAAAAAATAGAAAATCTCTATAATTGAATGGATAACCTATGACTAAAAGTGGAAAACATTGTGGCAAAAGGAGAAATTGCTTGTTTTGAGCAATTTCTTCTTTTGTCACTATGTTTTCAAAATCCGTCTGCTGCAGAGGCATCAGAAAGTGTCTATATAAGGGAAATGGTCAAGTCAGTATCATAAAGTGAAAGCATGACAGACAGACGGACAGAAACAAAAGAGAAAAAGATTTCTATGTCTCAACCTGCCAAGGTAGGTGACAAAATGTGTGACCAGTGAACATGGTACATATGAGTCTTTTCTGTTCATTATTTAGTTATACATGAATTTTAAGGGAATGGTTATAACAATAAAGGCTCTAAACCCTTTCCCTCATATAGACGCTTTCTGACGGCTCTGCAGCAGACGGCTTTTTGAAAACGTAGTGACAAAAGAAGAAATTGCAATTTCTTCTTTTGTCACAATGTTTTCCACCTTTAGTCATAGGTTATCCATGCAATTATAGAGATTTTCTATATTTTTGACAAAATATGTTCAAAGTCGTCTGCTGCAGAATTGTCGTATGAGGGAAAGGGGAGTTAAAACCTGAATTAACCCTTATACAACAGGTCTGCCGCAGCACAAACAACTTTGATAACACCTATGCCAATATAAACAAAGTCTCTTGATAAAAGTAAAACTATGAATAGAGGTGAAATTATAATAAACAATTTCTCTCCTTTCTTCAAATATCGTCAGCTACAGATATCTCCAAATATCGTCAGCTACAGATGTCTTCAAATATTGTCAGCTACAGATTTGATTGATTGATTGATTGATTGGGGTTTAACACCGTTTTCAAAAAAAGTTCAGTCATATCACGGCGACCAGTTCACCTACTCATGCGTTTCCTGGTTTTCCCACACCAGTACACCACACAACATACTTTCCAAGCAACTGGCTACTTTCCCACATAGACTGTTAAACAGCCCATTGGTGAAAGACGAATGACGCAGCTCACAGTGACTTTTGTCAAACGACTGAAAGAATGTTTTCCGAACTGGGTCAGCTACAGATATGTCAAAATGTGTCTGCATGCGGGGAAGGGTTAATTAACCCATTCTCACATGCAACACATCAGCAGCAGAAGACTTTAAAGTCATTTAGGCAAACATTTGGAAAATTTGAATAAATGAAAATTTAAGCAATGAATAAAGTTAAAAAAACATTGTGGCAAAAGAAGTAATTGCTTGTTTTGAGCAATTTTTACTTTTTTATACACTGACAGAGTGTCTACTTCAATATCCATAGTAATGATTGGCTGATTGATAGAAGTTTTCAACAGTTTCTCAGTTATATCAAAGTGGCCACTTCACCTAACCATATGGTTGCCGACTTTGTTGAGAGAGTATACCACACATTAGTCACCCCAGGCAACCTTCCTACATCTATAGATCTGTTTAGACCATTGTCACAGTGACTTTTCTCAATCATCAGACAGTTTTGTTTTGTTTTATTGTGTTTTTTTACACCATTTTCAACATTATTTCAGTTATAACTTATATCATGGCAAGTTCACTTATTCATGATCCCTGGTTAAACAGACCAGTACTAGGCTAGGAAATGTGCCCTGGCAAACGGCACTCCACCGTAACTGTTGCACCGTGACTGGGGATTGAACCCATGACACCCAGTTCCAAATCCCTGACGCTAACCACTAGGCAACAATAATGGAGATGACCAAGTAGAGCCAAGGTTCAAACTCATGACCACTGAATCATTACCGATTGAGCAATTCAAGCTCAACATAGATTTTTTTCAAAATTGTCCGCTGCAGATTTATTATATGAGAGAAAGGATTCATCGAGATATGATGCATACAAACCTGGTTTATTCCAGTAGACAAGGCTTTAACAAGAGCTTGTAGAGTATCTAGCGCAGCATTCTCCACCTTTACATCCCCAGATAAAAACACCTGTAACGGAATAAAATATAGAATCATGTTTTAAATTGATTCAGTCCAATTATATTTGCGATGTTTATACAATCAAACATGCTCTTACTCTTTTTTCATATCTGCAGCAGTCAACCTTTTGCCACAATGTTTCAAATTCTATTCAATAATTGTAGGTTCCTTTATGGGATTTTCCATAGCTTTTAAAGATGCTTTCATTGTCGACTCTTGCAGATTTTCTGCAAGCATGAAAGGATTAATATATTCAAGATGTTAGAAAATAAGGTGCTTTTATTACTCAAGTTAAAAGTAGTGTTTCTACCATGAAAGTGTGTAATGATTAAATAAACCCTATGATTTGAGCAACTTAATGTCTCACTGGGGTGGTTGTAATTAGCACTAACAAAAACAAGAGGGCCATGAGGCCCTGGAATTGCTCACCTGAGAATGGGCTATTAAAGACTTAACTCTTTCAGCGCCAATGGCAATATCATCAAGACAAACTTATTGACAAAATTTCAAGCTGCTCAAGTCAAAAATGCAATCTCTATAGTGTTAACTAGATTGTTCTACAATTTGACCTAGTGACCTAGTTGTTGACCTGACCTGACCCATATTTGAACTTGATCTAGATATCACTAAGACAAACATTCTGACAAAGTTCCAACATGCTCAAGCCAAACATGTGGCTTCAAGAGTGTTAACAAGATTTTCCTTGAATTTGGCCTAGTGACCTAGTTTTTGACCGGTCATGACCTATTTTGAACTTAGCCTAGATATCACTAAGACAAACATTCCTACATAGTTTCATTATGCTCAAGCCCAAAAATGTGGCTTCCAGAGTATTAACAAGATTTTCCTTAAATTTGGTCATGTGACCAGGTTTTTGACCCGACATGACCCATATTCGAACTTGGCCTAGATATCATCAAGTCAAACTTTCTGACAAAGTGTTAACATGCTCAAGTTTAAAATGTGGCTTCCAGAGTGTTAATAAGATTTTCATTAAATTTGGTCTAGTGACCTAGTTTTTGACCCAACATGACCCAGTTTCGAACTTGGCCTAGATTTGATGGAGATATATGTTCTAATAAACTTTCATGAAGATTGGATGCAAAATGTTGCCTCTAGAGTGTTAACAAGCAAATGTTGATGATGGACGACGAACGACGGACAAAGAGCGATCACAAAAACTCACCTTGAGCACTTCGTGCTCTGGTGAGCTAAAAATATGTTACTCTAAGAGCCACAAGACTAAACTAATAAATGAGAAAAATTATACTTTTTTCCATAGTGCTTTCCAACAATGTCATTTTAAGATTTTTTGGGAATTAACGTAAAAAAGATAATTTTAAACTTAACTAAACAACATAAGCTGTGGTAAAGGGTTTAACCCTTTCCCACATACGACAATTCTGCAGCATACAACTTTTTTGTCAAAAAATAGAAAATCTCCATAATTGAATGGATAACCTATGACTAAAATGGAAAACATTGTGACAAAAGGATAAATTGCTCGTTTTGAGCAATTTCTACTTTTGTTACTATGTTTTCAAAAAGCTGTCTGCTGTAGAGGCGTCAGAAAGCGTCTATATGAGGGAAAGGGTTAATAAAGTGTAAGATATAATGTGTCATTACAGGAAGAATTGCAATCTGTTTTTAACCTAGGTGCAGATAACTTCAAGATACAGAGTTAGATACAAAGGAGTCTGGGTGCAATACCCTAGCTCTTTCCGAAAAGACCCCTTTTTTATTTAATGTGCTCAGTGTATAGCACTGATTCATGGGCGACACTTTTTCCTGGAAAGGACCAGTATTTGACTGCTAGTTGAGTAGGAGACACTTAACGCACCTCAGAAAAAATCCGGAACCCAGACAAGGATTTGAAATCTGGTACAATGGATTGACAGTCTAGCATATAAACCACTAGCATAGGACTAGATAAGAGTCTTTTCCCCAAAATATTTCTCTTAATCCTATGTTGTGGGTGCTCAAAATAATCGTCTCACTGAGACGATTCTTTTGAGTACCCACAACATAGGGTTTGAATATCAAATAAGGATTTTAGAACAATGCCCCTAATCTAGAGCTTTGCACTAGACCACTGGGACACTCTTAACCCTTTCCCTCATACGACAATTCTGCAGCAGACGACTTTGAACGTATTTTGTCAAAAAATAGAAAATCTCTATAATTGAATGGATAACCTATGACTAAAAGTTGAAAACATTGTGTCAAAAGGAGAAATTGCACGTTTTGTGCAATTTCTTCTTTTGTCACTATGTTTTCAAAAAGCTGTCTGCTGCAGAGGCGTCAGAAAGCGTCTATATGAGGGAAAGGGTTAATACTTACCTCTTTCTTGATACAGTTAAAGAATGAGCTCTGGAACTCATTCAGAGATTCTGGGTTGAAGGTCTGTGTACAAACAGTCTAAAAATATGAACAAAAACACTCCTTACTTTCAATCTATTCACAAAGAGGTAAATAACTCTGAGCTTGGGTCAGATTTTCTTTTAAACCTCCAATGTAAAGTTCACATTTGACATTCCAGGGTCAGAAATTTAACTCAGGAAGAAAGAGTAGTACTTTTTTTTATACTATTTTTCAAATACAACTCATCCAAAACAAGAGGGCCATGATGGCCCTATATCGCTCACCTGATTTAATAGAACTTCAATAGTTTTCAAAGTTTTTACTCTTTTTAGGCCAATACTTTTGGACAAGAAGATTTTTAAAGTTTTAACAATGCACATATAAGGAAAACAAGCTCCGCCCCCTGGCGGCCATGTTTTTCAACGGATCAAAAATATTTAAACAATCTTGGTAAAGGGTGCCCCAAGGAACATTTGAGCAAAATAATTTTTAAATCGGGCCAGTACTTTTGGACAAGAAGATTTTTTAAAGTTTTAACAATGCACATATAAGGAAAACAAGCTCCGCCCCCTAGCCCCCATGTTTTTCAACGGATTGGAAATATTTGTACAATCCTGGTAAAGGGTTCCCCAAGGAACATTTGTGCAAAATAATTTTTAAATCGGGCCAGTTCTTTTGGACAAGAAGATTTTTAAAGTTTTAACAATGCACATATAAGGAAAACTAGCTCCGACGCCTGGCGGCCATGCTTTTCAACGGATCGGAAATATTTGAACAATCTTGGTAAAGGGTGCCCTAAGGAACATTTGTGCAAAATAATTTTCAAATTGGGCCAGTACTTTTGGACAAGAAGATTTTTAAAGTTTTAACAATGCACATATAAGGAAAACAAGCTCCGCCCCCTGGCGTCCATGTTTTTCAACGGATCAAAAATATTTGAACAATCTTGGTAAAGGGTGCACCAAGGAACATTTATGCAAACAAATTTTCAAATCGGCCCAGTACTTTTGGACAAGAAGATTTTTCAAAGTTTAACAATGCACATATAAGGAAAACAAGCTCCGCCCCCTGGCGGCCATGTTTTTCAACGGATTAGAAATATTTGAACAATCTTGGTAAAGAGTGTCCCAAGGAACATTTGTGCAAAATAATTTTCAAATCGGGCCAGTACTTTTGGACAAGAAGATTTTTAAAGTTTTAACAATGCACATATAAGGAAAATAAGCTCCGCCCCCTGGCGGCCATGTTTTTCAACGGATCGGAAATATTTGAACAATCTTGGTAGAGGGTACCCCAAGGAACATTTGTGCAAAATAATTTTCAAATCGGGCCAGTACTTTTGGACAAGAAGATTTTTTAAGATTTGGTAATTTTCCCCTTTTCTGATGCCGCAGCAACCAAAGTTCTACTTGGAATTAATTTCTTTGAACAACTTTGAAAGAGGACTACCTAAGGACCATTCCTGTGAAGTTATTTTGAAATCTGTTCATTGGTTTAGTAGAAGAAGTAATTTGTAGGAAATTGTTAACAGACGCCGACGACGACGACGCAGACGACGACGGACGCCGGACGGTGAGTGATCACAAAAGCTCACCTTGCACTTCGTGCTTAGGTGAGCTAATAAGGTTTAACTACAATGTTTGTTTAATGCCTTTACCGCCGTTTTACCGACGTCTTTAGTAATTCAATGATTTTATTCTTCAACACAGAGAACAACCAATTCATTAAGTTTTAAGTTTTAAACAATTTACTTTTAACAAGATGATGGCCCTGGATCGACCAATCAACTTAGCTTGAAGGAATCTGATAGAGGGTCACCCTACATACATTTCTACAAAATTATTTAAAACTCGGCCTGACACTTTTGGAGGAGAAGATTTTTAAGTTTTCACTAAAGCCATATAAGGCAAAATAGCCCTGCCGACTGGCGGCCATGTTTTTCAACCAATCAACATGGCTTGAAGGAATCTGAAAGTGGGTCACTTAAGGAACATTTCTACAAAATTATTTGAAAATCGGCCCGACACTTTCGGAGAAGAAGATTTTTTTAAGTTTTCACTATAGCCATATAAGGCAAAATGGCCCCGCCCCCTGGTGGCCATGTTTTTCGACCAATCAACATGGCTTGGAAAAATCTGATAGAGGGTCATCCAAGGAACATTTCTACAAAATTATTTGAAAATCTGCCAACCAGTTTGGGAGAAGAAGAATTTTGAAGTTTTTTCATTTCGTTGCCATGGAAACCAGAATTCTGCATGGATCCCAAAAATTGGAAGGAAATCTGGTGAGGTCATTGAGAGGGTGCTTTCTGTGAAGTTTCATCCCAATTGACGGACGACGCACAATGGACGACGCACGACGGACAAAAGGCGATCACAATAACTCACCTTGAGCAAAGCTTAAGTGAGCTTAAAATGAAAAAAAGAACAAGAGGGCCATGATGGCCCTGGATCGCTCACCTTAATTAAACAATGTACTGTTATGCAAAACACATCAAGACAATTATTCTGAATGCAACCTCCAGTGTTAACAAGATTTTCCTTCATTTGGCCTAGTGATCTATAGATTATTTTTCCTGATATGACCCATATTCCAACATGGACTAGATATCATCAAAACAACAGTCTGACAAATTTTCAACTTGCTCAAAGTAAAAATGCGGCCTCCGGAGTTTGAACAATATTTTCCTTTATTGACCTTGTTTCTGACCCCTATATGACCCATATTCGAACTTGAACTAGATATCATTTAGACAAACATTCTGACCAAATTTCAAGATGCTTAAGCAAAAAATGCGGCATCCAAAGTGTTAACAAGATTTTCCTTCCGTTTGCCCTAGTGACCTAGTTTTTGACCCAGCATGACCTGTATTCGTACTTGGCCTAGATATCATTCAGCTTAACATTCTGACCGAATTTCAAGCTGCTGTAGCAAAACATGCGGCTTCTACAGAGTTAACAAGATTTTCCCTCAATTTGGCCTAGTGACCTAGTTTCTGACCCAAAATGACCCATATTTAAACTTGACCTACATATCATCAAGACAAACATTATGATAAAGTTTCAATATGCTCAAGTTGAAAATGTGGCCTCTAGAGTTTTAACAAGATTACCCTTCAATTTGGCCTAGTGACCTAGTTTTTGACCCGGCATGACCCGTATTCGAACTTGACCTAGATATTATTCAGCTCAACATTCTGACTAAATTTCAAGCTGCTGAAGCAAAAAATACAGCTTCAACGGTGTAAACAAGATTTCCCTTCAATTTGGCCTAGTGACCTAGTTTTTGACCCGGCATGACCCGTATTCAAACTTGCCCTAGATATCATGCAGCTCAACATTCTGACTAAATTTCAAGCTGCTGAAGCAAAAAATGCAGCTTCTACAGTGTTAACAAGATTTCCCTTCAATTTGGCCTTGTGACCTAGTTTTTGACCCGGCATGACCCATATTCGAACTTGACCTAGATATTTTAAACACAAACATTCTGACCAAATTTTAAACTGCTGAAGCAAAAATTGCGGCCTCTGGAGTGTTAACAAGATTTTTCTTCAATTTGACCTAGCGACCTACTTTTTGACCCGACATGACCCATGTTCGAACTTGACCTACATATCATCAAGACAAACATTCTGATAAAGTTTCAACATGCTGAAGTTGAAAATGTGGCCTCCAGAGTGTTAACAAGATTTCGCTTCAATTTGACCTAGTGACCTCGTTTTTGACCTCATATGGCCCAGTTTCGAACTTGTCCAAGATTTTATGGAGATGAATGTTCTGATACACTTTCATGAAGATTAGATGCAAAATATAGCCTGTAGAGTGTTAACAAGCTGAAATGTTGACGACGCACGACGCACGGACGCCGGACAAAATGTGATCACAATAGCTCACCTTGCACTTCGTGCATAGGTGAGCTAAAAATGGTGAAATCATAATCGAGTTCGCCAATACCTATTTTGATAACCAAATTATCTGCTGCAATTTTGTTGTATGTGGGAAAGGGTTAACCCTTTTCCTCATATAGACGCTTTCTGACACCTCTGCAGCAGATGGCTTTTTGAAAACATAGTGACGAGAAGAAATTGCTCAAAACAAGCAATTCCTCCTTTTGCCACAATGTTTTCCACTTTTAGTCATAGGTTATCCATTCAATTATAGAGATTTTCAATTTTTTACAAAATATGTTCAAAGTCGTTTGCTGCAGAATTGTCATATGAGGGAAAGGGTTAAATAATACACACTCCATTACCAATGTTTCCAAAGCATCGATCTTGGCACTCTTCAAGTCTGAGGTCAGTTTCTCCATCAACAAAGGTAGACAATACTCCGCAAACTTAGGACTGGCAGCAATACATCTACGTAGACTGAGTATCAAATCTTCCTTCTTTATTCCACTTGGATCATTACCAGACTGTTAAAAAGATGAATAAACAATTATTAACCCTTTCCCTCATATAGCCGCTTTCTGACGACTCTGCAGCAGACAGCTTTTTGAAAACAGTGACATAAGAAGAAATTGCTCAACACAAGCAATTTCTCCTTTTGCCACAATGTTTTCCACTTATAGTCCGAGGTTATCCATTCAATTATAGAGGATTTTTTATTTGTTTACAAAATATGTTCAAAGTCGTCTGCTGCAAATTTGTGGCAACAGGAGAAATCACTCACAAAGAGCACTTTCTCTTTTCCCACAAACCCTACCCACATGCAGGCACCGTGTCATGCATCTGCAGCAGATGAAATCTGAAAACATTTCGGCAATAGGAGAAATTGCTCACAAAGAGCACTTTCTCTTTTCCCACAAACCCTACCCACATGCAGGCACCTTTTCATGCATCTGCAGCAGATGAAATCTGAAAACATTTCGGCAATAGGAGAAAGTACTCACAAAGAGTACTTTCTCTTTTCCCACAAACCCTCCACATGCAGACACCTTTTTTCGTGCATCTGCGGCAGATGAATTCTGAAAACACAAAGAGCACTTTCTCTTCTCCGACAAACCCTACCCACGTACAGAAACATGTTGATGCATCTAAAAAGAGTGTGGCAAAAGGAGAAATTGTTCACATGGAGCAC
The DNA here is from genome assembly GCA_031761405.1 of Serripes groenlandicus. Lineage (NCBI taxonomy): Eukaryota > Metazoa > Mollusca > Bivalvia > Cardiida > Cardiidae > Serripes > Serripes groenlandicus. The sequence continues at coordinate 71,840,024 of JASEVX010000009.1, forward strand.
TTTCTCCTTCGCCACATTGTTTAGAACTCTATGCATAAATTTCATTTCCACAAATTTTCTATATATATATATATGCCTAGATGTTTACAAAGTCTTCTGATACAGATTTGTTGTATTTGGTTGTCTGAATCATGGAAAGGATTATTCCTTTCCCACATACAGACGTTTTCTGAATCCTCTGCAGCAGACGACATGTAGAAACATTGTGGCAAAAGAGGAAATTGCTCATAATGAGCAATTTTACCTTTTGCCATATTTTCAACTAAATACTCAATAACTGTTTTAACTATAGAGATCTTCCATATTTTTGCAGAGTTGCTTTCAAAGTTGTCTGCTGCAGATTTTTTATATATGGGAAAGGGTTTAACCCTTTCCCTCATACGACCATTCTACAGCAGACGACTTTGAACATAGTTTGTTAACAAGAGGGCCATGATGGCCCTGGAATCGCTCACCTGATTTTTTTTTTTTTTCACTTTAGCTATATAAGCCCCGCCCCCTGGCAGCCATAGTTTCCGACCAATCAACTTGGTTTGAAGGAATCTGATAGAGGGTCACCCTAGGAACATTTCTACAAAATTATTTGAAAATCGGCCAGACACTTTTGGAGGAGAAGATTTTTTAAGTTTTCACTATAGCCATATAATGCAAAATAGCCCTGCCTTCTGGAGGCCATGTTTTTTGAACAATCAACATGGCTTGAAGGAATCTGAAAGTGGGTCATCCAAGGAACATTTCTACAAAATTATTTGAAAATCGGCCTGACACTTTCGGAGAAGAAGATTTTTTAAGTTTTCACTATGGTAATATAAGGCAAAATAGCCCCGCCCTCTGGCGGCCATATTTTTCGACCAATCAACATGGCTTGAAGGAATCTGATAGAGGGTCACCCAATGAACATTTCTACAAAACTATTTGAAAATCGGCTGAACACTTTCGGAGAAGAAGATTTTTTAAGTTTTCATTATAGCAATATAAGGCAAAATAGCCCCGCCCCCCCTGGCGGCCATGTTTTTTTACCAATCAACATGGCTTGAAGGAATATGATAGAGGATCACCCAAGGAACAGTTCTACAAAATTATTTGAAAATCGGCCTGACACTTATGGAGGAGAAGATTTTTTAAGTTTGCACTATAGCTATATAAGGCAAAATAGCCCCCCCCCCCCTGGCGGCCATGTTTTTCGACTAATCAACATGGCTTCAAGGAATCTGATAGAGGGTCACCCAACGAACATTTCTACAAAATTATTTGAAAATCGGCCTGACACTTTTGGAGGAGAAGATTTTTTAAGTTTTCACTATAGCCATATAAGGCAAAAAAGCCCCGCCCCCCCCTGGCGGCCATGTTTTTCGACCAATCAGCATGGCTTTAAGGAATCTGATAGAGGGTTACCCAAGGAACATTTCTACAAAATAATTTCAAAATCTGCCAACCAGTTTGGGAGAAGAAGAATTTTGAAGTTTTTTTTGTATCGTTGCCATGGAAACCAGAATTCTGCATGGATCCCAAAAATTTGAAGGAATTCTGGTGAGGTTATTGAGAGGATGCTTTCTGTGAAGTTTCATCCCAATTGACCCACTGGTTACTGAGGACAAGAAGTTGACGGACGACGCACGACGGACGCCGGACAAAAGTCGATCACAATAACTCACCTTGAGCAAAGCTCAGGTGAGCTAAAAAATAGAAAATCTCCATAATTGAATGGATAACCTATGACTAAAAGTGGAATATATTGTCACTTTGTTTGTGCTGCAGAGGCGTCAAAAAGCGTTGTTATGTGGGAAAGGGTTTAACTACAATCATACATACTGGTGTGAAATCAATAGGAAAGTAGCATGACACAACTTCAAAAAACTCCTCTACAAACACTCCTATAGAACAATTCTGTATTACGAGCTGGGCACCAGTAAATGCCAATATCAGATTTCTGGGGTCCTTTTCAGAGTCCATCGCCTGCATAAACCCATACACAAAGTCTCCCTCAAGTTTCTGCACATCTAAAAACAAAGTGAAAAAGTACAAAAGTATTTGTTTGTTTTATTGTGGTTTTATGCCATTTTCAACATTATTTCAGTTCTATCAAGGCAACAGTTCACTTATTCATGATCCCTGGGTAATCAAACAGGTAGTAGGCAAAGAAATGAGCCTTGCCCAAGCCACACACCCATGACTGTCGTGCCATGAGTACGGACGTACAAAAGTAAAGTCAGAGCTAATCCCTGTCAGAAAAAAAGGCATAATTGCTAAAAATGAGCAAATTCTCTTTTGCCCATGATGATCACCATATAAAAGCAAATAAGTCACTATTTCCGTTATATATTTTCAAAGCAGATGACTCTAAAAATAGACAGTATCTCAAATGACGAATTAACCCTCGCATTTTGACACTTCTGCAGCAGGCACCTTTTGAAATCATTGTGGCAAAAGATAAATTGCTCATAATTTCATCTCATGCCACTATGTATTCAACTTTATTAAACTTTATTCAATATTATTACTTTCATTTATAGAGATTTCCCATATTTTTGCCTAGATGCATTCAAATTAGTTGGGAAATGGTTACATGATGCTATTGGCCCACAATTAGACTGACTATGCAATTTTACTACCAAGCAATTTTACTTTATATAACATTTTTCAAAGGTCTAATTTGGAAACATCTGAGGAAAAAGGAAAAAATTGTAACATCTGAAATACAGAAAGTAGAAATTTTTGATCAATACAGTGTTGAAAACATTAGGGTAAAAACGGAAATTGCTCATTAATACAAATTTCTCAATTTACTAAAGTTGTTTGCAGCACAAGGAATCAGAGTGTGTCTGTAGAACCGTAAGTATATTTGAAAAAGGAGAGAAAAACAATGTTTTAACCCTTTCCCTCCTATGGCAATTCTGCAGCAGACGACTTTGAACATATTTTGTCAAAAAATAGAAATTCTCTATAATTGAATGGATAACCTATGATTAAAAGTGGAAAAACATTGTGGCAAAAGGAGAAATTGCTTGTTTTAAGCAATTTATTCTTTTGTCACTATGTTTTCAAAAAGCTGTCTGCTGCAGAGACTTCAGAAAGCGTCTATATGAAGGCAAGGGTTAAAATTCAAATTAGGGTATTTAAAGTGATCTGTATCTAAGAAATGTTTAACCCTTTCAAAGAATATAGACGGTTTCTGTAGGCTCTGCAGCAGACAACGTTTGGAAACATTTTTGCAAAAGGAGAAATTGCTAATAATGAGCAATTTTGCCTTTTGCTACAACATATTCAAATCTCTTCAATAATTATCCTTTCATTTACAGAGATTTTTTGTTAATTGTTTTCGGACTTAACCCTTCCCTCATATAGACACTTTCTGACGCCTCTGCAGCGGATGGCCCTTTGAAAACAAAGTGACAAAAGAAGAAATTGCTCAAAACGTGCAATTTCTCCTTTTGCCACAATGTTTTCCACTTTTAGTCATAGGTTATCCATTCAATTATAGAGATTTTCTATTTTTTAACAAAATATGTTCAAATTCGTCTGCTGCAGAATTGTCATATGAGGGAAAGAGTTACCTATCAGAGAACAAAAGTACATTATGTAGTAATAGTTTAAAACGAAGTTTAAACATTGTTGCCTTTTTCCAATCAATGATAATCTCATGATAGTCTTGTTTGACAATGTACTGTAAATATTACCTTTCAGTCTGTTATTCAAAAAGCTGAGAAACAAATTAAAGACTATGCGCCTGTCCCCTTGTGGTAGTGACTGTGTGTGAACTTCACGGAAAACTGTACGACATATTGTACCAACCATGTCTTCTGTGAGATGAACACATTTTGCCTACAAAGAAAATTATGAAGTGTTATTGGTTTGTAGTCTGTACCCACTATACATGCATGCTCTACCACCTTTCCATTGTACACCAGGCAAGTATTAACCAACCGTTCTAAAAGAATCTTCAATCCAAATTTCAAGAATATTATAAATTTCAAATGATAGTGTAAACCAGAACGTTAATAAAAAAATAAAGAGAAATTGTGTTACATTTCAATTTAGAATGAGAATGGTATAAAACCCTTTCAAAACATACAGACGCTTTCTGATGCCTCTGCAACAGTAGACTTTTAAAATTATCAAGGCAAAAAGAGAAATTGCTCATAATAATAGCTTTCGACTCATCATACAGGGGCGTATCCTGGTGAGAATGAATGTATATTGTTTTATGGCGCATCGACAGCTAAGGTCATTTAGCGCGCAATTAAATTTAATTATTCATGATCCCTGGGTTAACAAACCAGTACTAGGCTAGAAAATGTGCCTTGCCCAAGGGCACTCCACCATGACCGTAGTGCCGCGACTGGGGATCGAACCCGGGACACCCGGTTTCGAAATCCCCGACGCTAACCACTCGACCACAGGTGAGAATCAAGTATACACACAGGTGAGGCGTATTGCGTAGGTAACATTTTGAAATCGTACATTTAATATGGTGAACACAAATGGTCTTTTTGGTCGTACCAAGAACACCAACTAGCTATATCCTAAAAGGGTTAGGAGGTCAGATAAGGATTTTAGACGGCCCCTTATCTAGTCCAATAGGAATGTACTCACCACTGCCAACAGACCATACAGAGCATGAGCGTGAATAGAATGATGATCTGCTAGTTTCTCACACAGAAAATTGGTCAACAGTCCAACTGAAATACATAAAATAGGAGTGCACGGAGTACACAAGGATCTCCTGCCAATATCTCAGTAAGTGAAAGCATGGCAGACAGACAGACAGACAGATGGAGAGACGTCAGAGATCAGATATGTTATCCCTGAGTGCCTCACTGACAGTGATGGAGACACAAACATATTGAGGGCTTGGCTTGAAACGTTGTAACTACAGACCTATTTTGAAAACACTGGTTTAGTGGTAATTCATTTGTAAACAATGCAAATTTAGGTGCCATTGCTCAGAACGAGCAATGGCACCTAAATTTCCATTGTTTACTAAGAAAAAAGAAAAATGATTTAACACTTATAAAGACTGTATGGCGAGGTGAATAACCTTGGTAAAAAAATATGTACTTTAGTAACAACCGTTTCCATCAAGCCCTCGATATATAAGTTTTATCAAGTGGGAAGGTGTTTTGATTTCACATGCAGTATCTAGACACATATATGGAAAATCTCTATAAATGAAACTATAATTATTGAATAGAGTTGAAAACATTGTAGCAAATGGATAAATTGCTCATCATTTTGTCACAATGTTTTCAAAAGTCATCTGCTGCAGAGGCGTCAGAAAGTGTCTGAATGTGGGAAAGGGTTAATGTATCCAATTAAGGGGATTGGGATCACTGCATAAGCTTGAATGAATCTGCAGTGTTTGTCTTTTTCAACAACAATGTTTTTTTCTAAGCACTAATCAACAAACAAACAAAAACTAGAATTGTTTTTGCAAAAAACAGATGTCTCCCCTCAAATATCTGTCAAAATCTCTCAAAACAACCTTTGACCTTCAAGTGTGACCTTGACCTTGACCCTATATTGTCGAGACGCGGGTTCTGCACGTCGCCTTGATGAGGTGAACATGTGAGCCAAGTTTCATGAAAATCCTTCAAGCCGTCTTGGAGATATGGAGCGGACACGATTTAGACGGACAGACAGACAGAAGGACAGACAGACAGACGCCCAGGACAAAAACAATATATCTCCCCTGTATACAGGGGGAGGCATAATAACTTTCATCATCAGCATAGACTTTGTAGACTTTGTAGACTTTGAAATTATTGATTATTAAGATTTTTTGACAAAAAGCAACAGGGTTATGATGGCCCAGGATCGCTCCCCTAATTGCATGAACTGTTACAGCCCATGCATTAACCCTTTCCCACATACAACAAATCTGCAGCAGACAACTTTGAAAACAGAGTGACAAAAACCTGAAAATTCTCCATAAAAGATAGCTCAATTGTGAAATAAAATTGAAAACATTGCGTCCAAAGGAGAAATTGCTCATCATGAGCAATTTCACCTTTGGTCACAATGTTTTCAAAAGTCGTCTGCTGCTATTGTGTCAAAATGCAGGTGGGAAAGGGTTAATACTAATCAACTTGCCTTTACCAGCTTTGGAAGAAAGTTACAAGAGTCTCTGAGTATTATTTTGTTAAAAAATCAATTTAAGGTCAGCAGTTCCAATGGAGAATATTTGGGGAAGTTGCCCAAACATTAAATAGAAATGTTCTGTCACAAAACCCCTGGCAACCATATTGTTTTCCCGATCAATTTTCAGGCATGGCACAGGGTGATCACATGAGCTTACATTGAGCACTTCTTACTTGGATAACAAGATTCTTATCACTTCTTAAACTTATAATACATGCTTTAACCCTTTCCCTCATACAGCAATTTCTCCTTTTGCCACAATGTTTTCCACTTAAAGTCATAGGTTATCCATTCAATTATAGAGATTTTCTATTTTTTGACAAAATATGTTCAAAGTCGTCTGCTGCAGAATTATCATATGAAAGGGTTAAGAACAAACTTAACCCTTTCCCACATACAAAATATCTGTAGCAGACGACTTTGAAAACATCAAAGCAACATTTTAATAAAAGAGACCTTGTTGAGAAAAGCAATAATTTCTGAGACCTCTTTTATCCATCTGAAAAAAACATAAATGGTTAAAATAAAAACCCACCTTCAGACTCAGACAAGAATGCTGGTGGCAAACTTTGTAAAACATCTGCTATCAGTCTAGTGGCTCTTGCTCTTGTACCGGTGTCTGTACTCGTCAAATATACACTGCAATAAACAAACAATAAGCATAAATCCTTACCCCCAAACTGACCATTTTTTAAACCCTCTGCTGTTGATCAATTATGAAAATATTGTTGAACAAGATATACCTGACAGACGGATATCAAACTAGAAATATCACTGAAGGTGATGAATATCCCCAGCTGGTGCCTGACAATATACATATGTATGAGAAATTCAAGGGCCATAACTCATTTAAAAATAATTCCAGTGCAACACGCCGACAATATGCACAACTAGGCTTGGTATCAATCATTCTTGTGAATTTATATTGAATTCTGACCAAGGGTTGCTGAGAAATAGTGTTCACAAGAAATGTCTACAGACCAACGGACCGACAAACCCCCAACAAGTGTGACTCCTATATAGCCCCCATATACTATGTATCTGGGAGTATAATGAAAACTTGCTTTAAATGTGTAAAGTTAATCAAAATGAAAACTTGCTCTAAATGTGTAAAGTTAATCAAAATGAAAAATGCTCTAAATGTGTAAAGTTAATCAAAATGAAAAATGCTTTAAAAGTGTAAAGTTAATCAAAATGAAAACTTGCTCTAAATGTGTAAAGTTAATCAAAATAAAAACTTGCTTTAAATGTGTAAAGTTAATCAAAATGAAAAATGCTGTAAATGTGTAAAGTTAATCAAAATGAAAACTTGCTCTAATTGTGTAAAGTTAATCAAAATACTTGCTCTAATTGTGTAAAGTTAATCAAAATGAAAAATGGTCCGTCAAACAATGAGCTTCAAAGATATCCATCTGCTACTTTAACCTTTTCCCTCATACAGACGATTTCTGATGCCTCGAAGCAGACGACTTTTGAAAACATTGTTTTCCTTTCGTAACAATGTTTTACCACTTTTAGTCATAGGTTATCCATTCAATTATAGAGATTTTCCATTTTTTGACAAAATATGTTCAAAGTCGTTTGCTGAAGACTTGCTGTAGGTGGGAAAGGGTTAAGGTACTTATTCCATGTCTATTACAGCTAATTTCGTCTTATTATTCAACGTATGTGTATATTGTATATAAAACAACTTACCCCATCTTCTCGATGTATTTCAAAAGGGACACCTGTTTTTCCAGCAAGCCTACAAAAAATTAGACAATAAAATAAAACTTTTAATTCAATTAAGACAAGGTATTCAAAGAAGTGAAGGTAGGATAACTTAAAAATCAATTTCTCTTTTCCCCATAATGTTTTCAAATGTTGTCTGCATCAGAGGCGTCAGAAAACTAAAAATATCACTGAAGGTGATGAATACCCCCAGCTGGTGCCTGACAATATACATATGTATAAGAAATTCAAGGGGACATAACTCATTTAAAAATAATTCTAGTGCAACACGCCGACAATATGCACAACTAGGCTTGGTATCAATCATTCTTGTGAATTTATATTGAATTCTGACCAAGGGTTGCTAAGAAATAGTGTTCACAAGAAATGTCCACAGACCAACAGACCGATAAACCGACCGACAAGCGTGACTCCTATATAGCCCCCATATACTATGTATCTGGGGGTATAAAAATCTGAAATTGGAAAATGGTTGGGAAGTTTTCAGATTCCATGCCTTTACAGTCAAATCGGCCACAAAAAAGACAAACTGGCTGTACTTTTGTTTTATATAATTATGGTCATACAGACCTCATCTACGATTTATTTCAAAAGGGAAAACTGTGTTAATTATTGTTTGGGTTTTATTTATGCACTATGCATTTGGATAATAGACTTTCCCGACAGCACTGTCTTCAAGGTTCATTGATTAGGGTGTCCTCTTCTGGAGCAGACCAGGACTTGATTGATAGCTAGTAATGACTTCCCTCCTTGGTGTTCAATGATTGGGGATAGCTAGTTATAACTTCCCTCCTTGGTGTTCAATGATTGGGGATAGCTAGTTATAACTTCCCTCCTTGGTGTTCAATGATTGGGGATAGCTAGTAATGACTTCCCTCATTGGTGTTCAATGATTGGGGATAGCTAGTATTGACTTCCCTCCTTTGTGTTTAATGTGGGGATAGCTAGTTATAACTTTCCTCCTTGGTGTTCAATGATTGGGGATAGCTAGTAATGACTTCCCTCATTGGTGTTTAATGTTGTGGGGATAGCTAGTAATGACTTCCCTCCTTGGTGTTCAATGATTGGGGATAGCTAGTAATGAATTCCCTCCTTGGTGTTTAATGTTGTGGGGATAGCTAGTTATAACTTTCCTCCTTGGTGTTCAATGATTGGGGAAAGCTAGTAATGACTTCCCTCATTGGTGTTTAATGTTGTGGGGATAGCTAGTAATGACTTCCCTCCTTGGTGTTCAATGATTGGGGATAGCTAGTTATAACTTCCCTCCTTGGTGTTCAATGATTGGGGATAGCTAGTAATGACTTCCCTCATTGGTGTTCAATGATTGGGGATAGCTAGTATTGACTTCCCTCCTTTGTGTTTAATGTGGGGATAGCTAGTTATAACTTTCCTCCTTGGTGTTCAATGATTGGGGATAGCTAGTAATGAATTCCCTCCTTGGTGTTTAATGTTGTGGGGATAGCTAGTTATAACTTTCCTCCTTGGTGTTCAATGATTGGGGAAAGCTAGTAATGACTTCCCTCCTTGGTGTTCAATGTTGTAGGGATAGCTAGTAATGACTTCCCTCCTTTGTGTTTAATGTGGGGATAGCTAGTAAAGACTTCCTTCCTAGGCATCCAATGTTGTGGGGATAGCTAGTAATGACTTCCCTCCTTGGTGTTCAATGATTGGGGATAGCTAGTAATGACTTCCCTCCTTGGTGTTCAATGTTGTAGGGATAGCTAGTAATGACTTCCCTCCTTGGTGTTCAATGATTGGGGATAGCTAGTTATAACTTTCCTCCTTGGTGTTCAATGATTGGGTATAGCTAGTTATAACTTTCCTCCTTGGTGTTCAATGATTGAGGAAAGCTAGTAACGACTTCCCTCATAATGAGTCATTGGTGTTCAATGATTGGGGATAGCTAGCAATGAATTCCCTCTGTGGTGTTCAATGTTGTGGGGATAGCTAGTATTGACTTCCCTCCTTTGTGTTTAATGTGGGGATAGCTAGTAAAGACTTCCTTCCTAGGCATTCAATGTTGTGGGGATAGCTAGTAATGACTTCCCTCCTTGGTGTTCAATGTGGGGATAGCTAGTTATAACTTTCCTCCTTGGTGTTCAATGATTGGGGATAGCTAGTAATGAATTCCCTCCTTGGTGTTTAATGTTGTGGGGATAGCTAGTTATAACTTTCCTCCTTGGTGTTCAATGATTGGGGAAAGCTAGTAATGACTTCCCTCCTTGGTGTTCAATGTTGTAGGGATAGCTAGTAATGACTTCCCTCCTTGGTGTTCAATGATTGGGGATAGCTAGTAATGACTTCCCTCCTTGGTGTTCAATGTTGTAGGGATAGCTAGTAATGACTTCCCTCCTTGGTGTTCAATGATTGGGGATAGCTAGTTATAACTTCCCTCCTTGGTGTTCAATGATTGGGGATAGCTAGTAATGACTTCCCTCATTGGTGTTCAATGATTGGGGATAGCTAGTAATGACTTCCCTCCTTGGTGTTCAATGATTGGGGATAGCTAGTTATAACTTTCCTCCTTGGTGTTCAATGTTGTGAGGATAGCTAGTAATGACTTCCCTCCTTGGTGTTCAATGTTGTGAGGGTAGCTAGTAATGACATCCCTCCTTGGTGTTCAATGTTGTGAGGGTAGCTAGTAATGACATCCCTCCTTGGTGTTTAATGTTGTGGGGATAGCTAGTTATAACTTTCCTCCTTGGTGTTCAATGATTGGGGAAAGCTAGTAATGACTTCCCTCATTGGTGTTTAATGTTGTGGGAATAGCTAGTAATGACTTCCCTCCTTGGTGTTCAATGATTGGGGATAGCTAGTAATGACTTCCCTCCTTGGTGTTCAATGTTGTAGGGATAGCTAGTAATGACTTCCCTCCTTGGTGTTCAATGATTGGGGATAGCTAGTAATGACTTCCCTCCTTGGTGTTCAATGTTGTAGGGATAGCTAGTAATGACTTCCCTCCTTGGTGTTCAATGATTGGGGATAGCTAGTTATAACTTTCCTCCTTGGTGTTCAATGATTGGGGATAGCTAGTAATGACTTCCCTCCTTGGTGTTCAATGTTGTAGGGATAGCTAGTAATGACTTCCCTCCTTGGTGTTCAATGATTGGGGATAGCTAGTTATAACTTTCCTCCTTGGTGTTCAATGATTGGGTATAGCTAGTTATAACTTTCCTCCTTGGTGTTCAATGATTGAGGAAAGCTAGTAACGACTTCCCTCATAATGAGTCATTGGTGTTCAATGATTGGGGATAGCTAGCAATGAATTCCCTCTGTGGTGTTCAATGTTGTGGGGATAGCTAGTATTGACTTCCCTCCTTTGTGTTTAATGTGGGGATAGCTAGTAAAGACTTCCTTCCTAGGCATTCAATGTTGTGGGGATAGCTAGTAATGACTTCCCTCATTGGTGTTCAATGATTGGGGATAGCTAGTTATAACTTTCCTCCTTGGTGTTCAATGATTGGGGAAAGCTAGTAATGACTTCCCTCCTTGGTGTTTAATGTTGTGGGGATAGCTAGTAATGACTTCCCTCATTGGTGTTCAATGATTGGGGAAAGCTAGTAATGTCTCCCCTCCTTGGTGTTCAATGTTGTGAGGGTAGCTAGTAATGACATCCCTCCTTGGTGTTCAATGTGGGGATAGCTAGTTATAACTTTCCTCCTTGGTGTTCAATGATTGGGGATAGCTAGTAATGACTTCCCTCCTTGGTGTTCAATGTGGGGATAGCTAGTTATAACTTTCCTCCTTGGTGTTCAATGATTGGGGATAGCTAGTAATGAATTCCCTCCTTGGTGTTTAATGTTGTGGGGATAGCTAGTTATAACTTTCCTCCTTGGTGTTCAATGATTGGGGAAAGCTAGTAATGACTTCCCTCCTTGGTGTTCAATGTTGTAGGGATAGCTAGTAATGACTTCCCTCCTTGGTGTTCAATGATTGGGGATAGCTAGTAATGACTTCCCTCCTTGGTGTTCAATGTTGTAGGGATAGCTAGTAATGACTTCCCTCCTTGGTGTTCAATGATTGGGTATAGCTAGTTATAACTTCCCTCCTTGGTGTTCAATGATTGGGGATAGCTAGTAATGACTTCCCTCATTGGTGTTCAATGATTGGGAATAGCTAGTAATGACTTCCCTCCTTGGTGTTCAATGATTGGGGATAGCTAGTTATAACTTTCCTCCTTGGTGTTCAATGATTGGGGATAGCTAGTAATGACTTCCCTCATTGGTGTTCAATGATTGGGGATAGCTAGTAATGACTTCCCTCCTTGGTGTTCAATGATTGGGGATAGCTAGTTATAACTTTCCTCCTTGGTGTTCAATGTTGTGAGGATAGCTAGTAATGACTTCCCTCCTTGGTGTTCAATGTTGTGAGGGTAGCTAGTAATGACATCCCTCCTTGGTGTTCAATGTTGTGAGGGTAGCTAGTAATGACATCCCTCCTTGGTGTTCAATGTTGTGAGGGTAGCTAGTAATGACTACCCTCCTTGGTGTTCAATGTTGTGAGGGTAGCTAGTAATGACTTCCCTCCTTGGTGTTCAATGTTGTGAGGGTAGCTAGTAATGACTTCCCTCCTTGGTGTTCAATGTTGTGAGGGTAGCTAGTAATGACTTCCCTCCTTGGTGTTCAATGTTGTGAGGGTAGCTAGTAATGACTTCCCTCCTTGGTGCTTAATATTGTGGAGATAGCTAGTTATAACTTTCCTCCTTGGTGTTCAATGTTGTGAGGGTAGCTAGTAATGACTTCCCTCCTTGGTGTTCAATGTTGTGGAGATAGCTAGTAATGACTTCCCTCCTTGGTGTTCAATGTTGTGAGGGTAGCTAGTAATGACATCCCTCCTTGGTGTTCAATGTTGTGAGGGTAGCTAGTAATGACTTCCCTCCTTGGTGTTCAATGTTGTGAGGGTAGCTAGTAATGACATCCCTCCTTGGTGTTCAATGTTGTGAGGGTAGCTAGTAATGACTTCCCTCCTTGGTGTTCAATGTTGTGAGGGTAGCTAGTAATGACTTCCCTCCTTGGTGTTCAATGTTGTGAGGGTAGCTAGTAATGACTTCCCTCCTTGGTGCTTAATATTGTGGAGATAGCTAGTAATGACTTCCCTCCTTGGTGTTCAATGTTGTGGAGATAGCTAGTAATGACTTCCCTCCTTGGTGTTCAATGTTGTGGAGATAGCTAGTAATGACTTCCCTCACCGGCACTCAATGTTGTGGGGAGAGCATTATGATAGATGATAGAGGAAACACTGTAATTCTGTTATACTGTTGACAGCAGTGTAAAACACCATTCCAATAGATATATAAGATAATTAAAAGAAAATACTGTTCAGATTACCACAACATTTCTAATATATATTGTGTATGTTTGTAGTATTTTATCTTCTTTCCACAGCGTGTCGTTTCTTTTGTATTTCTGTTTGCATGATGTTTAAGTTAGCACTGCTTTCAACAATGTTTCAGTCATTTCCTGGGTAAGTTACCAGATCTACTGGTCAATTTATCCTGGAAACAGCGAGTCAGTTGCAATTTTAACCCCACAACTCTGAGTGCCAAAGAGGCGAAGCCATTACTACAGTTTTTTAAGTCTTCCTTCATATAAACGCTTTCGGACGCCTCTGCAGCAGACGTCTTTTTGAAAACAAAGTGACGAAAGAAGAAATTGCACAAAACGTGCAATTTCTCCTTTTGTCACAATGTTTTCCACTTTTAGTCATAGGTTATCCATTCAATTATAGAGATATTCTATTGTTTGACAAAATACGTTCAAAGTCGTCTGCTGCAGAATTGTCGTATGAGGGAAAGGGTTAATTATGACCCAATCATGGATCGATCCCACCACCTACTGCACTAGAGGGGGGTCGTGATGTGTAATGGTGACATCATTGTATTGCAAAGGTTGGATAAATACCAAAGAGGAAATCAGTAGAAATGGTAGGAAAGGATAGTTTGACTCGTCACAAATGTAGTTCCGTAAATTATTAAGTTTTGTCATTTGAAGTAGTTTACGAAGTGCAAGTCCTTTATTTACCTGATTATTTGTTGCACCCATCATCAGATATATTGGCCATATTTTAAAGTGTAATACATGCTTAAACAGATAATGATTTTTAGTTTATTTGCATAGGATGGTAGGACTCTTAAAAATATATCTATGAGGTCATGATAACGGCATCGACAAGGAGATTTGTGTGTTCACCCGAAATAGGTAGGATGGGACTCCCTATTATCGGTGTACTTGGTTTTTTTTTGGAAAACAAATAAATAAAGGAAACTTATCTCTTAATTATATCCAGTATCCAGTGTCACTCGTTCCTTTATATCTCCTTGTTAATTAATTTACACAAAATAATCATTCACTTATGTGCAAAGTTTCAAAAATCGAGTCAATCCGCAGCCATTTCGAAATTGATATTCAAGGGAGGCAATCACTCGCCGGTGTTATTATAACAAGAAACCGCTGAAGACGGTAAGGCCGGATTGTCGGCAATTTGACCTTGAAAATCGACAAACCAAGGTCAAGGTCAAAGTAACCAAAGAAATCAATAGAACTTGTTACTGGTTACCTTCAGGCAAAGTTTTAAGTTTGTAACCCTTTCCAGTGCTGAGATTTTGCCTCAACCTCAAACTTTAACCAAAATGTTGACGGACGGACAGACAGGCAGACAGACAGACAGACAGACAGACAGACGGACAGACAGAAGGACATCGCCAATCTATAGACCGGAATTGCTAGAGCAATCAGTATGGTGGTCCTGTTGTATCAACTCTTTACAAGATTGTGAGATTTAATGTGAAAATGATTATCCTATAAAACATTTTCACTAAAACAATTATATTTAATTGAAATTGTTAATTTATTAACTGTTCCAAACTATGAACTTGATTTACATGATATTTTCCGAAAAAGATTGTTAAATTTTCTTATTGGCACAATTTAATCATATTTTCCAAAAAATGACCCATTTCTTTGTTATTTTTTAGTCCTTATAATAACATCCTTAATTTTTGTAACACTGTATAAGAATTAGAAAGTTGAAAATAGCATATGTTAAAATTTATAACCACCACAAACATAAAGGCCAAACAAACAAACAAATTTTTTAAAATTTTGGTCCTTAATGTTTTCTGAAGTAGAGAAAACTTCACGGAATGTAATCATGTGACTTCAAATTACTATGATGTCATAAGCAGTTAATAGACAACATGTTCAAATGTAAAATAAAAAATCAACAACAAATTTTCTACCAAAAAATTACGTTTTTGTTGGTGAGGGGTAATCCTAGGGCATGTAGGATTTTCTTTTTATTATTGTTAACAATCATGATGTGTCGTACTTTCTGAGAATATTAATTTTTTGAAGAAAAAAAATCACGGGGTTTCCTGATGGAATCATACACTGGTTTTGCGGTCGCAACAAAGAAAACACCGGTTTTTTGTTTACCTTGGAATTCGTGATAACACGATATTCGTAGAACCGCCAGGTTTCTGTACCAGAAATGGATTTTATATGGGTAAACAAATCGACGGCGAAGCCAGCGATGTTTCCTGTCAAAAGGTAATGTGTATGAACTTTGCAAAACTTTGCTATACCGTCTTTCCAAAAATTGTGTCCAGAGTGGATTTTTCGATGCAGTCACGATTCTGCTACGTTTTGATTGGATGCAAAATAAATATCGAAACAAAAAAAACTTCTAGAGGAAATATTTAAATATGATAATACGTGTGAAAGCCAAGCACGCCTATAGGTTACCCGTGCGAACACATCATATGAGATCAAAACAACGAGAATTCAGTAAAAGCTTACTGTTTTTCACATATCAAATCTCAACCCCATAGCACTTTTTTTCGGCCATTTTGCTTCCGGTCTTACTGGACGGACAAATTATCGTAACCTATTCATTTTGTAACCGGTAAAACCCACAAACACGATATTCGTATGTTTTGACAATTCAAAAAATACTAGAGAGAAAAATTAAATTAAATTCCTTCTCGATAAAGGAATGAAAACAAGGAATCTGATATGTGATAATTTGCGTGTAATTGCACTCGTTTTCTATTTTTAAAATAATATTTTCTCAACCGGAACTAAACACATCCAAATGTGACGTCATTGCAACGAAAGTAACGTCATTGTAAGGCAAGTAATAAATAAATAGCAAAAGGAAAACCACAGGAATGGTAGGAAAAGATAGTTTGACTCGTCACAAATGGATTTCATTCACTGGAAGGACTTTATGAAGGCTAAGTCGACTATTCTTTTGTACATGTCATCATTATTTCAAGGATTGTATATCTTTGCAATATAGAGAAGCAATCAACACTTGTAAATGATTGTAAATATTTCAACGGAAGTTATCGTTCGTTACACTGGCCTCGGATATTATTTTAACTGAAAAGGACGAACAATTCTGTTTCTGTATCGATATAGCTTCATTTCAAGGTATATCAATAATTTGCTCAAAAATATAACTTCATTTCTAAATTATGTGTTATATCTGTTGAGAAACATTCCACTATGCTTTCGTCACATCGCATGACGTCACATCGTGTGTATTGTTTTTGTCTGTATCTGTTCCACGATGGTTTCGTCACACCCCGTGACGTCACATCGTGTGTATCGTTTTTATGCGGGTATATTGTCATGCCCAGTCAAATGTTGACTCCACTCAAGAAAATAGCTAAACTATCATATCTTCGACTGTCTAGTTGTATTGACTTTAAGACGTTTATCTATATATTGCAGTAAATGTAGCAAACAAACAAAACTACAGTCAATTTCAAAGTATTTGCCTTCAATTTACATTATGTGTTTACATCGTACAGTTTAACAGTTTATGTCTATGACCTAGTCTTTGTCAAATCATGAAAGTATGGCCAGAATCAGTTCACCCTGGTTTTGGGGTATACATAGTAAATGTCTTAAGCCATATATCCTCCAACCTGAAAGAGAGGAAAACACTTTCATGCCTTCAAATGAGTCCATTGTTTAAAAGAAATGATGTCATATGTGGACTATCAGTAAAACACATAACTTTTCTTTCAACAGGCTGAATTTCTACTAAGTAGTTTCATCTTTTTGTTATCCAAAATTTGTTTATTGATCAAACTCCAATGAGTCCATTGTTTTAAAGGAATGATGTCTTATGTGGGCTATCAGTAAAACACATTACACTGGAGTTCCAGTATATCGCGATGTTCGGGGTCCAAGGCCTAGCATCGCGTTGGAATCCGATCGCGAATCACCATTAGAAATTAAAGCAATCAAGTAATATGCCTCAGCATGCCAAATCCCGACACTCGTCAACTGCATGCAATGGCGATGAAAAAGGTCTCAAAATCAAATCTATTTTAGCAGTCCAGAATATGGTGTCTATATGTGTATATACTTTTGCTGTAGTGTATTACGAATATAATACAGACAGCGTTTGAAAACATTGTGAGAAAAAGAGAAACTGCTTATTATCAGCGATGCATCCTTTCCTTAATTTTTTTTTCTAGTTTCAAAGTTGTTGAACAAAGGAAAATAAAATTCCATACCCTTTAAAATCCTTTTCAATTCAAAGTTAATTTATCCAATCTCAAACAAAATGAAGTAATATCTCTTTTTGTCACAATGCTATAAAAAGAAGTCTGCTGCATGTGCGTCAAAATGCGTGTGCAAATTGGTAAGGATTAAATCAATTTTCCGTAAATCATTGACCCGGGTAAAACTATTCCCCCCCCACAAATGAGCTACGTCATACGTCCAGTAAATAGAACAAAAGGGTATGACGTAATGTTACTGAGATCCTGCCATGTGATTATAAGGTGACTGTGACCTTAAGGCTTATGTAATCTTAATGGATTTTCTCAAACATTTACATCTGGACCAGTCCACGTAACATATCTTTACTTCTGTGTAAATTTATTACACACAATTTTAATAGGCTTCAACAATGCAATTACTTTGACTCAGTTGCAGCAGAAAGCTTTTGAAAACATTTTCAGAAAAGGAGAAACATGACTGTCATGCATGCATCATTCACATTATTCAAGAGTGAAATCGGACAAATTTGACTCAAGGGTTTATTGCATGGTTGATATTGGCACCTGGTTTAGAAAAACAACACCGACACCCTGACTAAACCCTTTGTTCGATTTTCGCGCTTTTATTTTTATAAGAAAATATTAAGGAGCAATATTTTTTGAATTTGGAATAATTATTTGTTTTTGCTTATTTGGAATTTTTTGGATTATAAAATCAGGTTGGTGCTTTATTTATCTAAATAGTTTTTTTCTCCAGTTTTGCAATTAGTACCATGTTTTACAGAATTATAATTTTATGTCATATTTTTGTGGACATTTTTTTTTTCAAAATTGTATTTTTGAGGGGTTCAATTTTCTAATTAAATTGGAAAAAAGGCTCTTTTTTCAAGATTGAAACGGGAGCCAAGTCGCCATCGCGTTCTACTGGCAATCGCGTTGCACCCGTCCGCGAATTATCGGCGCTCCAGTGTACTTTTCTTTGCTATATACAGTTAGTATATGGCAAGGTCTAGAAGCCTATTTATTGTCAAGGTCATAGGTTAAAGGTCAAGGTCAAAATTGGACTTTGACTATTTTCCCATATCAACAACCTTGTGACCACTCTACACTGAACATTATTCGACCAATCTTAACTAAACTCGGTATACAGTTAGTATATGGCAAGGTCTAGAAGCATATTTATTTTTCAAGGTCATAGGTTAAAGGTCAAAATTGAACTTTGACTTTTTCCAATATCAACAACCTTGTGACCACTCTACACTGAACATCCTTCGACCGATCTTAACCAAACTTGGTATACAGTTACAATATGGCAAGGTCTGGAAGCCTATTCATTTTCAAGGTCATAAGTTAAAGGTCAAGGTCAGAATACCGAGGGGATGCATCCGCTTTGCGGTGCCCTTGTTTTAAACACTCTGCATGTATGTATTCAAACCACATTTATAAAAGATTCAACATCTATTGACAGCACTATTTTCATACTTGGGAGCACAACAACCAATGATGTCATAGAACCCTTCAAATTGAAGAGCAAATGTAAAAATAAAAAGCATTTTACGGTCATCGATTTAGGTCCGTCTATGAAACAAGGCAATGTACACTAACTATATCAAACTAAATTGTATAAGGTAAAAACAAACTGCACATTGAAATCTGCAGATAAAGAGGATCAATCTCTTTTTAAATTCAACAAACACTCAAAATACTTTTTATTCAAATAAATATCAATTTATATGTATAAACATTTTGGTTGAAAGATAAAGAAAACTTCGTCTGTTTTTCAACAGAAAAGGCTATATTATAAAAACTTAAAGGCAGTTAATAATTAATGTCAGTTATAAGTCACCCAGTGACCTCACATAAGTGTTCTGTCCTCTGATATAATTGAAATACCACAGAAATGTATCTCTTTTCTGTTTTCTATGTAATTTATTGTGAAATCCATTTTTCTGTGTGAAATTGTATAATCTATACAATAGAAATGGTAAAATTTAAACTAGTATACATTCATTGTAACAAACAAATTCTTATACTTTACTGGTAATAAAATTACACATATTTTCATAAAATGCTGCTCAAAGTAAAAACCTATACTGTAGTTTAGTGGTAGAACACCTGGTCTAACGAGAGTTCTGAGTTCAAATCTCAGTAGGTACATGATTTGAAAGAAGCAACTAAACTTAACAATTTATACATGAAACAATTATGTTGCGGGGAGTAGTCTTACTTAAACACTTATTACATTTTTATCCTGGCTTCTAGTGAAAATATTTTACTCCCTGTACCCTTTTCAATTGCGCAATAACAATTAAAAAAAGGAACAGTTATCAACATTGATAAATCTGAGAATCTGTACATATTCAAGGTCTGATCAGATCTTTCACTATCCATTTTTTTTTTAAACAACATATTTCATATATCAGTTGTTGACACTAAGTCTGGTACTTATTAACACATAACCTGATGCTGTTTTATGTTTTACAAATTAAAAACCAGAAATGGAGATAAGGGTTCAAAGGGAAATGCTGTTGAATAGGAACATATATTGTTCATTTTGGATATGTTCATTTTGGAATCAATTACACCATTCAGACAATGTATTCAGATTAGTCACAAAAATCAAGTAATTTACATCAGGCAAGGGGCTAAACTTTACCCTTTCCAACATACATCATTATAAATGGGACTATTGAAAATATTTGTCAAAAATTACAGTTTTCTCAGTCTGTATGCATAGTGTTCTCATCTTAAATTGTCTCAAGATTATACATTCAGCCATATCATGCAAAGTTAGCCATGTGCCTTGGAAGACTGTTGTGTGGATTTTTTTAATATTCTAGAAAGCCAGGGGAAAATGTTAGGTGAACTGAAGTACAATTGAAAGTAATGTTAAGCTCAATTAAGGCATTCAATCAACCTTGGTAAGAGTCAGTTTCCAATTATATTTATTACTAGTTTACAAATAACTGGCATTTGTGAAAATAAATCAGAACATTCTTCAATGCCTTCTAAGTGTTGTTTTCCATCAACATCCTTGGAAATCTTACTGTCTGTTACAATCCTGACCTAATAAAAAATAAAACAGATATGTACACATTTAACTTAAATGCATGATAAGTTTGGTTTTTTTCAATATGTTTTTCGAATTCTGATTGGTAACTTTCTACAATTTGCCTATTAATTTGTTTCTTGTTGGGGGACTGACAGTGCTTAATAAATTGTTCCTGCTTTCACACGACCTAGGCTTTGCCTATTTACATATTACGTACTCGAAAAGGGAACGAGCACAAGTAATTTTATGTGTGATCCTTTCCGTTAATACGGGTAAACAAATCGACGGCGAAGCCGGCGATGTTTCCCGTCAATAGGTAATGTGTATGAACTTTGCAAAAAATTGCTATACCGTCTTTCCTAAAATTGTGTCCAGAGCGAACTTTTCGATGCAGTGATATGCAGTCACGATACTCGTACGTTTTCATTGGATGAAAAGAAAATATCGAAACAAAAAAAACTTCTAGAGGAAATAATTAAATATGATAATACGTACACGATAAAGGAACAAGCACAAGTTATTTTATGTGTGATAATTTGCGTGTAATAACACTCGTCGTCTATTTCTAAAACGAGTTCAAATAACAACTTGTAAGGGTTTTTTGACTTTCCGGAAGTTATATAAATCCAAATTTCTGTAATATGACGTCATAATGTGACGTCATTCTATTAGTGGTGCAGAGGTAGAGCGTCGACTTCTTGTATCAAAGGTCCCTGGTTCGAGTCCCGTGATGAGCGGGTCCTGACTTTTTTTGTTTTTTTTTTGTTTTTTTTGTTCTTGTTCTGGTATTTTGATTTGTTAATTCATTGTATTTGGTTCGAAACATTGTATGTATGTTTATAATCAATAAATATGTTCTATTTTCTATGTTCCTGACTTTGGGATTTAAGTCTCCAGGAAGCAGACATCGAGCGTGATTAAAATAAGCTGAAAGCTTGTTTCACAATCGATGTAATATAAATAAGTTTAAACTAAATGAACCAATAGGAAAACGACAGAAAGTATAGGAAACGTTAGTTTGACTTGTCACAAATGTAGTTCCGTAAATTATGGAATCGTTTTATTTGAAGTACTTTATGAAGGGCAAGTTGATTATTTGTTGTACCTGTCATCATAATTTCATGGATGTAAAATCTTGGCTATATTTTAAAGTTAAATATAGCTTAACCTGATGATGATTTTTATTTTCTTTGCTTAGGTCGGTAGGACTCGTAATTGACGTAAATAACTGATTGTGCTGCAAGCAAGGGGCTAACTGCAGTTCGCGGGGAATTATTCACCGATCACAACATATAATAAATGTTTACCCGAAATAGGTAGCACCTATAATCATATTAACACTCGTCGTCTATTTCTAAAACGAGTTCAAATAAAAACTCATAAGATTTTTTTACTTTCCGTTAGTTACAAATCAAAATTCCTGTAATATGACGTCATTCTATTAGCGTAACGCAAATGATGAATAAATAACCAAAAGGCAAATCAACAATGGAAATTTCATTCATTTTTTTTTTTTTAAATCTGCAGCAGACGACATTAAAAATGTCTTCTAAAAAATAAATGGAAAATCTCTATAATTGAAGGTATAATAACAGATAAAAGTTGATTGCTGCTAATAAATCGAAATGACCAAGAACTACTCTCTT
This sequence comes from Serripes groenlandicus, assembly GCA_031761405.1. Lineage (NCBI taxonomy): Eukaryota > Metazoa > Mollusca > Bivalvia > Cardiida > Cardiidae > Serripes > Serripes groenlandicus. The sequence continues at coordinate 71,862,108 of JASEVX010000009.1, forward strand.
CAAAACAAACTTGCAAATTGTTTGGTCTGACAGTTGAGCATGAGGTCTGAAAGAAATATTTGGTCAGTCAGACCGCCCAGACATTTGGTCTGAGTCAGACCAAATTTCTGACAGGAGTCTCACAAGTTTTGGGAAGTCTGAATAGGTAGCACATAGTATACTCATATTTTGACTGTCCGCATCCTACAATGCAATATGTAACAGCAATATATTGAGACTAAGAACCTACTATACCTAGTATACTCGATTATTTACAGATCACAAAAGTTAATAAATGTTTACCCGAAATAGGTAGCACCTATACTCGTATTAGTATTTAATCTTAAATTTAATTTTCATATTGAGGACGATTTTATTATCAAAAATATTGAAGTATACCGTTTAATCATTTGACTTAATGTCGCCGGTTTAATCTGTAACCATTCAAAGTAAACAAAGTTTCTGGGTCGAACGTGGTTGTGGACGAAAAGGCTGTTTATTAGTTAACAAGGATATTTTCATTTTAAAAGGTGCATGCTCCATCTAGCCAATGTCAACCGAAAAATGGTCAGTATTTCATTGAGAAAAACGCATCAACATTACCTTGCACTATTAATTTGGCAGCTGAATCTTCAAAACCTTTAACATAATTCTCGATAGCACTCTCCATGGGCGCAGCCATCTTGATGTCTGCAGCAAATGACTTTTTAATATTAACAATTTCTGTTAAATTGTCCTAAACAATTCTCATTATGGAAGACAATATTCAGATTATTGGTAAGATGTCTACATTAAATAGTAACAAGGATAATAAGACTTTCCCACAGCTACGGGTTTATCCAACTCTCCGGTACTGAGTGACGTCAGCCATTAGCAAGGAAAGCAGCAAGAGCTGTCAAATTTAGTTTTGTTTTTATTTGACAACATCCCGTATAGCCCCCTGTCCCCTTATAGATGTATAATGGGAGGGTGTTTGGGATCCAATAGACACAATGATCCATCTTCAAGGGAGTCGTCAGACGTCGCAGGAAGTAAGGGGTTTTGTCGATCCTTTTTGTCGCAGGTTTTGGGATGTTGACAATCGGAGTCTTTTGTTGTCATTACTTTCCTGTCTATATATGATTGATATTATTTCCGTAATCTGTGGCACGTACAGGGTTTTTTTTAACCTTCATTTTTTGCTTCACTGTGGGTACTCATTTGCCTTTCACGATCGTCTCAATGAGTCGATATTAACGATTAAGAACCTTCAATATACTGCCTATAGATATGGAGTTATTCATCCGTTAATGAAGAATATGAGCATCAACTCTAACATACGCATAACTGAATTCTGCATTTTGGAAGATTCTGTAGCGAATTCTAGGAATATCAAGATAAGAATGTTGAGACTAGCGGCTAACAGTATAAAGCCTGGTCAGATGTGCCGACTGGCCTGGCTCTATTCTGGTGGTACAGACTCCACAAAATCAGTTCCTGCAATCAAAGGGTTAATTAAGAGCAGTGCTGATTAAGAGTAAGACAGACCCCAAGTTATTTCATCTGTGAACTTAGATCTATCCATAGGTTTTAACCTTAAAATTTGAGGGTGGTTTGTCATATATGAAATGTGTCTTCCATGTCTATACTTAAATTACTTGTAGTTTGACCCTATATATTCTCACGGTCACATAAGTTGTGGCTTGTCATTGGAATCATCTCACTGTAACTCATCTATACACGAGATGAGAGAATGGGTTAAATACTTTTACCTTGGGTTCAATTTGTTGTTTTAACTTCAGTATCCATTGGGAGAAATCAACCACTCAGACCAGAAAAACCAAAGTGGAAAAGTGATGTGCCATTGACAGAGGGTCAATTGAGAAGTAAACGGGACGAGTTTTGGGACACTGCCCCGGCATTTGACGGAAGAAAAGAGATCTGGGATGCGCTAAAAGCTGCTTCATATGCTCTGGAAACTGGGGACCACACCCTGGCACAAGCCATCATTGATGGGGCCAGTATCACCTTACCACATGGTATGAATTCATTGTGCAGCAGACAAGTTTGATAACACCATTTAACCCTTTCCCACATACAACATTATCTGCAGCAGACGAATTTGAAACATCTAGAACAAATTATGGAAAATCTCTGAAAACGAAGGTATAATTACTGAAAAGAGTTAAAAACATGAGCAATTTCTTCTTTTGCCACATGATGTTTTCAAAAGTCGTCTGTTGCAGATGCGTCAAAATGCGTCTACAAGTTGGAAAGAGTTTCATCAATATAACAAATCAAATTTTCAAAAACTTATGATCACTTGTTGACCTGATACATATTATATAGACGCATTTTGAACGCCTAGGACAAATGGAGAAATTTCTGATAATGAGCAATTTCTCCTTTTGTCACAATGTTCTCATCTTTATTCAATACTGATACTTTCACTTACAGAGATTATTCAAATTTGTGTCTGTATGTTTTCAATGTGATCTGCTGCATATCTGTTATATGTGGGAAAGGGTTAAACATTAAAATTACATTTCCAATTTTTCAGAAGTTATTGTTTTGCTCAGATGTTTTCATAGCAATCAACTCTAAAATAAAAGAAAAGTAATTTGTAACTTGATATGCTTCTTTTAGAGTTTCAAAACAAAAAATTTGGTTGATAAGAATGAAACATTTACATGATTTAGATCTATAGATTAAAGCATCACTAAAAAGTCTTGCAGATGAAGATAAAAAGTTTTCACAATGTTTTCTTAACACTTTTACCCACATATAGACGCTTGCTGACGCCTCTGCAGCAGACGAATTTTGAAATCATTGTGATAGAAGGAGAAATTGCTTTTGCCACAATGTTTTCAACTTTTTCAGTAATTATACCTTCATTTAAAGAGATATTCTGTGTTTTTGTCAAGGTATTTTCAAATTTGTCTGCTGCAGAGTTGTTGTATGTGCGGGAACGGGTTAGATTGACTCATGCAGATACATGAAGTGCCCTATCCCTTTCCCTCATATAGACGCGTTCTGATGCCTCTGCAGCAGACGGCTATTTGAAAACATAGTGACAAAAGAAGAAATTGCACAAAACGTGCAATTTCTCCTTTTGCCACAATGTTTTCCACTTTTAGTCATAGGTTATCCATTCAATTATGGAGATTTTCTACCTTTTAACAAAATACGTTCAAAGTCGTCTGCTGCAGAATTGCCGTATCAGGGAAAGGGTTAAACCTTGTAGATATGAAAAATACTTCATCAAACTCATTGAAGACAGTGGTGCAGAAGAAGAGCATTGGCCTCTCGTACCAAAGGTCCCGGGTTCGAGTCCTGTGGTAAGCGTGTTCTGACTTTGGGGATTTTTCCACACAGACGGCGCAAGTACTGGTTAAGTCTCCAGGAAGCAGACATCGAGCGTGATTTAAATAGGCTGAAAGCTTGATTTGCAATCGCTGTAAAATAAATAAGTAGGAAAGAAAACTAATGATTACTCCAGTGACCTGCAACAAATCTAGTTTATGGTTAACCTTTTCCCACATACAACTAATCTGCAGCAGAAGACTGAAAACATAGTGACAAAAATCTGAAAAATCTCCATAAAAGATATCTTAATTGTTAAACAAAGTTGAAAACATTGAGGCCAAAGAAGAAATTGCTTATCATGATTTCACCTTTGGCCACAATGTTTTCCAAAGTCGTCTGCTGCTATTGCGTCAAAATGCATCTGCAAGTGGAAAAGGGTTAATCCTTTCCCATATTATATAGACAACAGACAATTTTTTAAATCATTGGGATAAAAGGAGAAATTGCTCAGACGTTTTTCAAGTCTTCTGCTGTAGATTCATTGTATGTGGGGAATGGTTAATTGACATTTAAAAACACAGGGGGACAATTAACTAATAAACCCTTTTCCACATGCAGGCGCATTTTTGACGTGCTGCAGCAAACAACTTTTGAAAAAGTGTGGTAAAAGAAGCAATTGATGATAATAAGCTCATAATAAGCAAGTTCTCCTTTTGCCACAATGTTTTCAACTTTTTTCTGCTTTTCTGCGTTTTTGATTTGAATACTTACAATGTCGTCTGCTGATGATTTTCTGTATGTGTGAAAGGGTTAAGGTCAATTTTCCTTGAGCATCCCTCTAATTCACCCCTTATGTAGAGGTTTATAAATAATAAATGTACATTGTTCAAAAAATGCTATCCTTTTATATCTATAAATCTATGAATAATATATTTCTAGATTACATGTCAAGCCTTTTTACAAAATCAGCCTATACAAATCTAAGATCAAGCACTTCTCATACACTTTGCATACCAAAACAATAAATCACAATTTTTTAGGAAAACATTAGCCTACTATGGACCAAAACTTAAGAAGCTTATTCTATTGCATATCAGACAATCCTGGTTGCACTCTGTTGGATAGAATAAGCTTGCAATTATGTTGCAACTTTTTATGCTATTTACAAATGAAAACGCATGTATTTTCTTTTCTTTTGATACAAATGTTTCCTTTTCTTAATTATCAATACTTAATACATGTATTATCCTTATATAGAGTTTAATATGTTGATTATACCCCCAGATACATAGTATATGGGGGCTATATAGGAATCACGCCAGTTGGTCGGTCCGTTGGTCTGTAGACATTTCTTGTGAACACTATTTCTCAGCAACCCTTGGTCATATTCAATATAACTTCACAAGAATGATTGATACCAAGCCTAGTTGTGCATATTGTCGGCGTGTTGCACTGGAATTATTTTTAAATGAGTTATGGCCCCTTGAATTTCTCATACATAGTTGGTCTGTAGACATTTCTTGTGAACACTATTTCTCAGCAACCCTTGGTCAGAATTCAATATAACTTCACAAGAATGATTGATACCAAGCCTTGTTGGGCATATTGTTGGCGTGTTGCACTGGAATTATTGTCCCCCGCTTTTAGCGAAAGCTGGGGACTATTATTTCTCATTCGTCAGTCCGTCCGTCAGTCCGTCAGTCCGTCCGTCCCTCCGTCACGCTGTCACAAAAACTTTAACCTTGGTCATAACTTCTGAACCGTAATAGGTACTGCTTTCATATTTCACATGTGTATTCCTTGTGACAACCCCTTTCCATCAATACCAATTTTTTTGACCTTGTGACCTTGACCCTGCCCTTTGACCTACATTTTAAAAATATTAACCTTGATCATAACTTTTGAACCATAACCGGTAGGGCTTTTTTATTTCACATGTGTATTCATTGTGACAAGACCTTTTCGTCAGTATCATATTTTTGGACCTTCTGACCTTTGACCGTGACCTTTGACCTACATTTTGAAAACTTTAACCTTGATCATAACTTTTGAACCATTACAGGTAGGGCTTTTATATTTCACATGTGTATTCCTTGTGACAAGCCCTTTCACTCAGTACACATATGTTTGACCTTGTGACGTTCATCATGACCTTTGACCTACATTTCCAAAATGTTAACTTTGAGCATAACTTCTGAACCATAACAAGTATTGCTTTCATATTTTACATGTGTATTCCTTACAACAAGCCCTTTCCATCAGTACCAAATATTTGACCTTTTGACCTTCACCATGACCTTTGACCTACATTTCCACAATTTTAATCTTTATCATAACTTCTGAACCATAAGAGGTAGTGCTCTCATATTTCACATATGTATTCCTTGTGACAAGCCCTTTCCATCAGTACCCATATTTTTGACCTTGTGACCTTCATCATGACCTTTGACCTACATTCTGACCTATGTAATACATTGCTCATAATAAACCAGCCATGATTTAATTTTCCATATAATTTAATGAGGTCAATCTGTTTAGACTTCACAAATACAACTGACATATTACTATAAACAATAAAGCCTTCTCTAGACAGAAAAGACAGTTACAATATGCCAGGAAGCGTTGCAACCCAACCAATAAGACCCCCAAAGCGGGGGACCATAATTCTCTGAATTTGCTTGTTTTTAAATGAGTTATGGCCCCTTCAATTTCTCATACATAGTTGGTCTGTAGACATTTCTTGTGAACACTATTTCTCAGCAACCCTTGATCAGAATTCAATATAACTTCACAAGAATGATTGATACCAAGCCTAGTTGTGCATATTGTTGGCGTGTTGCACTGGAATTATTTTTAAATTAGTTATGGCCCCTTGAATTTCCCATACATATGTATATTGTCAGGCACCAGCTGGGGGTATTCATCACCTTCAGTGATATTTCTAGTTGTAAATGTTTGATGCAGAGGCACATAGGGAAGACTGGGTTTACCCAGAGACCTAAATAGAAATATATGTATATATATATATGTCTCTGGTTTACCCAGCTATGTTGCCTCTTTAAATAAAGTCTTTATTATTATTATTGTTCAAGCTCTTAATAATTAGAACTTGCCCATATATTACTTTATATGTAAGTTTAGTTCTGAATATTATTCTGACAGAAAATTAACTATTTGTTTTGAGCCTTTTCGTCATTTTTAAAAATAATCTGCTGCATGGGCATAAGAATAAGAATAAGAATGTATATTGTTTTATGGCGCATCGACAGCTAAGGTCATTTAGCGCGCAATTAAATTTAATTATTCATGATCCCTGGGTAAACAAACCAGTACTAGGCTAGAAAATGTGCCTTGCCATGGGCATAAGAAGTTGTTTATATCAGGTAAAGAGTAGAGCAAATAATAATATGGTAATCGGGAAATAAGTCACATGTCGGTGGTCTTTTTCTTATCCCTTTCCCTCATATAGACGCTTTCTGACGCCTCTGCAGCAGACAGCTTTTTGAAAACATAGTGACAAAAGAAGAAATTGTTCTAAATGAGCAATTTCAACTTTTGCCACAATGTTTCCCACTTTTGGTCATAGGTAATTCATTCAATTATAGAGATTTTCTATTTATAGGAACTTTGATGGACTGTTATGATGAACTAGGAAATCGATATCAGTTACCTGTATATGTACTAGGCACACCGACAAATATTCTCGAAGACTCAAGTGAAAGTGAAATTGGACAAGAACCTGAAAATAGTCCACCTGGAGTGGAAATTGTGATCAAATTCAGACTTTCGACAACAAACAAGGACATGCGGCTGAAAGTGCGAACTACTGATTCAGTGTTAAAAATCAAAAAGAAGTTGTTTGAACTAGAAAAATGTGAACCCGCAAGACAGCGTTGGTTTTATGCAGGAAAGTTGCTGAATGATAAACTTCGAATTGAAGATGTGAAAATTCCAAAGGGTTATGTTATCCAAGTGATAGTTACACCGTCAGAGAACGAAGAAATTAGTTGAGGTCGTAAATAAACCCTTTCTCTCCACATGTGACGAATCTTCAGCAGACGACTTTGAAAAATGTCTGGGGCGAAAAAAATAGAATACATCTTATAAATAAAAGTACTGATTATGAAATGAGTTTACAAAAGAAGAAATTGCTCATAATCTTTTTATAAGCTGTCTGCTGCAGGGGCATCAACATGTGAGTGGGATAGGGTTAATTTAGGTAGATAAGAAAACTCTTTATCAATTAACCCATTCCCTCATATGACAATTCTGCAGCAGACGGCTTTTTGAAAACATAGTGACAAAAGAAGAAATTGCTCAAAAAGAGCAATTTCTCCTTTTGACACAATGTTTTCCACTTTTAGTCATAGGTTATAAATCCATTCAATTATGGAGATTTTTTATTTTTTGACAAATTATGTTCAAAGTCGTCTGCCGCAGAATTGTCATATGAGGGAAACAGTTAAGGAGAATATTGAATGCTTCTACAAAACTGAAATCAAACTGGCAATGCACAGGGAAAGGCTGAGCATTTTGATATCCTGAAAGCTTCAATTATTGCCAGCAGGATAACACTTTCCCACATATATGACTTATCTGAAGCTGACGATTTTGAAAAATATCTTGGCAAAAGATTTGCATCAAATCTCTTTTTTAACCCTTTCCCACATGCAACAAATCTGCAGCAATCAATTTTTAAAAACATCTAACCAGAAACACAGGAAATCTCTATAAATTAATGTATAATAATTGAATAGAGTTGAAAGTCGTCTGCTGCAGAATTGTCGTATGAGGGAAAGGGTTAAGTAAGGCATCTAGAGCTCTACAATTTACTAAGTTTGTGTATATTTGTTTTTTAACCCTTTCCCTCATATAGACGCTTTCTGACGCCTCTGCAGCAGACAGCTTTTTGAAAACATAGTGACAAAAGGAGAAATTGCTTAAAACAAGCAATTTCTCCTTTTGCCACAATGTCTTCCACTTTAAGTCATAGGTTATCCATTCAATTATAGAGATTTTCTATTTTTTGACATAATATGTTCAAAGTCGTCAGCTGCAGAATTGTCGTAAGTGGGAAAGGGTTAATCCTTTTACACAAACAGCAGACCTGCAGCAGATAACTGAGATCTTCTAGCCAAAAATGTGGCATATCTCTATAAAATGAAAGTGTACATATTAGTTGAATAAATTGCGGTAAAAGGAGAAATCGCTCATTTAGTCATTATGAGGGATTGCTTCCTTCAAAAGATGTCTGCCACAGCATGTCAAAATGTGTCTGCATGTGGGAAAAGTTAAATTTTAGAGATTAAAAATTGCCTCAAGCTAGTTAAGCTTTTTGTTTCTCCTGACTTGGCTTGGCAGTAAGACACGTAAAGAAACACTTGTCCATCTGTCTGTCTGTCTGTCTGCCTTGCTTTCACTTACTTGCATTTTAGAAGGCACCATGCATTTCATTGATCCACCTATTTTAAAACCTGTTGATTTTGGTTCAACTGAATCTAAGTGAATGAAAAAAAATTATGTTATTTCCAGTTTAACCCATAACTTCACACAGGCGACATTTGACGCCTGCTGTTGCAGACGACTTTTGACCTTTTATTGCTATATTTTCAACTCTTTATCAATATAAATCTTTCAGTTTTCTAGATTGGTGGAATTGTTCATCTGATGAGTGTAAAGAAGACAACCTATGAAAAGCCATGTTATTAATTAATGGGTTATGACTCTATTCCGGCATTCTCAGTTTGGAAACATCTTGAAAAATATCTTGAAATTGTTCTTGACATACATTGTTTACTACATGATTGTCAGGTAACTCCTCTATGACGCCGTATGAGAGAAAACGGTTAAGTTTCCAGTCTTATTCCAGGAATAGGATGTAATGTTGGGTTGTTGAATGATATTCTGTGACCAAAGCAGTCTGATTCTGACCTTTGTGCAAACATATATCATATCCCTTTCCCACATAGTTATTATTACAACAAATCTGCAGCAGATGACTTTTCGAAACATCTGGGCAAAAAAATATCATATCCCTTTCCAACATACAACAAGTCTGCAGCAGATGACTTTGGAAACATCTGGGCAAAAAATATGAAAATCTGTATTCATGAATGTGTAATTACTGAAGAGTTGAAAACCTTGTGGCAAAAGAAGACATTGCTCATTATGAGCAAAATTGAGCATTGTTTATCTTTTGCCACATTGTTTTCAAGCGAGGTCTACTGCAGATGCATCAATATGCCTCTACAAGTGGAAAAGGGATAAAAGGACGGACATTTATTTTTATCAAATATAATGCCTTTATTTATAACAGGATTTGAAAGTTAATAAAACAAATCTGAACTTTATTATAGACTGGTTTGCATGAACATCATAATAAAACAGAGCTCTAGATAAGGGACGTTTCTCATGTTCTAAAATCCTTATTTGACCCTCTGACCCTATGTTGTGGGTACTCAAAAGAATCGTCTTAGTGAGACGAGTCTTTTGAGTACTCGCCACATAGGGTTTGCTTTAATAATACGGAAAAATTGTGGGAAAAAGAGCTGAATACCCCTCCTTATCTGGACCTCTGATAAAACACATCTCCGTGCAAAGGTCAGGATAAGGTTAATATGTTTGAGTAATACGTCTAGCCGTGTCAGAATGGTACAACTTTTCCATATTGTCAAGTTGATTTCAACAGTTGTAATAGCAACATGTAGTTACAACTGTTTCACATGAAGCCTTTGTAATTGTAAGTGGTATAAATGACATGTCACTTCATTCCACAAACTTATCCCTTATCTTATATTATGTTGTAAGTCTATGCTTAAAAAAAAATGCAAAAATTTAGACACAAGCAATTACAATTGGCAAGAAAACCATTTTTTTTTTAAAAAAGAAAGGGTAAAGTTCTCAGTTTAATCTGTTGGTTTTCATTTCCTCTACAATTGTGTTTCCTAGTAGAGGTGTGAAAAGCTGTTTATAATAGAAAAACACTTAAACAACAAATCTGTAACAGATGATTTTGAAAACATCTTGGCAAAAATATGAAAAATCTCTATAAATGAAAGTATAAAACTATACATGTACATGTAATTAAATACAGTTAACCCTTTCCCTCATGTAGACGCTTTCTGACGCCTCTGCAGCAGACGGCTTTTTGAAAACCCTGGTTTAAGGGCAATTTTGACCCCTTTGTTAACAATGCAAATTTAGGTGCCATTACTCAGAATGAGCAATGGCACCTAGATATCCATTGTTTACCAAGAAAAATGATTTAATGCTTATAAAGACTTTATGGCGAGGTGATTAACCTTGGTAAAAAAACAAACAATTTTAGTTACAACCGTTTCACGCCAAGCCCGCGAAATGTCATCATCTGCAGAAGCATCAAAAGTTGTCTGTTTGAGAGAAAACTGTCAGTAATTTTATTATGCAGAACACTGAGGTTGTTATTTTGTGACTGAGCAATGTTTAGATAGAAATTAACTATTAATATATATTCAACTCTTAACAAGATTAACCAGGGATATTTGTTGTTGACCAAAGTTAAACTTGTGAGTGGGATGTGAGAATTGATGTATGAAATTTACCCATTTTTAACATTATCCCTTGCCAACATACAATAAACCTGTAGCAGACAACTTTGTAAATGTCAAGGCAGAAAAGTGTGAAAAAATCTATAAATGAGAGTCTGATCGTTTAATAGAGTTGAAAACATTATGACAAAAGGAGATATTGCTTATTCTGAGTAATTTCTCCTTTAGCCACAATGGTTTCAAAGTTGTCTTTTGCAGACTCTTCACATACAGCAAATCTGCAGCAGACTACTTTGAAAATGTCAACTCAAAAATATGGAAAATCTCTTTCATTGTAGGTATAATTACTGAAAAAAGTTGAAAACATTGTGGCAAAAGGAGAAATTGCTGGTTTTGAGCAATTTCTCCTTTTGTCTCAATGTTTTCAAAAGACATCTGCTGTGAATGCGTCTATAGGTGGGAAAGAGTTAATTAATGCATATATAAATTGTGATAATCTACCGGATTTATTTTAAGCAGGGGAACACTCATATATTATTTTCATGGCACCATGAGATCACTTGTTGGTGATATCATGATAGTGTAGTTATAAAATTTCCAAAGCTGAGACACCTTTAAAAAATCATTGTAATCAAATATTTCATATTAACAAACACCAAAATATTTTAATTTTATCTTGTTTTTGTGTCACCTCTTTCAGAGACTGTCAATCTTCACATTTTAACTTGCAATTTCTGAAAAAGATGAAGGAAAGCTAGAGGGAGCATTGTAAAACTTCTTCACATTTCGATGCCTCTGCAGCAGATAACTTTTAAGACATTATGACATGGTGAGCAATTTCTCCTTTTGCTCCAATGTTTTCAATAATTTTTATTTCATTTTTTAAAGATTTTCCATATTTTTACGTAGAAATTTTTCAAGTTGGCTGCTGCAGATTTGTTGTACATGTATGTTAGGAAGAGTTACTCTAGAGGTATATGCTATTAATATGTGTGATTGTTTACATATTTAATATGTGTGTTAATGTGAAGGGAAATATGTTCGCTCCTGTTTTTACAATTACATTTTAGCAGGGTTCCTCTTCGTTTATGAATCTTTTGCAATTTTGGGACAGTTCTGTTCTGTCTTGTACAGTTTGTGTTCTAGCACACTTTTGCTCATTAGCAATGATATGAAATAAAACCTCTCCCACATGTAGACGCTTTCTATCGTCGCCTCGGCAGCAGACAACTCGACTCATGATGAGAAATTTCTCCTTTTACTTCAATGTTTTGAACTTTATTCAATAAGTGTTTATTCATTTATATGTAGTAGGAATTTTCCATACATTTATCTAGATGATTTCGAAGTCGTCTGCTGCAGGTTTGCTGTATGTGGGAAAGGGTTTCAACCCTGTCCCTAATATAGACGCTTTCTGATGCCTCTGCAGCAGTCAGCTTTTTTGAAAACATAGTGACAAAAGGAGAAATTGCACAAAACGTGCAATTTCCCCTTTTGCCACAATGTTTTCAACTTTTCGTCATCCGTTGTCCATTCAATTATAGAGATTTTCTATTTTTTGACAAAATATGTTCGAAGTCGTCTGCTGCAGGTTTGCTGTATGTGGGAAAGGGTTTTAAAGCTTCTGTTTATTGGTGGCTTCACGAACAATGTTTGTAAGTTAAATAAAAAATTGATTGATTAGGGTTTATAACCGTTTTCATAAATTTTTCAGTCATATAACAGTGACCAGTTCACCTACTCATGCGTTTCCTGGTTTTCCCACACCAGTACACCACATAACATACTTTCCATGCGACTGGCTGCTTTTCCACATAGACAGTTAAACAGCCCATTGGAAAAAGACGAATGATGCTTGTCACGGTGACTTTTTTCAAACGTCTGAAAGAATGTTGGCCGAGCTGGGATTCAAACTCACAACCCCTGGACTGACAGCCCGCATCGCTACCTTACTGAGCAACCTACTGAATGGTTGTAAGTACAAGACCAGATGTAGTTAAAACTATTTTTCATGAGGCCAATAAATTATGTGTGGTTGAGATTTTATCATGTAACCAATGGTTTCATGCAAACAGCTGTGTCTATTCTCTGTTCAAAACTTTCCCTGATACGATGCCTCTGAAGAAATTCTCCTTTTCCCACAACATTTTCAGATCTTTTTTGTATAACCCCTTTCCCTTATACGACAATTCTGCAGCAGACGACTTTGAACATATTTTGTCAAAAAATTGAAAATCTCTATAATTGAATGGATAACCTATGACTAAAAGTGGAAAACATTGTGGCAAAAGGAGAGATTGCTCAATTTGAGTATTTTCTTCTTTTGTCACTATGTTTTCAAAAAGCTGTCTGCTGCAGAGGCGTCGGAAAGTGTCTATATGGGGGGAAAGGGTTAATTCAAACTATCAGTTCTCTAGAGGTTCCAAAGTAAACAAGTCCGATACATGTTACCAGGTCCACAGAACAAGATGTAGGCACAATTTTATTGCGTGAAACCCTGGCAAGGCAATTAACCCTTTACCCTCATATAGACGCTTTCTGACGCCTCTGCAGCAGACGGCTTTTTGAAAACATAGTGACAAAAGAAGAAATTGCACAAAACGTGCAATATCTCCTTTTGCCACAATGTTTTCCACTTTTTGTCACAGGTTATCCATTCAATTATGGAGATTTTCTATGTTTTGACAAGATACGTTGAAAGTCGTCTGCTGCAGAATTGTCGTATGAGGGAAAGGGTTAAGTCGATTGACTTACTTCACATCATCAGAGCTCTAGATAAGGGGCATTTTTCATGTCCTAAAATCCTTATTTTGACACTCAAACCCTATGTTGTGGGTACTCAAAAGAATCCTCTCAGTGATACAATGTCTTTTGAGTACCCACAACATAGGATTCGGTTGAGTAATAAGAGAAATATTGTGGGGAAAAGACCTGTTCACTCCCTCTTATCTAGTCCTCCCCTTTATTACAGCTATATTATATTTTTTGCATTTCTATAAAAAGTTCATTGTTTGGTTGATATATTTACCATATTTCATTTAGACTATATTGTATTAAATGAAAAACCCACAACTTTGGACATAAAATTAAAATGTGTACTTTGACCTTTCTTCCCCTTCTCCCTGAAATAGATGACATTTGATGCCTCTTCATTACACATTTGAAAACATAGGTTAAAAATGAGATCAATGCCAAAGTTATAGTTTCATTTTAACTAGGGTTAAAGTTTTTGCAGTCTTAAACTCAATGTCAGAGAAATAGTTTTACAAATCCACTGCTATGTACTCATGATTGTTCTTTCATTCCATGATAAAAATGATATTAATATTACACAATTTTAATGCTGTTATAATTGATATTTCAGCTCAATTCTCCCAGAGACATATAAACACATTTATTGTTTATATGTCTCTGATTTTCACCATTCTGTAAATATGCTTTTTTTATTAGCTCACCTATGCACGAAGTGCAAGGTGAGCTATTGTGATCACATTTTGTCCGGCGTCCGGCCGTCGTGCTTCGTCAACATTTCAGCTTGTTAACACTCTACAGGCTACATTTTGAATCCAATCTTCATGAAAGTGTAGCAGAACATTCATCTCCATCAAATCTTGGACAAGTTCGAAACTGGGCCATATGAGGTCAAAAACGAGGTCACTAGGTCAAATTGAAGGGAAATATTGTTAACACTCTGGAGGCCACATTTTCAACTTGAGCATGTTGAAACTTTATCAGAATGTTTGTCTTGATGATATGTAGGTCAGGTTCGAACATGGGTCATGTCGGGTCAAAAAGTAGGTCACTAGGTCAAATTGAAGGAAAATCTTGTTAACACTCTAGAGGCCGAAATTTTGTCAGAATGTTTGTCCTAAAAATATCTAGGTCAAGGTCGAATATGGGTCATATTGGGTCAGAAACTAGGTCACTAGGCCAAATTGAAGGGAAATCTTGTTAACACTGTAGAAGCCGCATTTTTTGCTTCAGCAGCTTGAAATTTGGTCAGAATGTTGAGCTTTACGAAATCTAGGTCAAGTTCGAATATGGGTCATGCCGGTTTAAAAACTAGGTCACTAGGCCAAATTGAAGGGTAATCTTGTTAACACTGTAGAGGCCACATTTTCAACTTTAGCAGCTTGAAATTTGGTCAGAATGTTTGTCTAAATGATATCTAGGCCAAGTTCGAATATGGGTCATGCCGGGTTAAAAACTTGTTAACACTCTTGATATTGCATTTTTAAGTTCGATCATCGGTCATGTTGGGTCAAAAAATAGGTCACTAGGTCAAATTGAAGGAAAATCTTGTTAACACTCTAGAGGCCGCTTTCTTTGCTTTAGAAGTTTGAAATTTTGTCAGAATCGTCAGAATGTTTGTCTTAAAGATATCTAGGTCAGATTCAAATATAGGTCATATTGGGTCAGAAACTAGGTCACTAGGCCAAATTGAAGGAACATCTTGTTAACTCTGTAGGAGAAGCATTTTTTGCAACAGCAGCTTGACATTTAATGAGAATGTTTATCTAAATGATATCTAAGCCAAGTTTGAATATGGGTCATGTAGGTTCAAAAACTAGGTCACTAGGCCAAATTGAAGGAAAATCTTGTTAACACTTTGGATGCCGCATTTTTTGCTTCAGCAGCTTGAAATTTGGTCAGAATGTTTGTCTGAATTATATCTTGGTCAAGTGCGAATATGGGTCATATTGGGTCAGAAACTGTATTTTTACCTTGAGCAAGTTGAAATTTGTCAGAATGTTGTCTTGATGATATCTAGTCCATGCTGGAATATGGGTCATATCAGGTAAAAAAGATATAGATCACTAGGCCAAATGAATGAAAATCTTGTTAACACTGTGGAGGTTGTATTCAGAATAATTGTCTTGGTGTGTTTTGCATTGCAGTACATTGTATAATTAAGGTGAGCGATCCAGGGCCATCATGGCCCTCTTGTTTTGAATGTTTTTAAAATATTGTGCAAATGAAGAAATTGCCAAAAACAACCAATATTTCCATTTCACAGTTTTTATTACTATATCAAAACTTTACATTAAAATGTTCAAGGTGTTTTTTTTATTTTAGTAACATTTTAACCCTTGCCCACATATAGACACTTTCTGACACCTCTGCAGCAGATGACTCTTAGAAATATTATGGCTAAAGAAGAAATTGCTCAAAATGTTTTCAACTTCTTTCGTTAATTATAGCTGCAGTTATAAAGATTTTCCATATTTTCGCCTGGAAGTATTCTAAATCATTTGCTGCAGATTTGTTAAATTTGAGAAAGGGTTGATGCTCCCAAAATCTCGAGCATTGTCTGTGCTGTTTTAAAGTCAAAGCTAGATATGCCCCCAACCTCTTCAGAAATGGATGAGGTATATAGCTTTGCTGTCCTTCATTTGTTGTTGTTTTTCGTTCATCACACTTTCCTGTCAGTCATGTATGTCGCTTATGCTATCACACCTGCTGGAGTTTCACCATTTAAAGAAAAGGCTTGTCCAGGCAATATTGTACCAGGAGTTGCCAAAGCTGTATAACCCTTTACCTCATATAGACGCTTTCTGACGCCTCTGCAGCAGACAGCTTTTTGAAAACATAGTGACAAAAGAAGAAATTGCACAAAACGTGCAATTTCTCCTTTGGACACAATGTTTTCCACTTTTCGTCATAGGTTATCCATTCAATTATGGAGATTTTCTATGTTTTGACAAGATACGTTCAAAGTCGTCTGCTGCAGAATACATCATGGGAAGATTGTGTGTCACATTGCTTTGCAGTCGTTTAACCCTTTTCCTCATACAATAATTTTGCAGCAGATGACTTTGAACGTATTTTGTCAAAAAAGTAGAAAATATCTATAATTGAATGGATAACCTATGACTAAAAGTGGTAAACATTGTGGCAAAAGGAGAAATGGCTCAAAAGCTGTCTGCTGCAGAGGCCTCAGAAAGCGTCTATATAAGGGAAATTAGTTTGTAATGATTTCTTGTTGATAATATCTCTTATGCTATCGTACCTGGAGATACCAAAATTGATATTGATATAAGATGCATCTTGGGAAGACTGTGTGTCAACTGCAAAAAATTGGTCACTGTGACCTTGACCCCATTTAATTAAAGAAAAAGTTTGTTCAGATCATATTTCCTATGCTATTACACCTGCAGTTACAAAATATATATGAAGATTGTGTTGCTACCAATATCTCTGACTTCATTTAAAGAAAAAGCTTGCGTAAGGCTTCTGTGTTATAACATTCAGAGTTATCAAAATTGATTTGGTATGAAAATGGTGTGTTGCTATCTAACTTGGGTCAGTGTTACCTTGACTTCTGACGCCATTTTAGGGAAAAGATTGTCTAGGCCATATCTCTATAACTACTAGACCTTTGATCCAACTTAACCCTTTCCCTTATATGACAATTCTGCAGCAGACAACTTTGGACAAATCTCTATTATTGAATGGATAACCTATGACTAAAAGTGGAAAACATTGTGGCAAAAGTAATTTCTTCTTTTGTCACTATGTATTCAAAAAGTAGTATGCTGCAGAGGCGTCAGAAAGCGTCTATATGAAGGAAATGGTTAAAGAAAAGGATTTCCAACACTATTACACCAAATTTGCTGCATACATGCACCTTAGGAAGAAGGTGTATCGTGCCCCAAAATTACGATAATTTCAAGTGCCTTTTCATGGCATGCTTTTTGTCCATCTATTGTGCATACATGGCTTTATAATGTAATGAGTAGCTAGTTTTAACCCCCTTTTCCCACTTACAACAAATATGCAGCAGACGACTTTGAAAACATGTTCTCATAAGTACGTAAAAATCTCCTCAACTGAAAGTACATGTATAATTATTGCTTGTTTTGAGCAATTTCTTCTTTTTTGTCACTATGTTTTCAAAAAGTTGTCTGCTGCAGAGGCGTCAGAAAGCGTCTACATGAGGGAAAGGGTTAACAATCATAGGGTTGGGGACATGTCACAGTTTACAAACACATTTCTACTTATCAGCAACTTCCTGTTGGATTTACTTAGAAATTCTGCTTAAAGTTTTGCATGCAACTACATTAAGAGTCCATATCTTAGAAAACTACTTGATGCATTCCATTGAAACGTTATACAACCCTTCCCAACCATCACACCTATGAAAATAATCAAGTAAGATAACTCTATCCTGCATATAATGCAAATTATCACCCTTTAACAATTCTGCAGCAGACGACTTTAAACTTATTTTGTCAAAACATAGAAAATCTCCATAATTGAATGGATAACCTATGACTAAAAGTAGAAAACATTGTGGCAAAAGGAGAAATTGCACGTTTTGTGCAATTTCTTCTTTTGTCACTATGTTTTCAAAAAGGCGTCTGCTGCAGAGGCGTCAGAAAGCGTCTATATGAACTGTTGCCATGATATAACTGTAAAATGTTGAAAACAGCGTAAAACCCCAACAAAACTTGGATAGCAATTTTATGGATTCAGTAGTCTTGGGATAAACATGACTGGAAGTATTGTTAAATTACCAAGGAAACGCTGTGACATCACTGAAATACTGTTAAAAGCGACATAAAACACCATTTAAACAAAGCTAGGTCCCTTCTACCTAAGATCTACATTTTTTTAACGCTCCCATTTAAGGAAATTTTTATGAAATTTTAGAATAAACCCTTTTCCTGATACGACAATTTCTGCAGCAGACGACTTCGAACATAAAAAAGAAAATCTCTATAATTGAATGGATAACATATGACTAAAAGTGGAAAACATTGTGGCAAAAGGGGTAACTGCACGTTTTTAGCAATTTCTCCATTTGTCAGTGTTTTTAAAAAGCTGTCTGCAGCAGAGGTATCAGAAAGCGTGTATATGAGGGAAAGGGTTAAAAGCTATGTGAAAAGGCGTTGTGGGAAAATGACAAATTGTTCACTCAGCAATTTTTTTCTTATCTAAAATAATTTCCTACTAGTCTTCTGCTCAGAAACATCAGACAATTTGACTTACCAGGAGAATTGTTTTTTTATGACAGTAAACATTAAACGAGATCTTCTTAATCCTTTCACACATGCAGACGCATTTGCAGCAGACATTTATTAAAAATGTTGTGGCAAAATGAGAAATCGATCATTATAAGAAATGTCTTCCATTGCCACAATGTTTTCGACTATATGAGAAAAAGGGTTAAATATCTGTAGCAGGTAAAGTAATTAATGAAACACACTAGCACAAAGACTTATTTGCTGTATTATGTAAGCTAAAGTTGACTTTCCTTTTTTCCATGTGCAATACTTTTTAACAGAATATAAATAAAAATAGCCATTATATATAGCATGTGTTTTGTTATTTTTCAGTCAAACATTTCAATTTTTAGACAATTATGTCTTTATCATTTTAAACTTTCTTAACCCTTTCCCTCATATGGACGCCTTCTGATATGAGAGTTAAAATGCATCTACATGAGGGAAAGGATAAGAAATACTAATATGACTAGATTAACCCTTTCCCTCATATAGACGCTTTCTGACGCCTCTTTTTGAAACGTGCAATTTCTCCTTTTGCCACAATGTTTTCCACTTTTTGTCATAGGTTATCCATTAAATTATGGAGATTTTCTATTTTTTGACAAAATACGTTCAAAGTCGTCTGCAGCAGAATTGTCGTATGAGCGAAAGGGTTAAAAACATCATCAAGACGGCCCTAAATCAATCACCTCAGTGATGGTATAGTTGCATATATATGTAACTGCTAATATCAGGTACAGTTTGATTTAGGTGGGAATGAAACCGCAAGTAGTGGACACTGTAAATAAAATACCTTATCGGTGAAGGACATTTGTAATAAGGAATTGAATCTCCGAAAAATTAGAAAGAAGACCAGACCAACAAAGGAATATTCCTGTTCAGTTGATATCAGTTCAGTGGTTTAGGAGACGTTGTTTGACTTTACTGATGCCCCCATGCGGCTATGTTTTTTTACCAATCAACATGGCTTGAAGAACTTATGTAGATGGTCATTGAAGTATCAATTCTGCTATATTATCTTGATATCGAATAAGCACTTTCAGAAGAAAGGAATAATAAAGTCATCTTGCCCCTTTTCTGATGCTACCTGCTTCCAGTGATATTCAACCAATCAATATGGCTTACATATTTTTTGTAAAAGGTATCCTAAGAAACATATATATTTAATTATCTTGGAACTGGCAAGCTGATTAAGAGGAGAATAATTTTAAAACTTAGGTCTCCTTAGTTGAGGACTGTCATGCATAATTATGGAGTCCACCTTGACAGAGTTGTAAGTTGTAAGCATGCAGGATTTGGGATGGGCATTTTGTGTTCTTTTTGAGCCCTTGATTATCATATTTGAGTGCCCTTGGACAAGGCACATGTCCAAGGGCACATTTCCTAGTTTAGAGTTTAGTACAGGTTTGTCCTGGAGTCTTTGTTGTCATTTTTTAACCATTTCCCACATATGACATATTTGCAGTAGACGACTTTGAACATATCTAGGCAAAAATGTGCGAAATCTTATTAACCCTTTCCCAAACGACAAATATGCAGCAGGCGACTTTGAAAACATAGTGGATAAATCTGAAAATCTCCATAAAAGATAGCTTAATTGTTAAATAAAGGTGAAAACATTGTGGCCATGAGATATTGCTCATCATGAGCAATTTCATATTTGGCCACAATGTTTTCAAAAGTCGTCTGCTGCTATTGCGTCCATAAATGATAGTATAATTGTTGAAAAGAGTTGAAAATATTTTGGCAAAAAGAGAAAATGCTCATCATGAGCAATTTCTCAATTTGTCGCAATGTTTTCAAGTCTTCTACTGCAGAGGTCCACAGAGCAATTTTATCTCGGATAGGTTTATGTGAAAGTAATGATAAACAATAACAACAACATGAACACGTATCTCTTTAACCCTTTCCAATATACAGACGTTTTTCTGACACCTCTGCAGCAGACAACTTTTGAAAACATTGTGACAAAAGGGGAAATTGTTCAAAACAAGCAATTTCCCCTTATGTCACAGTTTTCAACTATATAAAAAAAAATTAAGCCTTTCATTTTAAGAGACATTGTCAATTGTAGGGGGAAGGGTTAATGTATGACATAACATAAATCAAAAGATGAATCTTCAAATCAACATTTTACTTGCAGGTCATACAGAATACCCCTTTCAGTGAGGGGGCAGCATCCATGTAAATTTTATAATGTTAAATTATTCTACCTTTGACTTTCAAAGTGTGACATTGACTATAAAGCCAACACACAAATTTGATGATGTGAACAAGAATTGTAATATAAATATGTATGATCTCCTCATTGCCTAGTTTCATCCATATAGCTTTGAGAATTTCAAAACACATGTATAAACATTTGACCTTGAAGTGTTTCGATGTTTTTGAAGTCAATATAAATTAACCCTTTCCCTGATATATACACTTTCTGACGCCTCTCCAGTAGAAGGCTTTTTGAAAACATATTGACAAAAGAAGAAATTGCTCAAAACGTGCAATTTCTCCTTTTGCCACAATGTTTTCCACTTTTTTTTTTGACAAAATATGTTCAAAGTCGTCTGCTGCAGATCACCCAAGGAACATTTCTACATTATTTGGAAATTGGCCACATACTTCCAGAGAAGAAGATTCTAAAAATGTTCACCAAAACAGTCCTGCCCCCTAGCGGCTATTTTTTTTTAACCAATCAAATGGCTTGAAGGAATTTGATAGAGGGTCAGTCACCCAGGGAAATACAAAAAATATTTTGAAATCGACCACATACTTTACTGACGCCTCTGCAGCAGACGGCTTTTTGAAAACATAGTGACAAAAGAAGAAATTGCACAAAACGTTCAATTTCTCCTTTTGCCACAATGTTTTCCACTTTTTGTCATACTTTCGGAGAAGATTTTAAAAGTTTTCAATATAGTCATATAAGGTCAAACAGCCCTTCCCCCTGGCGGCCATGTTTTTCGACCAATCAACATTGCTTGAAGGAATCTGATAGAGGGTCACCCAAGGAACAATTGAAAATGTACAAACCGGTTTGGGAGGCCAACAAAATTTAAGTTTTTTTTCTTTGAGTTGGCATGGAAACCATAATTCTGAATGGATCAACAAAGTTTGAAGAAATTATGGTGAGGATATTGAGCGAATGCTTTCTGTAAAGTTTCAACCAAATTGACACACTGGTTACATAGGAGAATATATTGGCCGATGACTCATGCCGGACGTCGGACAAAAGGCAATCACACTAACTCACCTTGAGCTAAAAAAAATAAGAGAAATTGGTTATCAGTCACAAAAAACTAATTTCCTTGCAATGCAGTTATTCATTTTAATTTTTTTTATATATAATTATGGTGAGGTCACTAAGAGAATGCTTTCTGTAAAGTTTCAACCAAATTGACACACTGTTTACATAGCAGATTATATTGGCGGACGTCGGACAAAAGGCAATCACAGAAACTCACCTTGAGCTAAAAAAATAAATCCTTGTAATGCAATTTTTCATTTTAATTTTTTGATATTTAATGGTCTTAAACATTACAAATCAGTAGCACCCTATTTAACGGGTAAGATACATAATACAGTTTCATTTCTTATCTCATTCCCCACCTCGACTCTAGGTTTAGGGCTTGACACAATATTTTCAAGCCTACTCATGATAAGCAATTTCTTCATTTGCCACAATGCTTTTGATTCCATTCAATATTGGTTCTATCATCGAAACAAGTGTATCGGATTTTAATCCAGATACATGTATTTTGAAATCTAAAGGAATCCAATATATGGTACGAGATAGTAATCCATTACTTTGCTACCAAATAATATTTGTTGAACAAGCAGCAATAATGTAATTATTCCTTATCTTGCTATCCCTTTCCCTCATATAGACGCTTTCTGACGCCTCTGCAGCAGATGGCTTTTTGAAAACATAGTGACAAAAGAAGAAATTGCACAAAACGTGCAATTTCTCCTTTTGCCACAATGTTTTCCACTTTTTGTCATAGGTTATCCATTCAATCATAGAGATTTTCCATTTTTTGACATAATACGTTCAAAGTCGTCTGCTGCAGAATTGTCGTATGAGGGAAAGGGTTAAACCAAAACTTAAAACAAGATTTGCTTCCCCTATTAAATATGACTTTTAGCAACCATTGCAAACAATACAATCCATTATCAACATGCACTTTAATGTAGTCTAATCTTGGCCTATAGCGCTTGCCGTTCATTCAGTTATTCTTAGGAAATACTTAACATAAACCAATTGAGGTGATGTCAAATGTTTATAAAAGGATTTTGTTTCAAACACATTTGTATAGATTGACAAAAACAAGCAGAGAAATCTGTATCTACTAAGATATGAGTCGAACAGAGGACTGAAAGAATGAATGTATATTGTTTTATGGCACATCGACAGCTAAGGTCATTTAGCGCGCAATTAAATTGAATTATTCATGATCCCTGGGTAAACAAACCAGTACTAGGCTAAAAAATGTGCCTTGCCCAAGGGCACTCCACCATGACCGTAGTGCCGCGACTGGGGATCGAACCCGAGACGAGCACCAAGAACAAGGACATGGTATTGGGGAGTTAACTGGTCGTTTTTCCTATAATACCTCTCTTTCTACTCAACCCAGGGACGTAGATAAGAGGGATAAGAAACTCCATCTGTACACCCGTTATCTGGTTAAAATATCACATGCAGAAATAAAATTGTCCAAATTTTCACATTTTGTAGCAAATAAAACTTTATAGTCACATTTGCCACATGAACAAAACATACATATTCTGAAAGCTTAAAATTTCAACTAAAGTTAGAAATTCATTAAACAACTGGAATTTCTTTGTATTTTGAATAATGACTGATTTAAAAGACACAGGTATTGTGATTTATGAATTTTATTAATTTTGTTCCAAAAATTAATAGACCGACTTATTCATAAGGATAAAACATTATCAAAACGTTAAGTGTTTTGAATTTGTTTTATCTATTGCAATAGAAGAATGTTTAAACTTCTAGAAAATATCTTTGTTATTTTCATATCTTCAATAGGTTTTTAGGTTACCTTGCTACAAATGTTTTTGGACGGGTGATATTTTAGTATACAACTTCGTTATGTATCCCCCTTATATACGTCCCTGACTCAACCAAACCCTATGTTGTATGTACTCAAAAGAATAGTATTACTAAGTTATGTTATCCTTTGCATTGACCATCAATGCAAGTGTAAAAAAAGACAAAGAAAACATATATGTGAAAAGTTTGAAGTCTATCAAACACAAAGTTTCCAACAAAACTCATATTTTCTTACCCAAAAAATAGGTAAGACTCCGTATACATTGTGATAGTGATAATAGGTATTAGATGTAACTATGATCAAAGTTTGAAAGCCTATACAACTTGTACTTTTTGAAAAAAAAAGTAAAAAAAAGAAACCTTTACATCAAGCTTATCGCAAAAGTTTGATTCCACTGTCGCTGGATAAGCAACACCTTAGATTTTGATGCATCTGTAAAAGACAACTTTCACTGCAATGTTTGCAACTACATGTATATATTCAATAATTATTTCCATAATTTTCAAATTTTTGCCTTAACATTGTACATTGTATTTTCATAGTTGTCTTCAGCAGATTTTTTGTATCAAGTGGGAAAGGGTTAACATAGATGTCGTTTTCAACATCAGTTCCCTATTTAACGGGTAAGTACTATGTTAGACCTTTTCATCCCTTTCCAAATAACACAACAAAACTCAAACAGAAAACTATGTCACTAAAATAGGATAAATCGCTGTAAATGGAAATATCATTATTAAATAGTGTTAAAAAATTGCTCACAATCAGCAGTCTCTTCTTTTGCTACCAAAGTTTCAAAGTCATCAGCTGCAGATCTGTCAAAATGCATTTTGCATGTACAAAAAGATTAAGAATGTTACTTACGTAACAAAGTTGTTATTATTTTTTCAACACCATTTCCCTATTTAACGGGACGGTTCTGTGTAGTCAATGAACACATTACCTAAAACCCTAAAATAGGGAATTCAGTTCCATCATAACTCAATGAACCCAGAACTCTTGATAAGGAGCGTTTTGCTTGTTCTTAAATCCTTACTTTATCTGCTAACCCTATGGTGTGGGTACTCAAAAAGAATTGTATCAATGAGATGATTCTTATGAGTACCCACAACATAGGGTTTGGTTGGATAATAAGAGAGATATCGTGAGAAAGAGAGCCGTAAACCCTCCTTATGTTGACCTCTGTAAACCTTACAGATAATATTCACAGCTATTTTTCCCAATTAAGCAGACAATGATAGAAAATCCTGACACATTGAACCTTTTCCCACATCCAACTAATCTGCAATATTGGTAACAATATGGAAAATCTCTTAAAATAAAAGTATTATCATTGAAGAGAGATTTAAACTTTATGGCAAAATGAGAAATTGTTCACTTAGGATAATTTCTTGTGTTGCCATAATGTTTTCAAAAAGTTGTCTGCTGCATATAATTCAAAATGCATCAAAATGTTTCTTTAACACTTTCCCACACACAACAAATCTGCAGCAGATGACTTTGAAAACATCTTGCCGAAAATATGGAAAAACTCAATGAATGAAAGTATATGAAAACATTGTGGCAAAAGGAGAAATTGCTCATTGTCATAAATGTTTCAAGTGTTGAAATGTGTCTGCAAGTTGGAAAGGGTTCAAGTAGATGATGAGACAGACAGGTAAACAAACAGACAACAAAATAATTATGCTTCCCCATTTTGTGGAATCAATATTATGTATGTTTCATAATAAGTACCCTTTATAACAGGTAGATGTTTTAAAATTTAAATTAATGTATTCTTCCAACAAATTTATAAACCCAAAATACACACCTATTTACGGGGTTACGCAAAATACACACCCTATTTAACGGGTTACTCAAAATACACACCCTATTTAACGGGTTACCCAATATACACACCCTATTTAACGGGTTAAGCATCTTAGCCTCTTTAATATTCTATTTAACCCTTTTCCTCATATAGACGCTTTCTGACGCCTCTGCAGCAAACAGCTTTTTGAAAACATGGCGACAAAAGAGGAAATTGCTCAAAACGAGAAATTTCTCCTTTTTTCACCATGTTTTCAACTCTATTCAATTACTGTACTTTCATTTAAAGGGAGTTTCTAATTTTTTGGGTGTGTTTTTGATGTCGTCTGCTGCAGATTTGTTGTACTTAGGAAAGGGCTAAAACAAGTGCCATGGTTGGACAGTTTGCTCAATTTGCTGAACTGTTATCTGACGTAAAGCAATTCTAGTGGAACAGGTTGGGTTTCACCATAGAGTGAAATGTAAGTACCATTCAGTCTATAATTAACCCTTTCCCTCATACAGCAGATGACTTTGATGTCAAAAAAAATAGAAAATCTCTATAATTGAATGGATAACCTATGACTAAAAGTGGAAAACATTGTGGCAAAAGGAGAAAATGGTTGTTTTGAGCAATTTCTTACTTTGTCACTGTTTTCAAAAAGCTGTCTGCTGCAGAGGCGTCAGAAAGCGTCTATATGAGGGAAAGGGTCAATTAAACATGTTGTGAAAGTGTCAAATTAAATGTTTATTTAATATGTCAAAGACTGTTGCAGTGTATGAGCTTTGATTGTCCAACTGTTGTAAAATTTAGAGCCAGAACATGAAAAAAGGATGGACAGCGAGACGACAGACAGATGGAAATTCCTGCATGTAAATGGATAATGCAGATTTAGCAAATGAATGAAAGTGTGAAGGGCAGATGGACAAATACCCGTTAATAGTAGTTACTGAGATATAACTTGGTATTTATCTTCAACCTCAATGCTGTAAGTCGCGCAATTCTCAATGCAATATCGACAATAAATTCACAGACATAAAACTAGCCTTTATACTTTAACCACAATTTTGGAAGTTATGGGACTTGGTCGGGGAGTTTAACATTTGACATCTAAAGATATTTGCAAAGTTTCAGTGCTGTTCTCCCAGAATTTTGGTTGATATTAAAGTTACCTTAAACTTTAATCTCAATATTTCTCAAGTTGAAGAAGGGGCATAATTTTTCTTTATGCTGGTCAGAGTTATGGGAATTGGTCAGAGACCAAAACTTTTGACCCCAAAGACACATACAAAGTTTTAAAACAATACCCCAGGTTGACAAGATAATAAAATTTGTCCTGCAAAGTTAACTCTTTCAAAAATATGAAAAAATTGCTATAAATGAAAGTGAAATTATTGAATAGAGTTGAAAACATTGTGGCAAAAGGAGAAATTGCTCATTATGAGCAATATCTCCTTTTGCAACAAATATTTTCAGAAAACATCTGTACGTGGGAAAGGGACTGGGTTAACCAAAGCTGCCAATGCCCACATAAAGGTGAGAACAACAGCTCTTCTTATCCTTCAATAAGCTAAATAAAGACCCTATTGTGAGGGAAAGGCACATACTTGTGTGTTATATTTTGGTATCTATGATCATTTTGAACATTGAACTGCAACAAACATGTTTGACGAGGGGTCTCCTGTCTTGTTTTAACAACATAACAATGCTCTTCTGCTTTTTACTTAATCAAAAAAGGGGCATTACTAAATAATTATTAAAGTCAGAGTTATGTGACTTGGTATAGACATGCGTATTGTTCATAGGAACATTAACTTTGCCACAGTGTTTTAAACTCAATTCAATAAAAATGCTTTCTATTTTTGCCTGGATGTTTTCACAGTTGTCTGCTGCAAAACTGTATGTGGGATTAATACATGTCTTCTGTGTATTCTGTCGTAGGCTGCATCCCTCTGTCTATCAAAGATTTCTTTTTCTTCTCTTCCTCTTGCTGTTTAATTATTTGTTCGTCTCGCTGCATTTCTAAAATTTCATCTATTGGCACCTCTTCTAAAGCATGGTTGTTTTCATTTTCTAAGTCCTGCAAAAGTGATAAAAAAAGAGAAATATTTAAGCCTTAATTTTTAAAATGAACTTTTCCAATTTTGCATTTGGTCGAGTCCATAGCCAATACTAGGAATATCAAGATTTAGTTAATGCTAAATCAATATGACTTGAAGAAATCTGATAGAGGGTCACCCAAGGAACACTTATACAAAATTATTTGAAAATCAGCCCGACACATTCGGAGAAGAAGATTTTTTAAGTTTTCACTATAGCCATATCAGGCAAAAATATCCCCGCCCTGTGGCGGCCATGTTTTTCTATCAATCAACATGACTTGAAGGAATCTTAGCGAGGGTCACCCAAGGAACATTCCTACAAAATTATTTTGAAATCTGCCAGATTCTTTTGGAGAAGAAGATTTTTTTTTCACTATAACCATATAAGGCAAAACAGCCTGTCCCCTGGCGGTCATGTTTTTCTATCAATCAACATGGTTTGAAGGATTCTGATAGAGGGTCATCCAAGGAACTTTCCTACAAAATTATTTGGAAATCGGCTTGATACTTTTGGAGAAGAAGATTCTTAAAGTTTTGACCATAGCCAGATATGGCAAAATAGCCGCCATGTGTTTTGACCAATCAACATGACTTGAAGGTATCTGATGGAGGATCACCCAAGGAACATTTCCACAAGGTTATTTGAAAATTGTCCAACTGGTTTGGGAGGAGAATTTGTTATAGCTTTTTCTTTCGGTTGCAATGGAAACCAGAATTCTGAATGGATTCAAAAATATTGAAAAATTATTTGGAAATCGGCTTGATACTTTTGGAGAAGAAGATTCTTAAAGTTTTGGCCATAGCCAGATATGGCAAAATAGCCTCGCCCCCTGGTAGCCATGTGTTTTGACCAATCAACATGACTTGAAGGAATCTAATGGAGGAACACCTAAGGAACATTTCTACAAAGTTATTTGAAAATTGTCCAACTGGTTTGGGAGGAGAATTTGTAATAGCTTTTTCTTTCAGTTGCAATGGAAACCAGAATTCTGAATGGATCCAAAAATGGTTACAGAGGAGAAGCAAATATGTATGCAGACACGCATGCATGGACTGACGTTGCACGACGAACAATTCGCCATGCCAAAGCTTGACTGGCTTTCAGTCAGTTGAGCTTTAAAATCAGTCGTCTGCTGCAGGGTTATATGTTATAAATACACTTGAATGTTGCCCTGGGACTACATGCCAGACCTGCAAATGTATCCTGCCATCCCTGAATAAGCTTTATAATTTTAGCTTTCAATGATGCCTGCATATGTTATAATCAGAACAATAAGTAATATTACAATTTTATTTTTGGACCTTGAAATCTGACATTCATGGTTAAACTACAGACCTGGGAATGTGACACACCATCTCATTAAGTTGTACATGTATGCCATGTCTTTTGAAAATTCTGGATACCTTAACCCTTTCCCTAATATAGACACTTTCTGACGGCTCTGCTGCAGAAGGCTTTTTGAAAACATAGTGACAAAAGATTTGTTTGTTTGGAGTTTAACGCTGCTTTCAACAGCTTTGGTCATATCACGGCGGTCAGTGCACCTACCCATGTTTTCCTGGCTTTCCCACACCAGTACTTACACAACATTCTTTTGAAGCCATTTCTCCTTTTGACACAATGTTTTCCACTTTTAGTTATAGGCTATCCATTCAATTATAGAGATTATTTTCTATTGTTTGACAAAATATGTTCAAAGTCATCTGCTGCAGACTTGCCGTATGAGGGAAAGGGTCAAGAAGTAACAGTCGCTCTCCTGGGAGTTATAAATATAATGTTGTGAGATTTCGTTTCTCATTTTTTTTAATTGAGATCCCCGGCAAAAATAAATTATCAAAAGATTGGACCACCTTGATATACCAGTTACTATAAACATGCCTCTACTGTGTTGAATTTGACAGAGTGACCTAGCTTTTGAGCAAACATGAATTAGACTTGATGAAAATGAATGTTCTGATGAACTTCGCAAAAATAGTTTTTTACTCCACATGACCCAATTAAGCACTTAACCGAGACTGATCTAATGAATCTTCATGAAGATTGGATATAAAATGTGGCCTCTAGAGTTTTCATAAGGTAATAGAGATAAACCATTGATTTAAGGGAAATAACTTGTAACAAACTGAATTAGTTTTTAAAGAGGGGTATCTCCCTTGCTATGTAATTTAAATGATATACAGTCTATATACAAAATGAGTTCAAGGGGGAAAAAACATTAGTTTTTGAGGCAATATTGGTGAAACTTGCCGTCTGACATTTCCCTATGGCAGTTGGTATTTCCATATACAGTTAAAACTTGTGTTAGCGTTCACCTCTCTTTAGCAGCCAACTTGTTTTAAGCTTGAAGATTAACACATAATCAACATTTCCGAAGATTAACACATAATCAACATTTCCGAAGATTAACACATAATCAACATTTCCGAAGATTAACACATAATCAACATTTCCATCTTTATTTTACTTATATCAAGCATCAACCTGTGTTCAGCATTCAAATTTTGACTCTCCCCTGGGAGGCTGCTTAACCCTTTCCCTCATACGACAATTCTGCAGCAGACGAC
The DNA here is from genome assembly GCA_031761405.1 of Serripes groenlandicus. Taxonomy (NCBI): domain Eukaryota; kingdom Metazoa; phylum Mollusca; class Bivalvia; order Cardiida; family Cardiidae; genus Serripes; species Serripes groenlandicus. Next base: position 71,892,429 of record JASEVX010000009.1, read on the forward strand.
TTTGAATATTTTTTGTCAAAAAATAGAATATCTCTATAATTCAATGGATAACCTATGACAAAAAGTGAAAAACATTGTGGCAAAAGGAGAAATTGCACGTTTAGTGCAATTTCTTTATTTGTCACTATGTTTTCAAAAAGCCGTCTGCTGCAGAGGCGTCAGAAAGCGTCTATATGAGGGAAAGGCTTAAATATGCTTCCTGACGGACAACACAAAACCAATAATCCATCCACCTTTGGAAGGGGATAATAAAAGAAATCCCATGTTACTAAACAAACTGACTGTATTCATCTTTTATCAGAGCTCTAGATAAGGAGCGTTTTTCATGCTCTAAAATCCTTTTTTGACCTCCAAAACCTATGTTGTGGGAACTCAAAAGAATCGTCTCAGTAATGAGTGCTAAGAGAGATATCATATAATAAAGACCTATTTAAACCTCCTTATCTAGTCCTCTGTTTTATTATTCTGATCTAAAGTCAACCTACCACTTCTCCCAGTAGAACAGCAATTTGTGCTCAGGTGAGCTAAAAAATAACTGGTGGCTCAGGATAGGGTTAAACGGAGATATCAGGAACTAGATTAGACAGAGTACATTCAGTTTACTATCTATAGATTGATTGATACATCTCTTTGAATCTTTAGTAATGTTGAGTAACTATTAAAAAGAGAAATCTACGTTATGTATTGCTATTATGGTAATGAAACTTTAACATTAATGTCTGCCACAAGTCTTATCAGGGACTAGGTGTCTTTAAACAATCGCAACCATACTATGCTCAAGGCGTTTACATTTAGTTTATCCTAATAATAACTTGTCCTCTCATGTGAGATCTGAAAAGCGAATAAAAATACAGTTGCCGGCTTCTACCGCTGACTTATGGAGAGACTTACCACTTCTCCCAGTAGAACAACATTTTCTCCTCTGACAATAAAGATACCTCTGGGAATATCACCATACTTCTTTCCGACGTGAATTCGCTCAATTGTTCTGTGGAGGACTAAGTTTGCTGAAAGATATATATTATATTACAAAGTTTATTGACCAGTAATGACATTTTAACCCTATCCCACATACAAATATCTGCAGGCAATATACGGAAATTCTCTATACATGGGAGTATAATCAACAAAAAGAGTTGAAAACATTATGGCAAAAGAAGAAATTGCTCATTATGTTTCAAAAGTTGTCTGCTGCAGATGCGTCAAAATGTTTACATTGGAGAGGATTAAAGTAGTATGTTGAGAAAAAAATATATAAAGAAAAGGGTAAGTAGCATAGTTACATAAATGGAAACATTGTAAGATAATTTTTCTTTTTGCAACTTCCCATAATCATTTCAGATTTTTTTCTGCTGCAGGGTTGTCTCAACCTTAATTTATTAAACAAGAGGACCATGATGGTCCTATATCGCTCACCTGATTTAATCAAACTTACAAAGTTTTCATTGTTCTTTGTCTATACATATATACGGAAAACAAGCAACACCCCCTGGTGGCCATGTTTATCATCCTATCAAAATAATTTGAAGTCTTAGTAGAGGGGCACCATTCATGGCAAATGGACAAGAATATTTTTAAAGTGTTTACCGTAACAAGTCTATGTAAAACAAGTGATCCCCAGGGTGGAGCCATGTTTGACACCAGGGCTATAATAATTTGACCAATCTTGGTAGAAGTCCACTCGATGAAGTTAGATTTCAAATATTAAACTTTTATACAAGATCTTCATAGAGGTCCAATAGATGATGCTACATACCCAATATCAAAGGCCTGGGCCTTCTACTTTTAGACAAGGAGATTTTTTAAGTTTTTCCCCTATACAAGTCTATGTGAAACAAGTGACCCCAGGGGAAGGGTCATTTTTGACCCCATGGCTACAATTTGAACAATCTTGGTAGAGGTCCACTAGATGATGCTACATACCAAATATCAAAGGCCTGGGCCCTCTACTTTTAGACAAGAAGATTTTTTAAGTTTTTCCCCTATATGAGTATATGTAAAACAAGTGACCCCCGGGATGGGGTCATTTTTTGACCCCAGGGCTATAATTTGAACAATCTTGGTAGAGGTCCACTAGATGATGCTACATACCAAATATTAAAAGCCTGGGCCCTCTACTCTTAGACAAGAAGAGTTTTAAAGGTTTTTCAACGGATTGGAAATATTTGAACAATTTTGTCAAAGGGTGCCCCAAGGAACATTTGTGCAAATCAAATCGGGCCAGTACTTTTGGACAAGAAGATTTTTAAAGTTTTAACAATGCACATATAAGGAAAACAAGCACCGCCCTCTGGCGGCCATGTTTTTCAACGGATCGGAAATATTTGAACAATCTTGGTAAAGGGTGCCCCAAGGAACATTTGTGGGAAATAATTTTCAAATCGGGCCGATACTTTTGGACAAGAAGATTTTTAAAGTTTTAACAATGCACATATATAAGGAAAACAAGCTCCGCCCCCTGGTGGCCATGTTTTTCAACGGATTGGAAATATTTGAACAATCTTGGTAAAGGGTGCCCCAAGGAACATTTGTTCGAAATATTTCTTAAATCGGGCCAGTACTTTTGGACAAGAAGATTTTTAAAGTTTTAACAATGCACATATAAGGGAAATAAGCTCCGCCCCCCTAGCGGCTTTTTTTTTCAACGGATCGAAAATATTTGAACAATCTTGGTAGAGATACCCCAAGGAACATTTGTGCAAAATAATTTTCAAATCGGGCCAGTACTTTTGGACAAGAAGATTTTTTAAGTTTTGGTTAATTTCCCCTTTTTTGTTGCCGTGGCAGCCAAAGTTCTGCATGGAATAGAATTCTTTGAAAAAAAGCTCACAAAAGCTCACCTTGCACTTTGTACATAGGTGAGCTAAATAGGTGTTCATTACAAAATAATGCATGAAATCAATTCACCTGAAAATAACTGCATTAAGATTTTCTTTTTTTGTTACTGTCAAAACAGAAACTTTATCAAATATGAGTACTCTACTTAATGAGTATTTTGGAATTCCAGTGCCTAGGGATGTAATAAATCACACTGCAAGTGCAGTTATACTGACCAAGCAGTGCTGTCACGGTCCCTTATTGGCCACCAATGTCACAAGGGGAGAAAAACATGCAGCCAGTCCGTTGCTCAAACACGGGACCTCTCGCATTCAGGACAATGTTCTACTGACTGAGCTAACCAGGCAGATTAGTTCAGACCGTGACATATATAACACATAATAGTTTTTTCTATATCTTTCTCATACAAAAAAAAAGATAAAAAAATTACCAAACTGGTCGATGCTTCTCAGAATTCCAATTAGCGTTCTTCCATCTCTCAAAACCACTAAAAGTTTTTCTGAAAATAAATCAAATACCTTGGTGGTTGCTTATGTCACAAAAATATTTGTCTCCCCCATTCCACTTTGTCAATGATTGTAAAACTGCGCTCTGCACATTGTCTCAACGTGGTGAACATTTGTGGCGAGTTATTTTAAAATCCTTTAAAATGGTTCAAAAGTTATTGAACGGACACGAAATATAGTCATATGACCTTTGACCTTGAACCAAAGTGGTTGTAACATGCACTCTGCACATTATCTCAGTATTGTAAACATTTGTCGTGATTTTTTTCAAAATCCTTCAAACGGTTCAAAAGTTATTGACGGACGGGAAATAGTTATATGACCTTTGACCTGTAATTGCAGGGTTTTCAAAATTAACCGATTGCCGATCAAAATCATCTGTTAAAATCACTATTAGATCTGTTAGTTTTGCTTGGCTGGGCCTCCTTCTAGGGATTTGCCCTTGACCGACCCCAAGCCTGATCGGTTCTTTTTCTCATTTGATCTGTTACAACAAATCATTTTGGCAACCCTGAATTGCGACCTTAACCTTAAGCCAAAGTGGTTGTAACATTTTCTCTGCAAATCGTCTCAGTATGGTGTACATTTGTGGTGGGTTATTTCAAAATCCTTCAAACGGTTCAAAAGTTATTGAGTGGACACGAAATATAGTCATATGACCTTTGACCTCTAATTGCAACATTGACCTTGAACCTAAGTGGTTGTAACATGCGCTCTGCACATCTTCTAAGTATGACGAACATTTTTGGTGAGTTACTTCAAAATCATTCAGGCATTTCAAAAGTTATTGAGCGGACACAAAATATAGTCATATGACCTTTGACCTCTAATTGCGACCTTGACCTTGAATCAAAATGGTTGTAACATTTCAACATCCTTCAAGCAGTTCTGGAGCGTAAATGATTTGTGATAGACAGTCAGACAGACAGACAACCAGAGATAAAAAAATAAATATGTCTCCTCATATCATATGGGGGAAACATAAAACCAATATAAGTTTTACAGAAAATAAATTAAATAGTCCAAAATTAACACTTTTAAAAATAATTATTACAATTAATAACAAAGAGAACATGACACTTAATAACAAGTCAAACATGTATGTTAAAATGATGAAGGATATGGCAGCAGCCCCATAAGTCATAACACATAGACCATAACTTTAGATGAAGAACAAATTCAATTGTCACCCGAGTCCGACAGCTGGGATGTAGATCCTGCCCGAGTTGAAGAAGCTGAGGAAAATAAAAATAATCTTGGACGGGTAGTTTTCCAAAAATTGAGGCGAGAGGATTACCATGCCTTTTCCATGGGAGAGCCCCGGGCAAGTGAGTTTCTCTTCAGGGATTTCACCTGGATATGCACCCTTTGGCCTTACCAGTTACAGAGGGGTATCACTAAACAGAGTCTGGTAGAGTCCGGTAGAGTCTGGTCGTCAAATATCCCATTATATCACTGTTTTGTTGTGTTTTTGTATTGAAATGAATAAAATAAAGTGCTATTGTATCATATAAATAAAAAAATAAATGGTATTTGCCTATTTTAGTTCATTTTCGAGTGAATATAGAAATATTATATGCGTGAACACGGACACTGGTAGAGTCTGGTCATTATTAAGCAATACATACAAAGTTTTATACGATTTTTAAGTTATAAAAAGTTTAATTTGATTTATATGTGTCATATTATATATTTATTTATTATATTATTTCAGCTGATAATCGGGAAAATAGTGGAAGATTGAGGATTTTTAACGATAACAATGTGTTTCGTAAATCAAAATGGCTGACGTGAAATTTCTGTTTATAATGCGGCAATATCGCACATCCTGAACGAGTAATACACTAAATTCTCTCTCTATTATGCGTCAACTAATTGATTCTAACTTCGTGATTATCCTAAGTGCGTGACTTTGTCCTGGCAGCCAATTTGGAACTGTCAAATTGCGTCCCATCTGCCAAACTATTTGCTGACATATTGCAACAATAAAATGCATATTAAACAGCTTTGTAATGTGTTGTCATGGGAGGAATAGCCAAAATACAAATACACGAATCCAATAGGAATTCTCTAAATGGCACATATTAATTGTGACTGATATATTGTTACATACTGTCGATTTCCTCAATCAAGCTAGCTGTTCCTGGCAAATAATTCATATTGGCAACTATTTATTGCATATTTTCCGTAATTAGCAAAAATTCAGTTATTTTCAACGAAAAACATGTGAAAATTAACAAAACGAGCGCCTGTGTGACAATGTCAACTGTGATATATAAACGCTTTCCAGGGTGTAGACTAAATATCGGAGTAAAACGGACGGATTTGTTGATGTTTCATATTTCACAGTTCGTTATAGTTGCTTTATTTAAACCAAGGACGTGGAGTCAGGGTCTTATCTACGTCCCTGCTTTGACTTACTCGTTTATAAGGATGAGAATGGTGTAAGCCGCCCTGTCCCATATATAGATGCATGAACATGTTGACGCATCAGCAGCAGATAAATATTGTAAACATGCGAACATAATGAGAAATTGCTCAAAATGAGCAATTAATTCATTTACCACAATGTTTAATTTTTTGTTCCAATACATTATACTCACATTAATAGATAGTTTCCAAAATTTTGACTGGGATTTATTATTATTATTATTATGGTGGTTAACACTCGGTCAAGAATTTTTTCGAATAGTAATAGTTGCAACTTTTGCTAAAAGCATATACGTGCGTCCCCACTAGTGTTACTGCAGCCAGGGACAATATATACAGCTGCAGCAGACGACTTTGAAAACATAGTGAGAAAAACCCTGAAAAATCTCCATAATAGATAGCTTAATTGTTAAACAAAGTTGAAAACATTGTGGTCAAAGGAGAACTTGCTCGTCATGAGCAATTTCACCTTTAGCCACAATGTTTTCGAAAGTCGTCTGCTGATATTGCGTCAAAATGCGTCTGCAGGTGGGAAAGGGTAAACCACATACAACAAATCTGTAGATAACTAATTTTGAAATACAAAAATATGAAAACTAACTATTAATCAAAGCACAATTCAACAATTCCTGAAAACATCGTGTCAAAAGAAGAAATTTCTAATCATGAGCAATTTCTCTTTCTGTCACAATGTTTTCAGAAGTCGTTTGCTGTAGAAGCGTCAAAATACGTCTGCTGCCAGACCGGAGAGTCAGTAAGACGAGTTTGTTCAAAGTTTAAGTTAATGTTGTTGACGGGACGTAGAAATACATAATGACTGAGCCAGGTCATACCAATAGCGACATGAATGGCCTGAAATATATACTGAGTAATAAAAGTGCACATTTGAGAAGCGCGCTGCGGAAACCAACCGTAATGCATTTGCGCTCCATTTTAGAACCAGATCAACAAGTGCATCTAAACTGGCTCGATCTGGACTGTTCACCAATAAGTCAAATGAGGTTTTAAGAAACTTCTGTAAATCAGTTTCCATTTTGAAGCGAATGGATACACAAACACATTATTTTTCCACTCACGTAAATAAATGCGTTAAGGTTGGATTTCGCACTTGTTGATGCTGGTATAACTGCTTTTTACTACTTCCACTTTTGCTTGGATTACTTCTATTTCAGCTGCTGCTTCTTCTAATATAACTACTGTTTGATTGCTTTAGGCTTAGCGGCGTTTTTTAACAATCGTTCAGTGATATGAGAGAAAACCAATAGTGTGGACTCTGCGTAAAGTATCGACCCGGATCAACCTAAGCATTGCGCGCAGGCTTACCCGGGCAGACACTTTTCACCTCCTGTTGATTTTTAGTTTTCAGGTATAATAACTCTATACCTCTATCCCCTGAGACGGAATGTGTCGGCCCGGATTAGCCTGCGCGGACTGTCATATCGGCTCATATCAAGACATACCCACGTGTCGTTTGGCGGTCTCACACCAGTACGACAAATAACAGCCCTTCCAAGTAACAACTTGCTCTTCCCCATATAATGTTTTGGGAATACGAATGTCGTACTGCTTTTGTCAAGCGCCGGAAATAATTCAGGCCGAGCTGGAGTTTTAACTCCAAACCCCTGGGTTGGCGGCCCGCCTCGTTAAAGCCTGAACTACCGGGGCTCGGCATAATATCATTGCTACTAACTGATACAATAACAGAAATAATAATAATAGTAGTAGTAGTAGTAGTAGTAGTAGTAGTAGTAGTAGGAGTAGTAGTAGTAGTAGTAGTAGTAGTAGTAGTAGTAGTAGTAGGAGTAGTAGTAGTACTAGTAGCTGTAGTAGTAGTAGTAGTATATTATTATTATTATTATTAGTAGTAGTAGTAGTAGTAGTAGTAGTAGTAGTAGTAGTAGTAGTAGAAGTAGTAGTAGTAGTAGTAGTAGTAGTAGGAGTAGTAGTAGTAGTAGTAGCTGTAGTAGTAGTAGTAGTATATTATTATTATTAGTAGTAGTAGTAGTAGTAGTAGTAGTAGTGGTAGTAGTAGTAGCATAGCCATAATATAATTGTTAAATAAAGATGACAACATTGTGGCCAAATGTGAGCATGCAATTTCACCTTTGGTCACATTGTTTTCAAAAGTCGTCTGATGTTATTGCATCAAAACGCGTCTGCAAGTGGGAGAGAGTTAAAGTGATCGTCCAGCATTGACAGAGCTAAGGGTAGGTTGTGTGTACCTATATCGGGTTTTTGTAAGCACCAATCGATCAATACAGCGGGGTATACGAGAATGCCCCGATTGAACACCGGTTCCCACTTATTTGATATTGATCGAGATCCAATATTGACAGAACTTGTTCACGGGTAACCGGCCAGTAAATGGAATGTTTTAAACCAGTCAGCGTTTTGGAGGAGTTATTCTAAATATTCAGACGGGTATTAACCAGAGGGTCGTGGGTTATGTGTGTCAATAAAGAATGGCGTGTATTTGTATAAAACATGGGTGAAATGTGGATTGATTTGGTGTCTATAAGACGATCGTTTTAGTATCGATCTTGTGTAAAGTTTTAATAAAGGATTTGCACATATCGGAACTGATCTATTATTAAACTTCTTACATATACCCGCGTAGTTAATTATACCTTGATCAATATCAACTTAAACAAAATGGCGACAACAACTACAAGCTCGTCTACGAACGTAACTACTTCTCTGCCGAATTCCATGGAGAATAATTCAAACAGTGAAGTTATGGATGACAGGGATGCCTGGGAAGACACCATTTCACCTCGGATAACTTTCCTTTCGGTTTTTATCGGGTTCGGATTTCTCGGGAACCTTTTCCTCATCATAACTATCTGCCATGCAAGACGTTTTAGATCCATAGCGTTCTATATATTTCTATCAAACTTGGCAATCGTAAATATCACCGAGTGTGCGTTTAATATGACGGTTCTACTCAGTGTGACAATTTCAAAGGCATGGACTTTTGGAAGTACACCATGTAAAGTGAGTGCGTTTTTTCTACACCTAATCTGCGTAGAGACCATTCTCGCTTTGACTATTTTAACCACAGACAGACTCATCGCCGTACGATTTAAAGAGAAATACGACCATGTATTTTCAACATCCAGAATATCCATTTTTATATTTTATACGTGGTTCCATGCGCTTTCCTTCGGTATACCCATAGCTGTAGGGGCTGTACCTACAGCAGCAAATGTATATATCAAACATTGCTCCATTGCTAATGGAGGTTCTATTGCATACGGGATTATCTCAACCATAGCATGTTTGGTAGTCCCATTAATTCTAATGAGCGTGTTTTTCGTCAAGATAGTCCGCACGGGTTATAAGGATCGTATGTTAATCCGAAGTTTGATATCTCAGCATAATTACAAAGACGAGAATCAGCCTGAACCGAGGATAAAGACTGAGATTAGGTACACGAATCTGACCGGGACCCTCTCCGTCGCGTGGCTCGTCATGAATGGTCCTTATGTGGCAACGCTGTATTTAAACATGTTACAAAACAGTTCGGAACTTGATGATGTCACTGATGATAAAGTGAAATACGTCTGGTACGTGGATTTAGTTCTCTTGTGGCTGAGGTTTAGTTTTACTTTAGTGCTACCCATTGCTTCTTTTACTTGGAACAGAGAGCTCTGGAAAAGTTTCAAAGATTTGATCCTATGTAGGAAAAACAATGCTATAAATGACGAATCATTTAGGAAGGCAGAAAGTGACACACAAAAACTGGAACGTAAAATCAAAGAGGAACAAAAACGGGAAAAGGAAAAGGAGAAAGAAGTAATTTTAAACACTGCACGTGAGCAACGTGTGTTTCATGTACCTGTGTTATTTGCGACGTCACATGGTGTTCACATCAAAACGGAAACAGATGATTCTGATTCCGAACCATCCGAAGGTAAAACTGGCGGAACGCTTCGTGGCAAAAAGTGTGACGTATTGGGGTCCCAGGATAATTTGAATAATTTAGAAGATGACACAAGTGATTACGACACTGGAACGGAAATGGACCCCTTTTCGGTATCGCATCCGATTTCAGTGCGACAACTAAAAGATCCGGACACGTTGTCTGGGCGACACAGATCGTCTTCTCACCCAGAAGTCAGAGGTGGATCAAATAAATCTCAAACGAAAGATAGCGTTACGGTCAGCAGCTCAATCGCCGGTGATTCTGGCTTGGATTTGAGCATGGGTATCATTGACCACGCTTTGAAAAGTCCTACACACGTAATAGATAAGAATGAGTCTGTATTGGACAAGGAACTTGTGATTCACAATTATGCAAATGACTCTGGGACATATCATCAAAGCGATGCAGAATCAGTAAAGAAAAATTATGTAAGTACAGTGAATAATAATATAACTATGAATGATGTTATTGCGTTTTCTGCAGAAACGGTACAAGACGAAGTGACAGAAGCAAATATGGTCAAAGAAAAACCATGTACTGTTGCTGACACAGATCAAAATGAAGGGATCACAAGTACTGAAGCTGAACAATTCCGAAACATGGAAACAATAAGCTCTGAATCTCCAATCACAAAAAGACGCAAGAAAAAGTGGAAAGACAGGAATGCAGAAATAAGTAGCCAAGGCACTGCGTCTCCAATTCTTCCACTGAGACCACCACCGAGGCTTGCTCCACTCAGCAATATTAAAACGTTATACTCAGGACCCGGTAGGCCGGGCTCAAGTTGCTCAAGTCAATACTCTACTCTGAACAATGTAGACAATGTACCACCAGTCGGTGCAGGACTCCATTCCGAAAGTTGTTCAGACTTTACAAAAGCGGATATTACCTCATTAGATAATCTCTCCCTATCGTCTTTCACAAGCCGTAAAAGTAACAATGGTACTTCGAAATATAACAGTTCGGCGGAATTTAATATGGAGAACGATCCATTCTTTCTTGACTTTAAGCGAGAAATCAAAAGTGTTCCCGAGGAAGTGCTTACGCCAAGTGAGTGTCGCCTTACCGGATTCAATGAATCCACTTCCGTTCAGTGGCAAGGCAAACATGATGAACACGATTTTGAGGAACAATTAAAAAGACATAGTGCAGAAACTGTCCAGACTAAACCGCCCTCCGGCGGGAGAAACTCTGATGCGAGAAAAAAGCGGAGAGAACGTATTGTTTCAAATTCGATTCTGAGTGACGGTAAAGGGTACACTAGACTGACACCAGACACTTAAAGAGATTTTACGAATTATGGAGGTGGTGAACTTGCGGATTTCAATCCCTTATAAACAGTGTTGATCGAGACCAGCAACCGTGTTTAAAACAAAATTTGCTATTCAGGCTCTACACTGTTCGAATCGGTAGGATATTTCCTTTTCGTACTTTTAATTGTGAAGAGTAGCAATACATTTAATTTGGGTTCTAAAACTGATGCCCAGGAACCATGATGGTCAACTTGAATGTGCCCAATTCGCAATGTATCGGGTAATTATGTGTAAGAGTACGATTCATGGCTGTCAATGACAATATCGTTTGGTTAATTTTGAAGGGAAAATAAGTCGATAATAATACCGGTATTCCGCCATTTCTAGACCACGTTCCTACATATCATGGCTAATTTCTCGTTCGAATTCATTCGGAATGAAAGATACTCATGCGGATTTATTTGGATGTTAAGCCTAACACGCATGGACTCTGTGCGAACTTTGTCACACACAGGCAATCGATTTAGTATCAGCATGCTCTAAGTATCTGGCATGAGGTTAGAAATCTTAATATAACTGTGTTTACGAGTTTTGTCCAAGTAATCATATTTTGAATTAACCCTTTTCCACATACGAAAATTCGGCAACAGACGACTTAAATATGAAAAATATCTATAATTGAAAGTATAACCATTCAGAAGAGCAGTTGCTCTTTTTGCCACCGTGTTTGGAAAGGTTGCCTGCTGCTGATGCATCAAAGTGCATCTGTAGGTGGGAAGGGGTTAAAATAATTCTAGTATCAGTGAGTAAAATACCAAGTTAGAGATTCAAAGATTAAGATCGGGTATTTTCATTTGCATATTCATTTGCATATTCATTTGCATAATCATTTGCATTATCATTTGTATGGCCACAATACTTTCATTAAGCTTATAGAATGCTTATATTTTAATGGTGGACTCAAACCGCCTCTTTTATTTTGCAAAATGTATAAATCGGCAATACCAGACATTAATAATAAACCAGAACTCTAGATAAGGAGCATTTTTCATGTTCTAAAATCTTTATTTTACATTCAAACCCTATGTTGTTGGTACTCAAAAGAATCGTCTCAGTGAGACGATTCTTTTGAGTACCCACAACATAGGATTTTGTTGAGTAATAAGAGAAATAGTGTGGGGAAAAGACCTGTTCACTCTCTCTTATCTAGTCCTCTGTAAAATTTGCAATACAGTTGAGATCACTATAAGAGTACAGTAACGGTAAGATTCATTGTCCCGTATCTTTTCTGTACCATTGTTGTGTACGCTCAATTTAACTGAACCGAAAAAGGCTTTCACAAGCTAGAATATTTTAAATATGCTTAATAATGGTTATTACCAAACAAAATATTTTACTTGTGTAACTACGAACAGGCATGAAACGAACTTATATCAAAAGCTGTGTTAATGTTGTATGCTACATTGCGATACTGTTTAAGCTAATTCGGTGCTTCCAGAATTACAAATAAGCTGTATTCAGTGGGGTTTTAACCTATTGTTACAATTGTACAATAAAGTAAACAAATTTTATATTTTTGTATACCCTTTCCCACATATAGACACTTTCTGACGCCTCCGAAGCAGACTACTTTTGAAATCATTGTGACAAAAGAAGAAATAGCAATTTCTCCTTTTGCCACAATGTTTTCAACTCATTTTGATAATTATTTTTTTCCTTTTAAAGATATAACATTATCTTGCCCAGATGTTTTCAAAGTCGTTTGCTGCACATTTCGTGTATGTGGGAAAGGGTTAACAAAAACAGCTCGTGCTTCTCTGTGAAATCAACAACAAGGAAGTGTGCTGACTCTTTCACAACATGCAGACGCTTTTTGATGCACTTGTAGCAGACAGCGTTAGAAAACGTTGTGACAACTGGAGACATTGTTCATTATGAGTAATGTCAACGATTGTCTCACGCATTGCAACAGTATTCACTTATTGTTCTTTCAATTGTATTTGCCTGTATCATTTTAAATGTCGTTTGCTGCAGATTTGTTGTATGTCGTAAAGAGTAAATCCGGAGATTTAACGCCTTTCCCTCATATAGACGCTTTCTGTCGCCTCTGCAGCAGACGGCTTTTTGAAAACATAGTAACAAAAGAAGAAATTGCACAAAACGTGCAATTTCTCCTTTTGCCACAATGCTGTCCACTTTTTGTCATAGGTTATCCATTCAAGTGTAGAGATTTTCCATTATTTGACAAAATATGTTCAAAGTCGTCTGCTGCAGAATTGTCGTATGAGGGAAAGGGTTAATGATGCCCGTACTTTTGTTCATTAATGATTTACTACGTCGGTGCGATCTGAATTGGAAACATTATTTATTCAAAAGGCTCGTTTGGATAACCTAAAGCGTAATAAAAGCTGCTTTTACAGGTGTCAAGTTATTGTTTACGTTTTTATATCTGCTTAACAAAAATATTGGCGTTTTACGCCTTTCAAACTTTCAGACGTACATCGGCAGCAGACGACAGTTGAAAACATTTAAGCAAAAGGAGAAATTTGTTCATACTTTCCGATGTTTGACGAAAGCCATTGCGACAATCGGCAATCGTCTTCCACCAATGGGCTAACAGTCTATGTGGAAAATACAGCATGTTGTGTAGAGTACTGGTTCGAGCAAATCAGGAAACACACGGAAAGGTGAACCGACCCCCCATGATATGACTGAAAATATGTTGAAACGGCGTTAAACCCCAATCAATTCATCATTTCCTCGGGACTGACATTGATATGTATCATTTTGATTTTTATATTCATTATTATCTTGTATTAATTTATGCATGTACCTCGTATTTCATAAAAGGATCTCGTTGCACTTGTGAGCAGACTGTCAGTCCAGGGGGTTGTGAGTTTGAATCCCAGATCCGCCAACATTCTTTCCGACGTTTGACCTGTGCCAAGCGTCATTCGTCTTTCACCAATGGGCTTACAGTATATGTGGAAGTCAGTTGCTTGGAAAGTATGTTGTGTGGATTACTGGTGTGAGAACGCTAGGAAACACATGAGTAGGTGAACTGGCCGCCGTTATATGACTGAAAGGTTGTTGAAAAAGGCGTTAAGCCCACATCAATCAATTGCACTTGAGACCCAACGAGTCTTCATGGTTCGCCTGTCCACTTGCATGTGTTACGCACCTGGGCATGCAGTATTCACCAACGTCATTTATGATTGGCTAAACCATTATAGTTTAGTCAATCAAAACTTGTTTTGGTTTTGAATTAGGAATATCCTTCTGATTGTAAATTTAGATTGCTTGGTGAATACGGGCTCAATACTTCTGACAAAAAATACTAGAAACTCATACGATGCCCAAATAGAACAGTAAGAAGACCACGCCCAAACCGCTGAATGTTACTCATTAACCCTTTCCCACATACAATAAATCTGCAGCAGACGACTTTGAAATTATCACCTAAAATATAGAAAACCTTTTTAAATGATTGTATGATTATTGAGTAGAGTTGAAATCATTGTGGCAAATGAGGAAATTGCTTTTGCTACAATGATTTCACAAGTCGTCTGCTGCAGAGGCGTCAGAAAGCGTCTATATGTGGTAAAAGGGGGGGGGTAGCACCCATCTGGGTAATATATCGAACAGATCAGCTTGCGCTGTCCGCGCAGACTGATCCGGCCGACACATTCCGTCTTAGGGGGATAGATGTATAGAGTTGTGATTCCTGAAACAGAAAATCCACAGGAGGCGATAAATGTCTATCCGGGTACGCCTGCGTTGCATGATTAGGCTGATCCGGGTCGATACTTTACGCAGAGTCCACAATGTTGGTTTTCTCGTGGGACGGCTCAAATTACGATGGCTGCATGCTTAACGATTGTAATCCCATCCTAACGAGACAACTTTAAAAACATGTATTTTAAAATGTCAAAAATGTGTCTAGAAGAAAGAGTAATTATTTAGAAGAATTGAAAACGTTGTTGCAAATGGGAGAATTTGATCATTATGAACAAGTTTCTCCTTTGCCACACTGTTTTCATTAATTGTCCGCTGCAGATGTATCAGAAATGTGTCTACAGGTGTGAAACGGTTAATTCGAAGGTTAGTTTATGTTACAACGATTTTGCTTCAAGTACTGTTATGATTCGTTAGATTAGCCGTCCAACGGGAAAACCAACATTGTGGACTCTGCGTAAAGTATCGATCCGGATTAGCCTGCGCGAATTGCGCAGGCTGGCCTGGGTCGATGCATTACGCAAAGTCCATAATGTTGGTTTTCTCTGGGAACGGCTCAGATGTTGATAAGCCTGTACATGTATCACTCAGGTTACTATGACTATAAAGCTGATGTGATCTTTTTAGATCGTTTGCTTGCTAACATCTTTGAAAGGAGAAAATACTAAAACGAGCATGTCTTTCATTTTCCCACATTTGGTTGATCAACCTTACCTCAAAACCATCATTCTAACTGTCCTTATTATATTATTCCATTGATATTTTAGACGCCTGTTAATTTATCGAACTTAATCAATAGTTTAGTCGGGTCTGAAATTTAAATTGTCGCTTATTTCCAAACAAGTGAATCTAAATCGATACCGAGATGTAATATCAGTTCAAAGAAAATGGTTTTATTTTGTTTATTTCCTCCATACAACACATCTGCAGCTGACGACTTTGTAAACTCAAAGACAAAATTATTTAAAATTGAAAACAGTTCTGTGAATGAATGTAAAATTATGGAATTGAGTGGCAAATGGAGAAAGTGCTCATATTAAGCAATTTCACATTTTATGATTATGAAAGTCGTTTGCTGCAGATGCGTTTGCATGTGAAAAGGGATTAATTTATTTGTTGTTGTTGTTGTTGTTTTGTGCATATATTACATGGTTGATCCTTGTACTTGTATGTCTATTTTGCACAATAAAGTTGTTACTTTGTGAATGAAATGGTAAATTCGTGTTCATTATTCTTACAACCGGTTAAAATGGTTATCTTGCTTCACGTATCACTCAAGACAATACTGTCAAAAAGCGTCTAGAATCTAGATTTAGGAAAGGAATTATTATGAATGCTGATACGAGATGCAGGGATAAGGTAGAATGACATCGACATACAACTATATAACGAGGGCTTGGCGTAAAACGGTTGTAACTAAAATTGGTTTTTTTTTTACCAATGTTAATCACCTTGCCATAAAGGCTTTATAAGCGTTAAATCATTTTTAGCTCGACTATTCGAAGAATATGAGAGCTATACTACTCACCCTGGCGTCGGCGTCGGCGTCGGCGTCCACGTCACACTTTGGTTAAGGTTTTGCATGCAAGTTCTAAAATACTACATGTATTGCATTGAAACTTTCTACAACCCTACCAAACTATCACAATAATGTAGATTATCAAGTTAGATAACTCTGTCCTGCATTTTATGCAAGTTATGGCCCTTTTTTACTTAGAAATTCTGGTTAAAGTTTTGCGTGCAACTAAAGTAAGAGTCCATATCTCAGTATTTACTTGATGCATTGCATTGAAACTTTCTACAACCCTACCCAACTATCCCACCTGTGTAGATTATCAAGTAAGATAACTCTATCCTGCATTTTATGCAAGTTATGGCCCTTTATTTACTTAGAAATTCTGGTTAAAGTTTTGCGTGCAACTAAATTAAGAGTCCATATCTCAGTATATACTTGATGCATTGCATTGAACCTTTCTACAACCCTACCCAACTATCACACCTATGTAGATTATCAAGTAAGATAACTCTATCCTGCATTTTATGCAAGTTATGGTACTTTTTTTACTTAGAAATTCTGGTTAAAGTTTTGCATGCAACTAAATTAAGAGTCCATATCTCAGTATTTACTTGATGCATTGCATTGCAACTTTCTACAACCTTACCCAACTATTACACCTGTGTAGATTATCAAGTATGATAACTCTATTCTGCATTTTATGCAAGTTATGGCCCTTTTTTTGCTTAGAAATTCTGGTTAAAGTTTTGCGTGCAACTAAATTAAGAGTTCACGTCTCAGTAAATACTTGATGCATTGCATTGAAACTTTCTACAACCCTACCCAACTATCACACCTGTGTAGATTATCAAGTATGATAACTCTATCCTGCATTTTATGCAAGTTATGGCCTTTTTGGACTTATAAATTCTGGTTAAAGTTTTGCATGCAACTACATAAAGAGACCATCTCTTAGTAACTACTTGATGCATTGCATTGAAACTTTATACAGCACTTACCAACCATCACATCTAATCATCTATGTAAACAATCAAGTATGATTACTCTATCCAGCATTTTATGCAAGTTATGGACCTTTTTGGACTTAAAGTTTTGCAACTACATTTAGAGTGTAATCTCAGTTACAACTTGAAAAATTGTATTGAAACTTTATACAACCTTTCCCAATTGCACAACTATAAATATGGTACAAATTGTTGCCCTTTTTTTAACTTAGAAATTATGGTTAAAGGTTTGCGTGAAACTACATTAAGAGTCCATATCTGAGTAACTACTTGATGCATTCCATTGAAAGGTTATACAACCCTTTCTAACCATCACACCTATGAAAATAATCATGTTAAATAACACTATCCTGCATATAATGCAAATTATCACCCACTAAGAAATTGTGGTTAATGTTTTGCATGCAACTACATTAGAGTCTTTTATCTCAGTAACTTAAATAAGCGGTGGAATAGTCGAGCACGCTGTCCTCCGACAGCTCTTGTTCTTGATAAACAATGGAAATTTAGGTGCCATTGCTCGTTCTGAGCAATGGCACCTAAATTTGCATTGTTTACAAAGGGGTCAAAATTGCCCCTAAACCAGGGTTTTCAAAGTAGGTTTTTAGTTACAACCGTTTCACGCCAAGCCCTCGATATAAGGTATGAAACAAATACCATCCACCTGCTGGAGCTCAATAATTACATTGACTCCCATGGTCCAGACCGATTAAAAGGGCTCTTACGGTTCAAGCGATGGTCACACCGTGGCTGTCATTCTTCTTGAGCGTCCCCAGCCAAAAGGGTAAAGTCAATATATTCGTATTTATCCTGCCTTTAATATTCGTCGAGCCACAATAGCTCAGTCAGTAACGATGAATGCTCTCTATCCGGTGATGTCGAACTCTGATAACCCAGTCAGTAACGATGAAGGGTATCTATCCGGTGATGTCGAACTCTGATAGCTCAGTCAGTAACGATGAGGGCTATATATCGGGTGGGTTCCAAACTCTGATATCTCAGTCAGTAACGATGAAGGCTATCTATCCGGTGATTTCGAACTCTGATAGCTCAGTCAGTAACGATGAAGGTAATCTATCCGGTGATTTCGAACTCTGATAGCTCAGTCAGTAACGATGAGGGCTATCTATTCGGTGATTTCGAACTCTGCTAGCTCAGTCGGTAACGATGAAGGCTATCTATCCGGTGATTTCGAACTCTGATAGCTCAGTCAGTAACGATGAGGGCTATATATCCGGTGATATCGAACACTGATAACTCAGTCAGTAACGATGAGGGCTATCTTTCTGGGGATTTCATACTCTGATAGCTCAGTCAGTAACGATGAGGGCTATCTTTCTGGGGATTTCACACTCTGATAGCTCAGTCATTTACGATGAGGGCTATCTTTCTGGGGATTTCACACTCTGATAGCTCAGTCAGTAACGATGAGGGCTATCTTTCTGGGGATTTCACACTCTGATAGCTCAGTCATTTACGATGAGGGCTATCTTCCTGGGGATTTCACACTCTGATAGCTCAGTCAGTAACGATGAATGCTATCTATCCGGTGATGTCGAACTCTGATAACTCAGGCAGTAACGATGAGGGCTATATATCTGGTGGGTTCCAAACTCTGATAGCTCAGTCAGTAACGATGAAGGCTATCTATCCGGTGATTTCGAACTCTGATAGCTCAGTCAATAACGATGAAGGCTATCTATCCGGTGATTTCGAACTCTGATAGCTCAGTCAGTAACGATGAAGGCTATCTATCCGGTGATTTCGAACTCTGATAACTCAGTCGATAACGATGAGTGCTATGTATCCGGTGATTTCGAACTCTGATAGCTCAGTCGGTATGAGGGCTATCTGTTCGGGGGTTTCAAACTCGGATAGCTCTGGCTGCTTATCCTCATAGCTGGTAGCCCCCATTGATAAAAGACACATGACGCATGTCACATATACTTTTGTCAAACGTCGAAAAGAATGTTTGTCGAGTTGGGAGTCGAACTCACAACCCCTGGGACGACTGATCGCTCCCGACTGAGCTACCTGGACTCGGCTATTTCTGGTTTAATAAACCGTTTACTTAGAAGACTTGTCTGCTTTAAAAAAGAAAAGATTGTGTAAAATGCAGCATTGTTTTCAAAGTCGCACGTGATATCAAAAAGTACCTTCTGTATCAAAGAAGCATTATGGCCGAGAAGGATTTCTTATTTTTCTCTGAGATTTATAATTATAATTTGTTTGACATACATATATTTACATGCTGTAACCCAATATAGGTATAACTACATTATTTCTAAACGTATTTGGTGTTAGTGTTCTTTTGCGTTCAGTTTTTGGAGTTCGTGACTAAAACTGGTGATCCATAGTGACCCTCCGATTGTATCATAATGTAACGGGTTCATTGTATTGTGTAATATTTTCAAAGGGTTGTTCATGCAATATAATCCTGTATAAAAGATATACATTTATGACAGTCGTCTGCTACGATTTGATTTACCGGGGTGTTTACGCCATTTTCAACATTTATGATCCCCGGGTAAACGAACCAGTACACTACTAGGCTAGGAAATGTGCCTTGCCAAAGGGAACTCTACCATGACCGTCGTGCCGCGACTGTGGATCGACCCGGAACGCCCGGTTTCAAATCCCCGTGCTACGACTACGTGTGCATCTGGGGAAAAAGAAACGGTCTCCATTTCTTATGTAATAAAAGTTTGGACTATTTTGATAACTAAAAGGCAAACAATGCTGATTTCAGGTGAGACAGCTCGTTACGAGCTGACTCGCCTGAATCAGTATTGTTTGCAGAAACCTGAATATTGCCTTTGGCGCTGAAAGAGTTAACAGCCAAGCCTTTTATAAAATACCTTTCCAAATCATATAAAATATGAGCCGTCCCGCGATAAAACCAACATTGTGAACTCTGTTTAAAGTATCGACCCGGATCTGCCTAAGCATTCCGCGCAGGCTCACCCGGATATACACTTTTCGCCTCCTGTGGATGTTCTGTTTCAGGGATCATTACTCCATACCCCTGAGACTGCGCAGGCTGATCTTGGTCGATACATAAACGCAGAGGCCATAATGTAGGTTTTCTCGCGGGACGGCTCATATGTAGATCTTTAGTTCTCTTTAACCCTTGCCCTTATATGACAATTCTGCAGGAGACGACGTTGAAAGTAGCTGGGCAAAACTATGGAAAATCTCTTAAAATGAAGGTATTTCAAATATTGAATAAAGATGAAATATTGTGGCAAAACAAGAAATTGCTCACGTTGATTGCGCGTTGTTTTTAAAAGTCGACTGGTGAAGAGGCGTCTGAAAGCGTCTGTAAGTGGGAAAGAGTTAAACTTACGTGCGAAATATACATATATGTGCAATTTGGCAACGTTAAGGAAATGGCACTATACATGCACACGAATAGTGTATAATCCTTGTATGTGTTGTATCTCTTTTAAAACGATCAAGTATAAAACGTTTGAATACATTTGCATTATAGCGAATTAAATCATCTGGAAATAGAAAAAGACTTATGGGTTATTTTATGAAAATTAACACTGTTGTTTGTACTCGTAAATAAAATGCGTTGAGTTTTTCTGTAACAATTATTTACCATATGAGTCGTTCCACGAGAAAACCAACATTATGGACGCTGCGTAATGTATCGATCCATATCAGCCTGCGCAGTCCCCGCATGCTACAGATCATCCACAGGAGGCGAAAAGTGTCTGTCCGGTTAAGCCTGCGTATCATGTTTAGGCTGATCCGGGTCGATTCTTTACTCAACAATGTTGATTTTCTCCTGGAACGTCTCAATTGTTGTCATTATTTATATTGTACAAAGTGGATGATTCTTTCGTGTTCAAACCAAATTGGCAATATTGCAATAAGATTCTTCTTCTCCATAATTAAACCCCACAAATGCCTTTATGTTCTCATATGTAGCAATAGAAATTGCGATTACGAGGTAAAAAGGGTTACGAACGAAAACTTTTAAAAAAATCGATTTATATACCCGTAAATCTATACTGTTAAGTTGAGTCTAAGAATAGCATACAATGAAAGGTGACATAACGTACAGACGCCATTCGAAAATCCATGCAATACTGGTTATTGCTAAACATGTACCATATGGACGTGAATGTATTGATCTACAGGAACAGTTGATTGATTTGTGTTTACCGCCGCTTTCAACAACTTTCCAGTAATATCATGGCGTTTTCAGGGTAAGTTATCAGTTCTACTGGTCCATTTAATCCTGACACCAGCTAGTCAGTCGTAATGCTAACCCAGCAACCCTGAGCGCCCAGAATGGCAGCCACTACTACCAGTTTTAAAGTATTTGGTATGAACCGGCCTGGGTTCGAACCCGCGACCTCCTGCTCCCGATGCGGTCGCTCTATCACTACACCATTGAGGTGGTTATACAGGAACAGAAAGAACATATCGAGGGCTTGGCGTAAAACGGTTATAACTAAAAACCTATTTTGAAAACCCTGGTTTAGGGGCAATTCTGACCCCTTTGTAAACAATGCAAATTTAGGTGCCATTGCTCAAAACGAGCAATGGCACCTAAATTTCCATTGTTTACCAAGAAAAATGATTTAACGCTTATAAATACTTAATGGCGAGGTGATTAACCTTGGTAACAAAATACCAATTTTAGTTGCAACCGTTTCACGCCAAGCCCTCGATATAGAGATGAATTTGAGATATGCTCCTCTTAGTCTGAAATAAGTCTCTAATACCAGGTATTACCCACGCGGAAAACAAAGGTAAATAAGTCTCTTATACCAGGTATTACCCACGCGGAAAACAAAGGTAAATAAGTCTCTTATACCAGGTATTACCCACGCGGAAAACAAAGGTAAATAAGTCTCTTATACCAGGTATTACCCACGCGGAAAACAAAGGTAAATAAGTCTCTAAGACCAGGTATTTCCCACGCGGAAAACAAAGGTAAATAAGTCTCTTATACCAGGTATTACCCACGCGGAAAACAAAGGTAAATAAGTCTCTAATACCAGGTATTACCCACGCGGAAAACAAAGGTAAATAAGTATCTAATACCAGGTATTTCCCACGCGGAAAACAAAGGTAAATAAGTCTCTTATACCAGGTATTACCCACGCGGAAAACAAAGGTAAATAAGTCTCTTATACCAGGTATTACCCACGCGGAAAATAAAGGTAAATAAGTCTCTAATACCAGGTATTTCCCACGCGGAAATACAAGGTAAATAAGTCTCTAATACCAGGTATTTCCCACGCGGAAAACAAAGGTAAATAAGTCTCTTATACCAGGTATTACCCACGCGGAAAACAAAGGTAAATAAGTCTCTTATACCAGGTATTTCCCACGCGGAAAACAAAGGTAAATAAGTCTCTAATACCCACGCGGAAACCAGAGGTAGAGATCAGCATGTGTAGACGCATAATCCGACCTTAGTTTACGACGACGCGCACATTACGAAGGTCTTTGCGTGGGCCATAATCTAAAACGTTATTATCTGAAACTACTTAACTATTTCTTTTGATGTAGACGCCGTTATTGATATTTGAGCCGTTCCACGAGAAAACCCACATTGTGGACTCTGCGTAAAGTATCGACCCGGATCAGCCTAAGCATGTCGCACTGACTAACCCGGACAGACATCTTTCGCCTCCTGTGGATTTTCTGTTTCGTGAATCCTTACTCTATACCTCTATCCCCCTGGAATAGAATGTGTCGGCCCGCATTAGCCAGCGTGGAATGCGCAGGCTGGTCTGGGACGATACATTACGCACAGTCCACAATGTTGGTTTTCTCGTGGAACGGCTCATATTTTGATTGATTTCTCATGGCCCAATTTTCAAGTCTACCAATAAGATATTTTAAAATATAAACATATTTCATTTGCCTATCCCGTTGTCATTAATTCTTTCCGGGTAGCTCAGTCGGTAGCGACTCGGGCTGTCACTCAAGGGGTTGTGAGATCGAATCCCAGCTCGGCCAGCATTATTTCCGACGTTTGTCAAAAGTCACTGTGACAAGCGTCGTTCGACTTTCCCCAATGGGCTTACAATCCATTAAGAAAAGCAGCCAGTTGCATGGAAAGTATGTTGTGTGTAGTACTGGTGTGAGAACGCTAGGAAACACATGAGTCGGTGAACCGGTCTCCGTGATACGACTAAAAAATTGTTGAAAATGGCGCTGAGCCCCAATCAATCAATCAATCAATCAATTAATCAATCAATTAATCAATCAATCAATTAATCAATCAATCAAACAAATTGATTAACAAAACCCAAACTGCAGATTCTCTGTGGTGCAGCTGCAGCGTGTGAACGATGCTTAAATTACACGCATCTGTAAGTTAACCATGACATGCAGTAGTTGAGATGTCAGTA
Source organism: Serripes groenlandicus (assembly GCA_031761405.1). NCBI lineage: Eukaryota > Metazoa > Mollusca > Bivalvia > Cardiida > Cardiidae > Serripes > Serripes groenlandicus. The sequence goes on from JASEVX010000009.1 coordinate 71,916,016, forward strand.
ATAGAAGGATGAAGAATTACGATATGATGTAATTGATATCAAATGTCTAGCTAAGAGCAAGTAAACTGGTATTTTTCTCACAATATTACTCTTACTGACTTACCAACAAACCCTATGACAAATAGTTTGAGTTCACACAATCTAGGGTTTAAATGATCAAAATAAAGATTTAAGAAAGTAAAATACAAATCTCGTGGTTTACTTTCCAAAAAAAACGTGTTTACTTGCATTAAGATAAATTAATAGTTTGATTAGTAAATTAAAATAGAGCCAAAAAGACAAGCATACATCAAACAAAAGGTATCCTTCTTTTCCCAAGATTTATATGAGCCGTTCCACGAGAAAACCAACATTATTGACTCTGTGTAATGTAATGACCCAGATCAGCCTGCGCAGGCTAATCCGGGCCGACACATTCCGTCTCAAGGGGATATAGGTATAGAGTAATGATTCATGAAACAGAATATCCACAGGAGGCGAAAAGTGTCTGTCCGGATTAACCTGCTCGGCATGCTTAGACTGATCCGGGTCGATACGTTACGCAGAGTCCACAATGTTGGTTTGCTCGCATGACGTTCGTCTGCATCCTGGATGAGCCAAGCCCCGGTAGCTCAGTCGGTAGCGACACGGGCTGTCAATCCAGGGGTTGTGAGTTCGAATCCCGGCTCGGCCAACTTTCTTTCCGACGATTGACAAAAGTTAATGCGACATGCGTCATTCGTCTTCCACCAATGGGCTAAGTCTATGTGGAAAAGAAGCCAGTTGCTTGGGAAGATTGTTGTGTGGAGTATTGGTGTGAGAAAACCAGGAAATGCATGAGTAAGTGAACAGGCCGCCGTGATATAACTGAGAAATTGTTAAAAACGGCGTTAAACCCCAATCAATCAATCAATCAATGCATTCTGGATGAAGACTGCCAGACAGAAACAATAAACGAAAGAATATACATGCATTATATATGGAGGAAAGGGTTTGATTTATCAGACCAATACCTAATGAGGCTTAAAGTAGAGTAATGCACACTATACTATGAGAAAACAGGGAACTGTGTCATGTGCGAAGTACCCTGTGAATATCTATATTTCGTCAAGGCATTTCAACGGTATCTGCAGTTCTCGTATTCATCATACGTCTAGGGCAAGGCGCGATAGCTCGGTCAGTAACGGCGAGGTCTATCGGCACAGTGGTTGTGAATTCAAGCCATTTGTGCTTTTACTGATGATTGACAAAAGTCACATTGTGACAAGCTAGAATTCCATAATTAGTATGGCCGTGTTGAGTTGGCATAAAGGTACCAGACCTCTAGATAGGACGAGTATTTCACATCGCGAAATCCTTATTTGACTCTCAAACCCGATTCTTTTGAGTACCCACAACATAGGGCTAAGTTGAGTCATACGAGAGATATTGGTGGGAAAAGGACCAGTTTACTCCTTCTTACCGATTTGAGTTTTTGTACTCCTCTTTTTACGCTGTGACTTTTGTATTGGTTTTTTTGTGTTAATCCTTTCCCTCATACGACAATTCTGCAGCAGACAACTTTGAACGTATTTTGTCAAGAAATAGAAAATCTCCATAATTGAATGGATAACCTATGACAAAAAGTGGAAAACATTGTGGCAAAAGGAGAAATTGCACGTTTTGTGCAATTTCTTCTTCTGTCACTACGTTTTCAAAAAGCCGTCTGCTGAAGAGGCGTCGGAAAGCGTCTATATGAGGGAAAAGGGTTCAAATCCTGTGTGGAAAGGAACCTTACCGTATCATTCACACATTGTAGCGATTTGGAGATAGTATCTTGTTACATGTAATTACAATACAACTGAATAACTGTAATTAATGACTCCTGTATTATCTTGATTAATATGCATATGTAGGACTATATTGATCCAATGTGCGTGGGAGCAAAATTCAGAACAAGGGCATTCGCTTAGTTTATTGATTAACGAATGAATAGGTTTTACTGACATTAACTTCCTTTTTGTTTATTTTCTTATTTCCGAATGCAGTGTCTTGATTTTCATTTCGGTTCCATTCCATACACAGATTTGCAATGACGCATATAATGTAGAAAATAGCATTTATAAAAATTAATGGTGAACATTTAAGCCGTGCATTTAAATAATACTCCAGTTAAAAACTACAAAAGAAATATTTCTTACACGTGTGAATAAAGATCTGCATGCACAACATTGAAATTGTACATTGCAGATTGAGATCAGACTTGATCTTAATCTACACTGGTCGCATATTGTATATATGAACCATCCCACGAGAAAACCAACATTGAGGACTCTGCGTAAAGCATCGATCGGATCAGTCTAAGCATGCCGTGCAGGCTAACCCGGACAGATACTTTTCGGCTCATGTGGATTTTCTGTTTCAGGAATCATTACTCTATACCTCTATCCCCCTGAGACGGAATGTGTCGGCCCGGTTTAGCCTGAGCGGGCTGATCTGGATCGATATATTACGCAGAGTCCATAATGTTGGTTCTCTCATGAATTGATTGATTGATTGATTGATTGGGGTTTAACGCCGTTTTAACAATTTCTCAGTTATATCACGGCGGCCAGTTCACCTATTCATGCATTTCCTGGTTTTCTCACACCAGTACTCCATACAACAATCTTTCCAAGCAACTGGCTGCTTTTCCACATAGACTTAGCGCATTGGTGGAAGACGAATGACGCATGTCGCATTGACTTTTGTCAATCGTCGGAAAGAAAGTTGGCCGAGTCGGGATTCGAACTCACAACCCCTGATTTGACAGCCCGCGTCGCTACCGACTGAGCTACCGGGGCTCGGCGGTTCTCTCATGAAACGGCTCATATTAACCTGAGTTATATGTCCTGTGGTTTACTATAGCAATGATTGAACAGGGCAACACCTGATCAGACTGTTTGGATTGCAAATGTCTTTTGATCTGTTGTGAAGGAATTTATAATGCGAACAAAAGGGTTTTCCCAAAAACATTGTTGACATTTATGTTTAATTGCAAGATTCTTTGTCACTGCAATGAAACACCTTACAGATGATACAGTTGACATTCGGTGACACCTCATTAACCCTTTCCCACATACAAAACATCTCCATGAGACGACGTTGAAAGCGTCTAGGTAAAAGGTGAACGATATTTTAAAATGAAAGTATTATTATCGAATAGTGTTGAACAGAATATGGTTAACCGTGAAATGATCTTTTTATCACAATATTTCCAATAATCAATTGTTGCAAATGCTTCGAAGTACGTCTGTATATGGGAAAGGATTAAGTAAACCTTGGGCCTGTTTATTACTATTTCAAGTGCTTCCCTTCTTACATTGTTTGTTTATCGTTTATCACACGTTTCGCCCATTGACGGTTTCATGCAGTGGGGTATATCAATGTCTCGAATATCAATGAAAGTAAGTCAGATCATTTTAACGCCGGTACACTGCGCACCTAACCCAACAGCAGCAGAAAGTATTATTGACGCCGCGTAGAATAGCGGCGTCAGTATGGGATAGGTTTTAATTTTGTACCATGGGGTGACGTAATCGAAAAGGGAGCAACCAACATTATTATTGTGAAGAAAAACTCTGTTATATGTTCGAAAAAAAAAAAAAAAAATTATTAATAAATAAATTGTATAAAATGATTTAAGCAACAGCAAGATACAAAATAGCCTACGTATGTCTTCTACCGTTATTACAAAACTTTAGACACATTTAATGTGTATTTAATAACTTTCCCCCAACTTCCTAGGCTACGCTTGTTTTAATAGTTTGGATTACGACCCGATTCATCAAAGCTCAGAAAAAAGTTTCTGGCGATGTTTTTGCCTATTTACAATATTGAGATTTTTAAATAAATGGGTAATCTTTAAAAAATCAATGATGATTCATTTTAATTACTACATATTACAGTATAATTCTAGAAACTGTGAAAACAACGTTAACCCAACTATGCAATAGGCATGGCCGTAACGTGACCCGTTTTATTATTTGTAAATGTGGCATGCCGTCATCGCTTGGCGATTTGGGCTATTTTTATTTAATAGACGACAAGGTGTCATCGGTTTCCGTAGAGTAATTAAGTTACGAATACTTCGCTGTTTTTCGCTCTTTGCTCTTGGGGAACTGACTTGGTCATTTTCTTTATTTATTTTTCAGTTTTTTGCTGGCATGTTCAAAACGATTAAAATTACATTACATACAAACAAAACAGACTTAATAATTCTTGCTATATGTTGACTATACATGTGAACTTTCATAATGCTCAATCTTGATCATAAATATTTTTATTTATTTTTTAAATTACTTCGTTTTTTTTGTTTATATACCGCTTGTTTTTGCTATCATACTTCTGCTAAACTGGAAGGAGAATAGACTTCACCCTCTTCTTCCAAAGCTTGTGTGACACTTAACTTATAACTAGAGGCAGTAATTTAAACACTAATATATGTTAATAATTAAGCACCTACGTTTTTTTTTGTTTTTTTATCTAGTTGATACAGTTAGAGGAATTAACACAGTTTATTGGTAAAATAAATTAGAGAAACTTCAGCTTGTATGACACATTATAGTTGCAGTGAATGTTAAGCAAACTGTAAACCAAATGGTTTCAGGGCTAAACTTGTCATTTCACGATTAAACTTCACATGCTGAATATCACATATATCTTAGCATATAAAACGTTTAATCCCTACGTCAATATTGACCCTTTTTGCTCTTAGTAACCTTTTTATATAGGCTATGGTAGCCAGGTGAGCAATATAGGCACATCTTGGCCTTCTTGTTTAAAATAAAAGGATATTTGGCCTTCTTGTTCGAAATATTTACATCCTTTCTGTTTGCAGAGGTTATTTAAATGTACTGAACTGCATCTGCTTCCTTTAAGTCATGCTTCAAAATCATGCGCGGCGTCTTTGATGCTTTGCATCAAACAGATTCTTGTTAGCTGTAACATACTGCTTTATTATGTCACGTTGATAACTTAAATGTATTTACACTTATTGTGTAACAAGAAACATGTATGTTTACGTTACCAAATAAAGAGTTTGAATCTTGAATCTTGAATCTTTAATATAACTTAGATTGAGTAAAGTGCCTTACTCCGCTTTTCAAAAGTTTCAGTTTTTTTTTAACCAGACAGTTTACCCCCAACACATATCGATCAGTGGTGTGGTTATCCCCACTACAATTTGGGAAAGCCCGAATCGGGATCGAACCCAGGTTTCTTGGTCGCAAGGCGGGTGCTCTGATTACGACACTACTGAATTGGTTCATTGTAACATGATATGAGCCGTCTCACGAGAAAACCAACAGTGTGCGCTCTGCGTAATGTATCGACCCATATCAGCATGCGTAGTCCGCGCAGGCTAATCCGGGCCGACATTTTCCGTCTCAGGGGGATAGATGTATAGAGTTATGATTCCTGAAACAGAAAATCTACAGTAGGCGAAAAGTGTCTGTCCGGGTTAAACTGCGAGGGATGTTTATGCTGATCCGAGTCGATACTTTACGTGTAGAGTCCATAATGTTGGTTTTCTCGTGAAACGGCTCATTTGGTGTAAATGAACCAATATAGAAAGTCTTCACACACAAGACTCAACTTGAGGACACATGTCCTAGCCTGGTACTGGTTTGTTTACCCAAGGAACATGAATAAGTGAGCTGTCGCTATAATAAACCTGAAGTTATGTTGAAAACTGCATACACCCCCAAATAAAACAAACAAACAAACAAACAGTTCCAGAAGTTAAACTACTGTATATAAATACCAAATTACTTTAAGAGTGGTCGTAATGTCTTTCCATCCTCGGCGCTCAGGGTTGTGGGGTTAGCATTACGACTGAATCGATGGTGTCAGTATAAATGGGCCAGTAGTACTGGTATCTTACACAGGAAACGCCGTGATATTACTGAAACATTACTGAAAGCGGCGTAATTTTCCATCTAAACAAACACAACTGTATATGAGCCGTTCCACGAGAAAACCAACATTACGGTCTCTGCGTTATGTATCGATCCAGGTCAGCTTGCGCAGGCGAATCCGGGCCGACACATTCCTTCTGAGGGGGGATCGAGGTATAGAGTAATGATTCCTGAAACAGAAAATCTACAGGAGGCGAAAAGTGTCTGTCCGGATAAGCCTGCGCGGCATGATTAGGGTGATCCAGGTCGATACTTCACGCAGAGTCCATAATGTTGGTTTTCTCGTTGAACGGCTTATATAAATATTGCAATGTCGATTACCTCCATTTAATCATTTTATAGAAATTAAAAAATATAGAATACATCTACAAATGAAAGTATAATTATTTAATAGTCATGATGAGTAGTTTCTCATTTTGCCACGATGTTTGTCAAAATCGTCTGCTCAGCTGCGTCAGAATACTTTTAAAGATGGGAAGGGTTTAACTAAGGATGATGACCCCAGTTAATACGTAGGTCAAGGGTGAACGCAAACGAAGGTAATCCGAAACGTCCATATTGACGTTTCATTCCATTGACATATTAAACACAACGGTCCGCTAGTGATTGGTTCGGATTGACATACCACAGCAAATAAATGACTTTTACCCTTTCCCACATATAACAAATCTGCAGCACACGACTTTGAAAACATAGTGACAAAAACCTGATAAAATCTCCATAAAAGACAGCTTAAATGTTAAATAAAGATAAAAACATTGTGTCCAAAGGAGAAATTGCTCATCAATGTTTTTCAAAAATCGTCTGCTGCTATTGCGTCAAAATGCGTCAAAATGCGTCTGCATGTGGGAAAGGTTTAATATTGATCAATCAACAACAATATAACACTATATACCAATATGACTACATAAATATTCATGAATTTAAAGCGTTCCCCAAGAAAGCCGTCTGGTGTGGCAACCTCGAAAATTGGCTTTTTTTGCGATAATTCGAGCACGTAACAATTTGAATAACGTTTTAAATTTTAATCGAACAATTTCCTTTGAGCAACAATAATTGCTGCTGTTTTGTTGGGGTTTGACATTCATGTTGACTTTTGTCAAACGTCGAAAACTCAGAATGTTGGCCGAGCTGGGGTTCGAACTCAGATCCCCTCGACGAGTTATCGCAATTTTTTGGAGAGATAGGCTGTATCTGAAAATCTCCACTGATAAAAAAAAAATGCATTAATAAACGTTAAAACGATTACCCTCGGGACCTGAAGTTAATTGTTTTTCCCACAGAGATATGGCTTGAATTGACAAATGAAAAGTAATTCAGGTGCGACTCAAATCCGATTCCATATCAATTCATGCGATCTGTTTCGAATATTATCGCACGTCAGTAGGGATCTATTTGTGACCGCATCGTATAACCGGAAGCCCTAAGTTTCCATATTCTTGGCGTATGCACGTTTCGATATCTTTCTGGCCTCGATGATATAAGTCAAAGAGGACAGATGGTCAATTGTGCTTCTATTCCGTCTAAAACCATTTTGTTCATCAGTAACAATATCATATGGACGACGTCTGTAGAGGTTAAGGTCGAACAATACCTTTGAAATAATGTCGTTTTTTGACGTTATTTCAAACGTACGTTTCTGCAACAATATTAATTTGCTTAAAGAAATCCCCATTACTACCTCGTTTGGAATGGTAAGTTGTCATGGCTAGGCAGGCTGATCTGGTTCGATATATTACGCAGAGTCCATAATGTTGGTTTTCTCGTGGAACGGCTCATTTCTCAACAATACAATGACATGCATGTAACAAAGAGACCTGCTTTGAAACATGTGCATTTATGTACAATAGTAATATATAACTATTATTCATAAATATGTTTTGTATGACGAGAAACATGTATGTTGTATAAGTTATTAACATTATATTCTGTTCTATTTCATGTACATTAATGATTTATAATTAACACACACAAAGAGTTTTCAGAATGACAAACAAACGTAATTTGTTACACGAGGTAGTTATAAGCCTGTTTGGAATTAACACTAGCATCTTGACGTATCTGCAGCAGATATAGACGAGTTTTGTCACAATGTTTTCAAGTCTTATCAATAAAAATACTTACCATATGTTTGCTTTTGTATTTTTAAGATGTGTCCGCTGCAGATTTGTTTATTTGGGAAATGGTCAGTCTGTCTTTGAGCATTTTTCATACGAGTCTCGACCGCTTAACCCTTTCCCTCATATAGACGCTTTCTGAGGCCTCTGCAGCAGACGGCTTTTTGAAAACATAGTGACAAAAGAAGAAATTGCTCAAAATGAGCAATTTCTCCTTTTGCCACAATGTTTTCCACTTTTAATCATAGGTTATCCATTCAATTATAGAGATTTTCTACTTTTTGACAAAATATGTTCGAAGTCGTCTGCTGCATAATTGTCGTATGAGGGAAAGCGTTAATACCAGATACATTTAAAGTAGTAGTACTGGTTTCCCTCCTCGGTTCTCGGGTTTAGATGATGGTAACAGGACTGGTTCACCCATGACTTATACAAGGTAATGTATATATTTTAATTGACAAAGACAAAGCCGTGATATAAATTAAATACTGTTAACAATGACGTAAAACCCCAAAGCAAACACTCTAATCTCGGAGAAGGTTGATTGATTGGGGTTTAACGCCGTTTTTAACAATTTCTCTGTCATATCACGGCGGCCAGTTCACCTACTCATGTGTTTCCTGGTTTTCTCACACCAGTACTCCACACAACAATCTTCCCAAGCTACTGGCTGCTTTTCCACATAGACTGATAGAGCCCATTGGTGGAAGACGAATGACGCATGTCGCAATGACTTTTGTCAAACGTCGGAAAGAAAGTTGGCCGAGCCGGGATTCGAACTCACAACCCCCGGATTGACAGCCCGCGGCGTTACCGACTGAGCTACCGGGACTCGACTCTCGGAGAAGGATAATGTAGAGTCGGGTTGAACGTGAAAGGTAAATCATCTGGGTTCAATACGTCCTGTTTATCCACTAAGCTTAATATCAATAACTGTACATATATACATATTGAATTTCACATTTGCACTTTAATCGATATTGAATAATTTATAGTTTAACCGTTGTATTGGTGCAAACGACTTCTGACGGTCCTGAAGAGACAACATTAACCCTTTCCCTCATACAACACTGCTGCAGAAGACGACTTCGAACATATTTTGTCAAAAAATAGATAACCTATAACGAAAAGTGGAAAATAGTGCACTATGTTTTCAAAAAGCCGTCTGCTGAAGAGGTGTCAGAAAGCGTCTATATGAGGGAAAGGGTTAAAAGAAATTAAATAGAAAGTAGAAAATGCTTATAACTTGTAGTTTTGTTTTTCCAGCCATCCTTTAAACGAATTCAATAGCTTTTTTTTTCACGTCCATATATTACAATTTGTTATAAAATATTTTCATAGCGTACAACTTTAGCTCGACTGTTAACCCTTTCAGTTAGATTCCACGTCAGAGCATGCATAATTCATAATATGTTCTAATGTACTTCGAACTTTATGTCAATGAGAGGTACATACATTAACTAATGAGTCATAATTCTAGCTTCCCTAATTGATGAGTTATATCCCCTTTTCACGAGCCGAGCCCCGGTAGCTCAGTCGGTAGCGATTCGGGCTGTCAATCCAGGGGTTGTGAGTTCGAACCCCAGTTCGGCCAACATTCTTTCCGATTTTTACAAAAGTCACTTTGACAAGCGTCATTCGTCATTCCACCAATGGGCTAAAAATGGACAAAATGTTGTGTTAAATACTGGTGTGAGAAAGCCAGGAAACACATGAGAAGGTGAACTGGCCGCCGTGATATGACTGAAAAAGTGTTAAAAACGGCGTTAAACCTTTATCAATCAACCCCTTTTCGTGGCAACAATTGATAGTTCAGAGCATAAACCGTGTTGTATTATAGGCATTCATGTAAGGGATGTTTCTTTTACTCTGTGTTCCCTCTCATTTCCCTCTAATTGAACCATAACTTTGGCTTCCTTAGTTACTGAGTTATCTCCCATTTTTACTTCGAAAATTGCTTTTCTGTGGAACAACTCCTCTTGTATAGAAGACGTTTACCTCTTTCAGCGCCGAATTGTTTAAAGTAGACTCTTCCATGTTAAAAATCGAGCGTCTCCATTTCTCATGTAATATATTTGTTGGATTATTTTGATGAATAAAAGGCAAACAATGCTGATTTCAAGTGAGACAGCTCGTTACGAGCTGACTCACTTGAATCTGCATTGTTTGCAAAAACCTCAATATTGCCTTTGGCGCTGAAAGAGTTAATGAAACTTGGTGTATGCACGTTGTATATAAATGACAATGAAAGTAAGAGATCAGTTCTAGTGATATTACTATCCTGTCATAACGTAAAGTTGAGCGTGATGTCATTAGACAGGTCTTGTTTTTCTCAATGTCTAATATAAATTGGTAATAAATAAATATTTCTGAATACATGTATACTAATAAATACATGCAGATCCCGAAGTCGGGGGGATACTTCGGATAATGTATACATTGATTGATTTATTGGTGATTAACGCTGTTTTCAGAAAACCAGTTCAGCTAACGATTGTTTCCTGGCTTTCTGGCATAACAACACTCTCCCCCATGCAACTGGCTTCCTTCCCACATAGACGATTCGGTATGTACTCCACACAACACTCTCCCCCATGCAACTGGCTTCCTTCCCACATAGACGATTCGGTATGTACTCCACACAACACTCTCCCCCATGCAACTGACATCCTTCCCACATAGACGACTCGGTATATTAGTGGAACACGAATGGCATTCGTCTCGATGACTTTGTGAATCACCGCACTTTCTAATCATGCTTTCAGCTTATCGCAGTTTATAACGGTATTAAAGTTATATCTTGGATGCCAGTTCACCTTACGTTCGTTTCCTTGTTTTCTCGCATATGTACCCCAAACAACATTCTCCCCTATGCAACTGACTTCCTTCCCACATAGACGATTCGGTATATTAGTGGTGGTCTCAATGACTCATGACAATGAGCTTAGCGCAGTTTATAACGGTATTTCTCCTCATGATTTGAGCTTAGCGCAGTTTATAACGATATTTCTCCTCATGCTTTGAGCTTAGCGCAGTTTATAACGATATTTCTCCTCATGTTTTGAGCTTAGCGCAGTTTATAACGGTATTTCTCCTCATGCTTTGAGCTTAGCGCAGTATATAACAGACGGGTTTTCAGATATATCACGGAAGCCACTCAAGCCAGTTCTACTTATATTTGTTTCCAGGCTTTCCCCCATCTGTACTCCAAACAACGTTATTCCAATGCAACTGGCTTCCTTCTCATATAGACGATTCATCCAATTGGTGGAAGCGCATGACGCAGTAACAGTTGTCAATCATAGCAATTTCTCCTTTGGCTTCAATGTCGTCTGCTGCATGTGCGTCAGAGTTGGTCTGCATGCGGGAAAGGATTGAAATGGTGAGATCAATACCAATGTAGCATGCAACTGTAGAGACCGTTTTAACGTTCGCGGTTGATTCCAGTCTATTTTATACCGTTGTGCAAATCTAATAATGTTTAATCCCCTTTAATCTCCCCCTCTTTTGTTATCAAATGTTTAAACAACCTGTTAATGTTTAGCTTTCCTCAAATGGTGACAACATTCATGTTAGAAAAAGTGACATCCTTTTCCACATTGTTATGGTTGTTCTTTTTTATCAAAGTTTTAATTCAAGTTATCAAGGTTTTCCGTTTTTAGCTGGACTATTCGAAGAATAAGTTGGCTATTGCACTCGCCCCGGCGTCGGGTCGGCGCCAGCGTCAGCGTCGGCGTTGGGTAAAGGTTTTTTTACAAATACAAATATCTTCCATACCATTAAACATATATACTTCAAACTTGGCATACTTGTTTATAATGACAATATATAATGACATGTTCTTAGACAAGTTTTCGAATAATCGAGCGTACTGTTTATATACGCATGTATAATTGTAACATTGAGTTGTTCATATGTAACATACGTTTGTTCATGTTTCGTTTCAATTTGTTTATGTGTGAGGCTCTCATGGAAGATTGACTTGCATACATGTACTATGTCAAATGAGTGTCCTCTCTAAATAAAGCCTTTATTATTATTATTATTAATATTATTATTATAATTATTACTGTCATGAAACAGCTCTTGTTAAGTTAGTTCAAACATATCATATTTTACATCGATAACGAAAAAAGCTTTAAGCTTATATTAATCACGCTCGATGTCTGCTTCCTAGATATTTAGCCAGCACTCGCGCCGTTTGTGTTGAAAAATCCCAAATGCAGAATCTGCTCATCACGGGATTCGAACCCGGGACCTTTGCAACGAGAGGCCGACACTCTACCACGTAAACACTGTCTTCCACTCTTTAATTTTAGAATAATTTTAAACATTCATTTCAATTAGAAAAATTCGAAACATACTCATTGACCATTATCTGATATGTTGGGAACCGCCGGGGTCGAGTGGTTAGCTTCGGGGATTTCAAAACCGGGTGTCCCGGGTTCGATCCTCAGTCGCGGCACCTCGGTCATGGTAGAGTGCCCTTGCACATTTTCTAGCCTAGTACTGGTTTGTTTCCAGGGATCATGAATAAGTGAACTGTCGCCGTGATATAACTAACTGTAATAATGTTGAAAGCGGCGTAAAACTCCAATAAATAAATAAATAAATAAATAAATAAATAAATAAATATCTGATCTGTTGAGAGTTGTTTGCTTTGAAATCCTCCTCCCCGTTTCCCACTACTTTGAAATCATTTGTTAAAGTATATTAAAATATTGAAAGTAAAAGTATTGAATACATCTGAAAACAGTGTTGCAAAAAAGATAAATTGCTTATTATGAGCAATTTCCCCTTTTTCGCTCATAATACTTTCAAAAGGTCGGCTGCTGCAGACTCGCCAGGAGGCGTCTGTATGAGGGAACGGGTTAAAAACATGTGGAATGAATTGTAACATCGGAAACTGGTTACTGCAGTTGTGCTACAGACTTAAAACGGCGTTTAGACAGTTACCTTAACCTTTTTGTTTTTGTTTTATAGAAGTGAAAACATTGTGACAGAAGGGGAAATTGCTCGTTTTGAGCAATTTCCCCTTTTGTCACAATCTTTTCAAAAGTCGTCTGCTACAGATGTGTCAGAAGGTGTCTGTAAGCGGCAAAGGGTTAATATTAGCCGGATTCAATGCACTTATATATATATACGTAATGGTCCAATTATGGAAGATTATTAAAATACTTTACCTTGTAAATGGAAGACCTACATTTCTAAATTTAGACTGTCATGATATTCTCTAAGAATTGAAACAGGAAGATACGAGCCGTTCCTCGTGAAAACCAATATTATGGACTCTACGTAATGTATCGAGCCAGATCAGCCTGCGCAGTCCGCGTAGGCTAATCCGGGCCGGCACATCCCGTCCCAGGGGGACAGAGGTATACCGTAATGATTCCTGAAACAGAAAATCCACAGGAGATGAAAATTGTCTGTCCGGTTAGCCTGTGCGGCATGCTTAGGCTGATCCGGTTCGATGCTTTACGCAGAGTCCATAATGTTGGTTTTCTCGTGGGTCGGCTCATATGATCATACTAAGCAATACTTCTTCAGTCGTCTAAACAAGTGCACATTTTACACGTCGGGAATCGACTTTATTCACCTTTGATTACATTTAAGACGAAATTAGCATCCGAATCTGTATTGTACCACATAGATACATGCTTGTGATATAGATCAGATATTGATATTTTACATACTTTACGTATGAGAGTCTGTTATATTTCCTTTCATGAAAGGCACTGTGCTTTTTATCTGTAATATTGTTTTAACAATACATGTAAATACATATGATTTAACATGAATGATACTTAAATAAATTATGAAATATTTATTTCTTTACTAAACAATAAGAATAAGCAATCACTTTTACATCTTGCAAACACATATCAAGGAAGCCTTTATTCGGAGAAATAACTGAATAAACAATATATTTTGAATTATAAACATTCGAATTTGTGTATGTTTCACTTTTAATCTAATTGATTGTATGCTTTTTGTTGATTGGGGTTTAACGCCGTTTTTAACAATTTTTCAGTCATATCACGGCGGCCAGTTCACCTATTCATGTGATTCCTGGCTTTCTCACACCAGTAATTCACACAACATACTTTCCAAGCAACTTGCTGCTTTTCCTCATAGATTGTAAGCCCATTGGTGAAAGACGAATGACGATTGCCACAATGACTTTTGTCAAACGTCGGAGAGAATGTTGGCCGAGCTGGGGTTCGATCTCACAACCTCTGGATTGACAGACCGCGTCGTTACCGACTGAGCTACCGGGGCTGCTTTTTGTATTGTATATATTACTATGATGTGTGGCTATGTAATTATTTAGTTTACGTCAATAAAATAGTGTCTATTGATATTGTAGGAAAAAGTAGAATGTGTTTGTTTATTCCCAAATATTGTCACATGTCTCGGCAGAGACGTCAAAAGTCTTCTGGATCTATATTGAATGTGTGTAAAATGAAATATGACTAAACATGACTCGGCAAACTACAATATCGATCATAGACTGAAAAAAATATTCTCTAAAAAATAAATCAGCCCAACAAACTTCATTTCAATAAATCAATTCACATCGATTTGAATCGGAAATTGATTTACTTTAATTCACTAGCACGTGTGCTTTGATCATTGAAAACCCTTTTACTAGACTTAAATGGATTCTTGCACAATACTCGTTTTGATGGATTTTTTTCGTTCATAAAGCAAAATACATAGTTATAACATAACATAATGTTTATTAGCAAAATAGCAAATTGTATGCCTTTTGTCGAAGTTTTTTTTATTGATTGATTGGGGTTTAACGCCGTTTTTAACAATTTCTTAGTCATATCACGGCGGCCAGTTCACCTACTCATATGTTTCCTGGTTTTCGAATACCAGTACTCCACACAACAATCTTCCCAAGCAACTGGCTGCTTTTCCACATAGACTTAGCCCATTGGTGGAAGACGAATGACGCATGTCGCAATGACTTTTGTCAAACGTCGGAAAGAAAGTTGGCCGAGCCGGGATTCGAACTCACAACCCCTGGATTGACAGCCCGCGTCATTACCGACTGAGCTACCGGGACTCGACTTGTGTCGAAGTAGACCTATATAGGGTAATCACGCGTTCGGTTTGATAGTGTAGGTTTGTATGTTAACAGAGACGATTCAACATGTACATATTGTGAAATATTTTTACCAAACACGCTGCTTCATTATTCGGTTGAGCCCCGGTAGCTCAGTCGGTAACGATGCGGGCTGTCAATCCAGGGGTTGTGAGTTCGAACCCCAGGTCGACCAACATTCGTTCCGACGTTTGACAAATGTCACTGTGACAAGCGTCATTCGTCTTCTTTGAGATCGACGCGCTCGAACATACATGTATACAGCACCTTCGTGAAGGGTTGTTTAGGTTTTCGGGGGTTTTGTTTTTCACAAAGATAACTTTTTACGAGGACAGTGGTCCGAGTTATTTAGTCAGGCGTCCACGGCCATTACTTTTTCACAAAATATTTGATAAAATTCGAGCTGCAAACCGTCATTGACGCCGCGTGGAAGCACGGCGTCAGTATGGGATAGGTTTTAATTTTGTACCATGGGGTGACGTAATCGAAAAGGGAGCAACCAACAACTATTATTGTAAAGAAAAACTCTGTACTATGTTTGAAACAGCCTTTATGATTGAATAAATTATATTAACTGATTTAAGAAACAACAAGATGCAAAATATGTCCATCTTTTACCGTTGTTACAAAACTTAAGACACATTTAAATTCTTTTTCACTAGGCTACGCTTTTTAAAATGTTTGTTTTACTGCTCTGACGACTCGATTCATCAAAGCTCAGATAAAAGATTCGGGTGATGTTTTTTCCTATTTATTTCTGTTGTATTACTAAACTTAAAACGTTCCTCCCCATACAGTTGTTCATTCAGACCATTGTATTCTTGCTATATGTTGACTATACATGAGCACTTTTTCTTTTAATTTCATAAATGCTTAATTTTGATATTAAATATCTAAACTTGTTAGAATTATTTGTAATTTTTGTTTATATACTCTCGTTTTTTCTTATCATACTTCTGCTCAACTGGGAGGAGAATAGACTTCTCTCTCTCCTTCCAAAGCTTGTGTCACACTTAACTTATAACTAGAGGCATTAACACTTAAGTTAATATCTGTTAATATTTCAGTATCTATGTTTTTTGTTTATCTAATTGATCTAGTTAGAGCAGATTTAAAATTAAGAAACTTCAGCTTGTATGACACTTTATTGTTGCAGTCAATGTTAAGCAAACGGTCAACCAAATGGTTTCAAGACTTAACTTGTCATTTCACGACTTAACTGTACATACTGAATATCACATAGATCGTAGCATATACAGTGTATAATCCCTACCTCAAAATGGACCCTTTTTGCTCTTGATATCATTTTATTATAGACTATGGTACATTTGGCCTTCTTGTTCAAAATATTTAAACCATGTCCGTTTGCACAGGTTATTTAAATGTATTGAACTGCATCTGCTTCCCTTTAAGTCATGCTTCAAAATCATGCGCGAAGTCTTTGATTCGGGTTTGGGAGGTCGCTGTGTAGTGGTAGAACGTCCGATTTGGGTGTGAGAGGTCGCTGTGTAATGGTAGAACGTCTGATTCGGGTGTAAGAGGTCGCGGTGTAGTGGTAGAATGTCCGATTCGAGTGTGGGAGGTCGCTGTGTGGTGGTAGAATGTCCGATTTGGGTGTGGGAGGTCGCTGTGTGGTGGTAGAACGTCCAATTTGGGTGTGAGAGGTCATGGTGTAGTGGTAGAACGTCCGATGTGGGTGTGGGAGGTCGCTGTGTAGTGGTAGAATGTCCGATTTGGGTGTGGGAGGTCGCTGTGTAGTGGTAAAATGTCCGATTCGAGTGTGTGAGGTCGCGGTGTAGTGGTAGAATGTCCGATTCGGGTGAGGGAGGTCGCTGTGTAGTAGTAGAACGTCCGATTTGGGTGTGAGAGGTCGCGGTGTAGTGGTAGAATGTCCGATTCGGGTGTGGGAGGTCGCTGTGTAGTGGTAGAACGTCCGATTTGGGTGTGGGAGGTCGCTGTGTAGTGGTAGAATGTCCGATTTGGGTGTGAGAGGTCGCGGTGTGTAGTAGTAGAACGTCCGATTTGGGTGTGAGAGGTCGCGGTGTAGTGGTAGAATGTCCGATTCGGGTGTGGGAGGTCGCTGTGTAGTGGTAGAACGTCCGATTTGGGTGTGGGAGGTCGCTGTGTAGTAGTAGAACGTCCGATTTGGGTGTGAGAGGTCGCGGTGTAGTGGTAGAACGTCCGATTCGGGTGTGGGAGGTCGCTGTGTAGTGGTAGAACGTCCGATTTGGATGTGGGAGGTCGCGGTGTAGTGGTAGAACGTCCGATTCGAGTGTGGGAGGTCGCTGTGTAGTGGTAGAATGTCCGATTCGGGTGTGGGAGGTCGCTGTGTAGTGGTAGAACGTCCGATTCGAGTGTGGGGGGTCGCTGTGTAGTGGTAGAACGTCCGATTCGGGTGTGGGAGGTCGATGTGTAGTGGTAGAACGTCCGATTCGAGTGTGGGGGGTCGCTGTGTAGTGGTAGAACGTCCGATTCGGGTGTGGGAGGTCGATGTGTAGTGGTAGAATGTCCGATTTGGGTGTGAGAGGTCGCTGTGTAGTGGTAGAACGTCCGATTTGGGTGTGGGAGGTCGCGGTGTAGTGGTAGAACGTCCGATTTGGGTGTGGGAGGTCGCGGTGTAGTGGTAGAACGTCCGATTCGAGTGTGGGAGGTCGCTGTGTAGTGGTAGAACGTCCGATTTGGGTGTGGGAGGTCGCGGTGTAGTGGTAGAACGTCCGATTCGAGTGTGGGAGGTCGCTATGTAGTGGTAGAACGTCCGATTTGGGTGTGGGAGGTCGCGGTGTAGTGGTAGAACGTCCGATTCGAGTGTGGGAGGTCGCTGTGTAGTGGTAGAACGTCCGATTCGAGTGTGGGAGGTCGCTGTGTAGTGGTAGAATGTCCGATTCGGGTGTGAGAGGTCGCTGTGTAGTGGTAGAATGTCCGATTCGGGTGAGGGAGGTCGCTGTGTAGTGGTAGAATGTCCGATTTGGGTGTGGGAGGTCGCGGTGTAGTGGTAGAACGTCCGATTCGGGTGTGGGAGGTCGCTGTGTAGTGGTAGAACGTCCGATTCGGGTGTGGGAGGTCGCTGTGTAGTGGTATAACGTCCGATTTGGGTGTGGGAGGTCGCTGTGTAGTGGTAGAACGTCTCCCATTCGGGTGAGGGAGGTCGCTGTGTAGTGGTAGAACGTCTCCCATTCGGGTGTGGGAGGTCGCTGTGTAGTGGTAGAACGTCTCCCATTCGGGTGTGGGAGGTCGCTGTGTAGTGGTAGAATGTCCGATTTGGGTGTGGGAGGTCGCTGTGTAGTGGTAGAATGTCCGATTTGGGTGTGGGAGGTCGATGTGTAGTGGTAGAATGTCCGATTCGGGTGTAAGAGGTCACTGTGTAGTGGTAGAACGTCCCATTCGGGTGTGGGAGGTCGCGGTGTAGTGGTAGAACGTCCCATTCGGGTGTGGGAGGTCGATGTGTAGTGGTAGAACGTCTCCCATTCGGGTGTGGGAGGTCGCGGTGTAGTGGTAGAATGTCCCATTCGGGTGTGGGAGGTCGCTGTGTAGTGGTAGAATGTCCGAGTGGGAGGTCGCTGTGTAGTGGTAGAACGTCCGATTCGGGTGTGGGAGGTCGCTGTGTAGTGGTTGAACGTCCGATTCGGGTGTGGGAGGTCGCTGTGTAGTGGTATAACGTCCGATTTGGGTGTGGGAGGTCGCTGTGTAGTGGTAGAACGTCTCCCATTCGGGTGAGGGAGGTCGCTGTGTAGTGGTAGAACGTCTCCCATTCGGGTGTGGGAGGTCGCTGTGTAGTGGTAGAATGTCCGATTTGGGTGTGGGAGGTCGCGGTGTATTGGTAGAACGTCCAATTTGGGTGTGGGAGGTCGCGGTGTAGTGGTAGAATGTCCGATTCGAGTGAGGGAGGTCGCTGTGTAGTGGTAGAACGTCCCATTCGGGTGTGGGAGGTCGCGGTGTAGTGGTAGAACGTCCCATTCGGGTGTGGGAGGTCGCTGTGTAGTGGTAGAACGTCCCATTCGGGTGTGGGAGGTCGCGGTGTAGTGGTAGAACGTCCCATTCGGGTGTGGGAGGTCGCGGTGTAGTGGTAGAACGTCCCATTCGGGTGTGGGAGGTCGCGGTGTAGTGGTAGAACGTCCCATTCGGGTGTGGGAGGTCGCGGTGTAGTGGTAGAACGTCCCATTCGGGTGTGGGAGGTCGCTGTGTAGTGGTAAAATGTCCGATTCGGGTGAGGGAGGTCGCGGTGTAGTGGAAGAATGTCCGATTCGAGTGTGGGAGGTCGCGGTGTAGTGGTAGAACGTCCGATTCGGGTGTGGGAGGTCGCGGTGTAGTGGTAAAATGTCCGAGTGGGAAGTCGCGGTGTAGTGGAAGAATGTCCGATTCGAGTGTGGGAGGTCGCGGTGTAGTGGTAGAACGTCCCATTCGGGTGTGGGAGGTCGATGTGTAGTGGTAGAACGTCTCCCATTCGGGTGTGGGAGGTCGCTATGTAGTGGTAGAACGTCCGATTTGGGTGTGGGAGGTCGCTGTGTAGTGGTAAAACGTCCGATTCGGGTGTGGGAGGTCGCTGTGTAGTGGTAGAATGTCCGATTCGAGTGTGGGAGGTCGCTGTGTGATGGTAGAATGTCCGATTTGGGTGTGGGAGGTCGCTGTGTGGTGGAAGAATGTCCGATTCGAGTGTGGGAGGTCGCGGTGTAGTGGTAGAATGTCCGATTCGGGTGAGGGAGGTCGCTGTGTAGTGGTAGAACGTCCGATTTGGGTGTGAGAGGTCGCGGTGTAGTGGTAGAATGTCCGATTCGGGTGTGGGAGGTCGCGGTGTAGTGGTAGAACGTCCGATTTGGGTGTGAGAGGTCGCGGTGTAGTGGTAGAATGTCCGATTTGGTGTGAGAGGTCGCTGTGTGGTGGAAGAATGTCCGATTCGAGTGTGGGAGGTCGCGGTGTAGTGGTAGAACGTCCGATTCGAGTGTGAGAGGTCGCTGTGTAGTGGTAGAATGTCCGATTCGAGTGTGGGAGGTCGCTGTGTAGTGGTAGAATGTCCGATTCGGGTGTGGGAGGTCGCGGTGTAGTGGTAGAACGTCCGAGTGGGAGGTCGCTGTGTAGTGGTAGAATGTCCGATTCGGGTGTGAGAGGTCGCTGTGTAGTGGTAGAACGTCCGATTCGGGTGTGGGAGGTCGCGGTGTAGTGGTAGAACGTCCGATTCGGGTGTGGGAGGTCGATGTGTAGTGGTAGAACGTCTCCCATTCGGGTGTGGGAGGTCGCTATGTAGTGGTAGAACGTCCGATTTGGGTGTGGGAGGTCGCTGTGTAGTGGTAAAACGTCCGATTCGGGTGTGGGAGGTCGCTGTGTAGTGGTAAAATGTCCGATTCGAGTGTGGGAGGTCGCTGTGTGGTGGTAGAATGTCCGATTTGGGTGTGGGAGGTCGCTGTGTGGTGGTAAAATGTCCGATTCGGGTGTGGGAGGTCGCTGTGTAGTGGTAGAATGTCCGATTTGGGTGTGGGAGGTCGCTGTGTGGTGGAAGAATGTCCGATTCGAGTGTGGGAGGTCGCGGTGTAGTGGTAGAATGTCCGATTCGGGTGAGGGAGGTCGCTGTGTAGTGGTAGAACGTCCGATTTGGGTGTGAGAGGTCGCGGTGTAGTGGTAGAATGTGCGATTCGGGTGTGGGAGGTCGCTGTGTAGTGGTAGAACGTCCGATTTGGGTGTGGGAGGTCGCTGTGTAGTGGTAGAACGTCAGATTTGGGTGTAGGAGGTCGCTGTGTAGTGGTAGAACGTCCGATTTGGGTGTGGGAGGTCGCTGTGTAGTGGTAGAATGTCCGATTCGAGTGTGAGAGGTCGCGGTGTAGTGGTAGAATGTCCGATTCTGGTGTGAGAGGTCGCGGTGTAGTGGTAGAATGTCCGATTTGGGTGTGGGAGGTCGCGGTGTAGTGGTAGAACGTCCGATTTGGGTGTGAGAGGTCGCGGTGTAGTGGTAGAATGTCCGATTTGGTGTGAGAGGTCGCGGTGTAGTGGTAGAATGTCCGATTTGGGTGTGAGAGGTCGCGGTTGTAGTGGTAGAATGTCCGATTTGGGTGTGGGAGGTCGATGTGTAGTGGTAGAACGTCTCCCATTCGGCTGAGGAAGGTCGCTGTGTAGTGGTAGAATGTCCGATTTGGGTGTGGGAGGTCGCGGTGTAGTGGTAGAATGTCCGATTTGGGTGTGAGAGGTCGCGGTGTAGTGGTAGAACGTCTCCCATTCGGGTGAGGAAGGTCGCTGTGTAGTGGTAGAATGTCCGATTTGGGTGTGGGAGGTCGCTGTGTAGTAGTAGAACGTCCGATTTGGGTGTGAGAGGTCGCTGTGTAGTGGTAGAATGTCCGATTTGGGTGTGGGAGGTCGCTGTGTAGTAGTAGAACGTCCGATTTGGGTGTGAGAGGTCGCTGTGTAGTGGTAGAATGTCCGATTTGGGTGTGGGAGGTCGCTGTGTAGTAGTAGAACGTCCGATTTGGGTGTGGGAGGTCGCTGTGTAGTGGTAGAATGTCCGATTTGGGTGTGAGAGGTCGCGGTGTAGTGGTAGAATGTCCGATTTGGGTGTGGGAGGTCGCTGTGTAGTGGTAGAATGTCCGATTTGGGTGAGGAAGGTCGCGGTGTAGTGGTAGAATGTCCGATTTGGGTGAGGAAGGTCGCTGTGTAGTGGTAGAATGTCCGATTTGGGTGTGGGAGGTCGCTGTGTAGTAGTAGAACGTCCGATTTGGGTGTGAGAGGTCGCTGTGTAGTGGTAGAATGTCCGATTTGGGTGTGGGAGGTCGCTGTGTAGTAGTAGAACGTCCGATTTGGGTGTGAGAGGTCGCTGTGTAGTGGTAGAATGTCCGATTTGGGTGTGGGAGGTCGCTGTGTAGTGGTAGAATGTCCGATTCGGGTGTGGGAGGTCGCTGTGTAGTGGTAGAATGTCCGATTTGGGTTTGAGAGGTCGCGGTGTAGTGGTAGAACGTCCGATTTTGGTGTGGGAGGTCGCTGTGTAGTGGTAGAACGTCCGATTCGGGTGTGGGAGGTCGCGGTGTAGTGGTAGAATGTCCGATTCGGGTGAGGGAGGTCGCTGTGTAGTGGTAGAACGTCCGATTCGAGTGTGAGAGGTCGCGGTGTAGTGGTAGAATGTCCGATTTGGGTGTGGGAGGTCGCTGTGTAGTGGTAGAATGTCCGATTTGGGTTTGAGAGGTCGCGGTGTAGTGGTAGAACGTCCGATTTTGGTGTGGGAGGTCGCTGTGTAGTGGTAGAACGTCCGATTCGGGTGTGGGAGGTCGCGGTGTAGTGGTAGAATGTCCGATTCGGGTGAGGGAGGTCGCTGTGTAGTGGTAGAACGTCCGATTCGAGTGTGAGAGGTCGCGGTGTAGTGGTAGAATGTCCGATTCGGGTGTGGGAGGTCGCGGTGTAGTGGTAGAATGTCCGATACGGGTGTGGGAGGTCGCGGTGTAGTGGTAGAACGTCCGGTTTGGGTGTGAGAGGTCGCGGTGTAGTGGTAGAATGTCCGATTTGGGTGTGGGAGGTCGCGGTGTAGTGGTAGAACGTCCGATTTGGGTGTGGGAGGTCGCTGTGTAGTGGTAGAACGTCCGATTTGGGTGTGGGAGGTCGCTGTGTAGTGGTAGAATGTCCGATTCGGGTGTGGGAGGTCGCTGTGTAGTAGTAGAATGTCCGATTTGGGTGTGGGAGGTCGCTGTGTAGTAGTAGAACGTCCGATTTGGGTGTGAGAGGTCGCGGTGTAGTGGTAGAACGTCCGATTCGAGTGTGAGAGGTCGCGGTGTAGTGGTAGAATGTCCGATTTGTGTGTGGGAGGTCGCTGTGTAGTGGTAGAATGTCCGATTTGGGTGTGAGAGGTCGCGGTGTAGTGGTAGAATGTCCGATTTTGGGTGTGGGAGGTCGCTGTGTAGTGGTAGAATGTCCGATTTGGGTGTGAGAGGTCGCTGTGTAGTGGTAGAATGTCCGATTTGGGTGTGGGAGGTCGCGGTGTAGTGGTAGAATGTCCGATTTGGGTGTGGGAGGTCGCTGTGTAGTGGTAGAATGTCCGATTTGGGTGTGAGATGTCGCGGTGTAGTGGTAGAATGTCCGATTTGGGTGTGGGAGGTCGCTGTGTAGTGGTAGAATGTCCGATTTGGGTGTGGGAGGTCGCGGTGTAGTGGTAGAATGTCCGATTCGGGTGTGGGAGGTCGCTGTGTAGTGGTAGAACGTCCGATTTGGATGTGGGAGGTCGCGGTGTAGTGGTAGAATGTCCGATTCCGGTGTGGGAGGTCGCTGTGTAGTGGTAGAACGTCCGATTCGAGTGTGAGAGGTCGCGGTGTAGTGGTAGAACGTCCGATTTGGGTGTGGGAGGTCGCTGTGTAGTGGTAGAATGTCCGATTCGAGTGTGAGAGGTCGCGGTGTAGTGGTAGAACGTCCGATTTGGGTGTGATAGGTCGCGGTGTAGTGGTAGAATGTCCGATTCCGGTGTGGGAGGTCGCTGTGTAGTGGTAGAATGTCCGATTCGGGTGTGATAGGTCGCGGTGTAGTGGTGGAACGTCCGAGTGGGAGGTCGCTGTGTAGTGGTAGAACGTCCGATTTGGGTGTGGGAGGTCGCTGTGTAGTGGTAGAATGTCCGATTTGGGTGTGGGAGGTCGATGTGTAGTGGTAGAATGTCCGATTTGGGTGTGAGATGTCGCGGTGTAGTGGTAGAATGTCCGATTTGGGTTTGAGAGGTCGCGGTGTAGTGGTAGAATGTCCGATTTGGGTGTGGGAGGTCGATGTGTAGTGGTAGAACGTCCGATTCGAGTGTGAGAGGTCGCGGTGTAGTGGTAGAACGTCCGATTTGGGTGTGGGAGGTCGCTGTGTAGTGGTAGAACGTCCGATTCGGGTGTGGGGGGTCGCGGTGTAGTGGTAGAACGTCCGATTTGGGTGTGGGAGGTCGCTGTGTAGTGGTAGAACGTCCGATTTGGGTGTGAGAGGTCGCGGTGTAGTGGTAGAATGTCCGATTTGGGTGTGAGAGGTCGCGGTGTAGTGGTAGAATGTCCGATTTGGGTGTGGGAGGTCGCGGTGTAGTGGTAGAATGTCCGATTCGGGTGTGGGGGGTCGCGGTGTAGTGGTAGAACGTCCGATTTGGGTGTGGGAGGTCGCTGTGTAGTGGTAGAACGTCTCCGATTCGGGTGTGGGAGGTCATGGTGTAGTGGTAGAATGTCCGAGTGGGAGGTCGCTATGTAGTGGTAGAATGTCCGATTCGGGTGTGGGAGGTCGCTGTGTAGTGGTAGAACGTCCGATTTGGGTGTGGGAGGTCGCGGTGTAGTGGTAGAACGTCTCCCATTCGGGTGTGGGAGGTCGCTATGTAGTGGTAGAACGTCCGATTCGGGTGTGGGAGGTCGCTGTGTAGTGGTAGAATGTCCGATTCGGGTGTGGGGGGTCGCGGTGTAGTGGTAGAACGTCCGATTTGGGTGTGGGAGGTCGCTGTGTAGTGGTAGAACGTCTCCGATTCGGGTGTGGGAGGTCATGGTGTAGTGGTAGAATGTCCGAGTGGGAGGTCGCTATGTAGTGGTAGAATGTCCGATTCGGGTGTGGGGGGTCGCTGTGTAGTGGTAGAACGTCCGATTTGGGTGTGGGAGGTCGCTGTGTAGTGGTAGAACGTCTCCGATTCGGGTGTGGGAGGTCATGGTGTAGTGGTAGAATGTCCGAGTGGGAGGTCGCTATGTAGTGGTAGAATGTCCGATTCGGGTGTGGGAGGTCGCTGTGTAGTGGTAGAACGTCCGATTTGGGTGTGGGAGGTCGCTGTGTAGTGGTAGAATGTCCGATTCGGGTGTGGGAGGTCGCTGTGTAGTGGTAGAACGTCCGATTTGGGTGTGGGAGGTCGCTATGTAGTGGTAGAATGTCCGATTCGGGTGTGGGAGGTCGCTGTGTAGTGGTAGAACGTCAGATTTGGGTGTGGGAGGTCGCTGTGTAGTGGTAGAACGTCAGATTTGGGTGTGGGAGGTCGCTGTGTAGTGGTAGAACGTCCGATTCGGGTGTGGGAGGTCGCTGTGTAGTGGTAGAATGTCCGATTCGGGTGTGGGAGGTCGCTGTGTAGTGGTAGAACGTCCGATTCGGGTGTGGGAGGTCGCTGTGTAGTGGTAGAACGTCCGATTCGGGTGTGGGAGGTCGCTGTGTAGTGGTAGAATGTCCGATTCGGGTGTGGGAGGTCGCTGTGTAGTGGTAGAATGTCCGATTCGGGTGTGGGAGGTCGCTGTGTAGTGGTAGAATGTCCGATTCGGGTGTGGGAGGTCGCTGTGTAGTGGTAGAACGTCCGATTCGGGTGTGGGAGGTCGCTGTGTAGTGGTAGAATGTCCGATTCGGGTGAGGGAGGTCGCTGTGTAGTGGTAGAACGTCCGATTTGGGTGTGGGAGGTCGCTGTGTAGTGGTAGAACGTCCGATTCGGGTGTGGGAGGTCGCTGTGTAGTGGTAGAATGTCCGATTCGGGTGAGGGAGGTCGCTGTGTAGTGGTAGAACGTCCGATTTGGGTGTGGGAGGTCGCTGTGTAGTGGTAGAACGTCCGATTCGGGTGTGGGAGGTCGCTGTGTAGTGGTAGAATGTCCGATTCGGGTGAGGGAGGTCGCTGTGTAGTGGTGGAACGTCCGATTTGGGTGTGGGAGGTCGCTGTGTAGTGGTAGAATGTCCGATTCGGGTGTGGGAGGTCGCTGTGTAGTGGTAGAACGTCCGATTCGGGTGTGGGAGGTCGCTGTGTAGTGGTAGAATGTCCGATTCGGGTGTGGGAGGTCGCTGTGTAGTGGTAGAACGTCCGATTCGGGTGTGGGAGGTCGCTGTGTAGTGGTAGAACGTCCGATTCGGGTGTGGGAGGTCGCTGTGTAGTGGTAGAATGTCCGATTTGGGTGTGGGAGGTCGCTGTGTAGTGGTAGAACGTCCGATTCGGGTGTGGGGGGTCGCGGTGTAGTGGTAGAACGTCCGATTTGGGTGTGGGAGGTCGCTGTGTAGTGGTAGAACGTCCGATTTGGGTGTGAGAGGTCGCGGTGTAGTGGTAGAATGTCCGATTTGGGTGTGAGAGGTCGCGGTGTAGTGGTAGAATGTCCGATTTGGGTGTGGGAGGTCGCGGTGTAGTGGTAGAATGTCCGATTCGGGTGTGGGGGGTCGCGGTGTAGTGGTAGAACGTCCGATTTGGGTGTGGGAGGTCGCTGTGTAGTGGTAGAACGTCTCCGATTCGGGTGTGGGAGGTCATGGTGTAGTGGTAGAATGTCCGAGTGGGAGGTCGCTATGTAGTGGTAGAATGTCCGATTCGGGTGTGGGAGGTCGCTGTGTAGTGGTAGAACGTCCGATTTGGGTGTGGGAGGTCGCGGTGTAGTGGTAGAACGTCTCCCATTCGGGTGTGGGAGGTCGCTATGTAGTGGTAGAACGTCCGATTCGGGTGTGGGAGGTCGCTGTGTAGTGGTAGAATGTCCGATTCGGGTGTGGGGGGTCGCGGTGTAGTGGTAGAACGTCCGATTTGGGTGTGGGAGGTCGCTGTGTAGTGGTAGAACGTCTCCGATTCGGGTGTGGGAGGTCATGGTGTAGTGGTAGAATGTCCGAGTGGGAGGTCGCTATGTAGTGGTAGAATGTCCGATTCGGGTGTGGGGGGTCGCTGTGTAGTGGTAGAACGTCCGATTTGGGTGTGGGAGGTCGCTGTGTAGTGGTAGAACGTCTCCGATTCGGGTGTGGGAGGTCATGGTGTAGTGGTAGAATGTCCGAGTGGGAGGTCGCTATGTAGTGGTAGAATGTCCGATTCGGGTGTGGGAGGTCGCTGTGTAGTGGTAGAACGTCCGATTTGGGTGTGGGAGGTCGCTGTGTAGTGGTAGAATGTCCGATTCGGGTGTGGGAGGTCGCTGTGTAGTGGTAGAACGTCCGATTTGGGTGTGGGAGGTCGCTATGTAGTGGTAGAATGTCCGATTCGGGTGTGGGAGGTCGCTGTGTAGTGGTAGAACGTCAGATTTGGGTGTGGGAGGTCGCTGTGTAGTGGTAGAACGTCAGATTTGGGTGTGGGAGGTCGCTGTGTAGTGGTAGAACGTCCGATTCGGGGTGTGGGAGGTCGCTGTGTAGTGGTAGAATGTCCGATTCGGGTGTGGGGAGGTCGCTGTGTAGTGGTAGAACGTCCGATTCGGGTGTGGGAGGTCGCTGTGTAGTGGTAGAACGTCCGATTCGGGTGTGGGAGGTCGCTGTGTAGTGGTAGAATGTCCGATTCGGGTGTGGGAGGTCGCTGTGTAGTGGTAGAATGTCCGATTCGGGTGTGGGAGGTCGCTGTGTAGTGGTAGAATGTCCGATTCGGGTGTGGGAGGTCGCTGTGTAGTGGTAGAACGTCCGATTCGGGTGTGGGAGGTCGCTGTGTAGTGG
Source organism: Serripes groenlandicus (assembly GCA_031761405.1). NCBI lineage: Eukaryota > Metazoa > Mollusca > Bivalvia > Cardiida > Cardiidae > Serripes > Serripes groenlandicus. The sequence continues at coordinate 71,943,471 of JASEVX010000009.1, forward strand.
TAGAATGTCCGATTCGGGTGAGGGAGGTCGCTGTGTAGTGGTAGAACGTCCGATTTGGGTGTGGGAGGTCGCTGTGTAGTGGTAGAACGTCCGATTCGGGTGTGGGAGGTCGCTGTGTAGTGGTAGAATGTCCGATTCGGGTGAGGGAGGTCGCTGTGTAGTGGTAGAACGTCCGATTTGGGTGTGGGAGGTCGCTGTGTAGTGGTAGAACGTCCGATTCGGGTGTGGGAGGTCGCTGTGTAGTGGTAGAATGTCCGATTCGGGTGAGGGAGGTCGCTGTGTAGTGGTGGAACGTCCGATTTGGGTGTGGGGAGGTCGCTGTGTAGTGGTAGAATGTCCGATTCGGGTGTGGGAGGTCGCTGTGTAGTGGTAGAACGTCCGATTCGGGTGTGGGAGGTCGCTGTGTAGTGGTAGAATGTCCGATTCGGGTGTGGAGAGGTCGCTGTGTAGTGGTAGAACGTCCGATTCGGGGTGTGGGGAGGTCGCTGTGTAGTGGTAGAACGTCGATTCGGGGTGTGGGAGGTCGCTGTGTAGTGGTAGAATGTCCGATTCGGGTGTGGGAAGGTCGCTGTGTAGTGGTAGAATGTCCGATTCGGGTGTGGGAGGTCGCTGTGTAGTGGTAGAATGTCCGATTCGGGTGTGGGAGGTCGCTGTGTAGTGTAGAACGTCCGATTCGGGGTGTGGGAGGTCGCTGTGTAGTGGTAGAATGTCCGATTCGGGTGAGGGAGGTCGCTGTGTAGTGGTAGAACGTCCGATTTGGGTGTGGGAGGTCGCTGTGTAGTGGTAGAACGTCCGATTCGGGTGTGGGAGTGTCGCGGTGTAGTGGGTAGAATGTCCGATTCGAGTGTGGGGGGTCGCGGTGTAGTGGTAGAATGTCCGATTCGAGTGTGGGGGGTCGCTGTGTAGTGGTAGAACGTCCGATTTCGGGGGTGGTGGAGGTCGCTGTGTAGTGGTAGAATGTCCGATTCGGGTGAGGGAGGTCGCTGGTGTAGTGGTAGAACGTCGATTCGGGTGAGGGAGGTCGCGATATAACTGCAAAATTGTTGAAAACGGCGTAAAAAACAAAACACTCAATCAATCCTAAATACACACTACAGTAAACATTAATGTTTGGGGTCGAGCGTTAAGCGGTGAATATAAGACCTTGACGTATTGTATTTATCTGTGTCAACCTCGTGGTATTCTTTTTTCTTCCTATATTCTGTCAAAAAAACAAACATGTTTGAATTGTAAGTTGCCTTATCACAACAATTAAACGTACTTCGCCTATTTAACCCTTCTCCCACATATACACGCGTTGTGACACACCCGCAGCATACGACTTTTGAAAACATATAAACATATAACTTATTCTAAGCAATTTCTCTATTTCCCACAATGTTTTCAATTGTATATCGAGGGGCTCTGGAGTGAAACGGTTGTAACTTAAAACCTATTTTGAAACCCTGGTTTAGGGGCAATTTTGACCCTTTTGTAAACATTGCAAATTTAGGTGCCATTGCTCAGAACGAGCAATGGCACCTAAATTTACATTGTTTACCAAGAAAAGTGATTTAACGCTTATAAAGACTTTATAGCGAGGTGACTAACCTTGGTATAAAAAATACCAATTTTAGATACAACCGTTTCACGCCAAGCCCTCGATACAGTGATAATTCTCTCAATTTTCGAGATTTCCTTTGTTTTTGGCCAACTGCTCTTAAAGTCGTCTGCTGCAGATGTGTTGTATGTTGGGTAAAGGGTTAAAGAATAGTAAAAAAGAAGGAAGAAGAAGAATGGAAGAAGAAGAAAGAAGAGAAGAAGGAAGAGAAGAAGAATAAGAAGAAGGAAGAAAGAAGAAGAAGAAAGAAGAAGAAGAAGAAGAAGAAGAAGAAGAAGAAGAAGAAGAGAAGAAAGAAGAAGAAGAAGAAGAAGAAGAAGAAGAAGAAGAAGAAGAAGAAGAAGAAGAAGAAGAAGAAGAAGAAGAAAAGATAGAAGAAGAAGAAGAAGAAGAAGAAGAAAGAAGAAGAAGAGAAGAAGAAGGAAGAAGGAAGAAGAAGAAGAAGAAGAAGATTATACATATATAAATATAAAAATTGCCCTCATCTTTATCGATTGAGCTATCCAGGTTCGGGACCTGAACAATATAATTACATTTGTGACACAAAGTATCCTAAAGTTGTTCTATTCGCTGATCGTATGTAAAATCCTAAAGTTGTTCTATCGCTGATCGTATGTAAAGTTCAAAGCTAAGTGTCTCACAGAATTGAATAACCAAAAAACTAATCATATCGATTATCTGACAGTTGAACCAGTTTCTGAGAAAAGGGGAATA